>JAQISU010000153.1:1955000-2555000 GCA_029339505.1 Unio delphinus
TGAGATGTGTTGCAGCTTTTGATGAAGAAGGCGTGTCTAGGACCAAACTGATTTTCATTCAACTTCCCAGAGTCTTATGTACCAAAGTGACACAATAAAGATGGAAATCCACTGTCCAATAGTCTACAAAAACTAGGAATGGTATTGCCAAAAATTAATTTGAAGAATAATTTGTATAAATTATGAGAACTAAGCAAGATAAAGTATGGCATAAAAATATAAAATACAAAAAAGGCTTTCATCAGAAAAAAATAAGATAAAAGATACAATTAACTATCACCACACACACTGCAATATTTTAGATCATAACAAAGTACAATAAACAGTGCTGAACTTTGTATATCTATGTGTTACATCTATACACTGTAAATCAGTTTTCAACATGCAGAAAACATCTAGTAAAGTTTATAAGAATAAATTTGAGTTTAAACCATGCAACAAGAAACTCATGCGAATTTAGTGTTTAATCTGAGCCAAATGTGTAAAAAGTAATAGTGAATTGGTAGTGTATTTATTAAAGGTACAGGGTCTACCAAACAATCCTTGGTCTTGATTGCAATTTACCGAAAAGTGTTCACTAAACTGTTGCTGATAACTGTTATGCCTATTTGTTCATCTATACTATCTCATGACAATTATTATTATCATTTTATTTAATAAAAAAATAGGTAGGTTCATAGAAGGAAAATTGTGAAATATTCATGAGAAGATGCAAATCATTGAAGCCAATGAAATCAATAAATAACTACTTTCTTTCTTTCTGGAATATGATCACTTGTTAAAACAGAATGATCCCAAAACAGATACCAACTTAAACATTTTTATTTTTTAAAAGCAAGTTTGACTGAAAGATAGAAGCTACAAAAGTAAGAACCATATCCTTAAAAATGCTTCTCTCTCTTCTTAATCCACTTTAGATATCCAACATACCAGACAAAATCCATGAAAAAAGTAGACACAAATCTACATTATAGATAAATAAAACTAACCAAAATATGGTTTAAAAAATGATAGCTAGCAAACCAAATATAAATATTAACACCAATCTCCCAAGCTTTGGACCGTATTCCCATGTAATTAATTGAATGTCTGAGAGAAATGGAAGAAAGTTTTGATTTTGAGATCGAGAGAGGACTATCAGTTATTGTGGTTAAAGCCTGATACTTGTAGCAAGAAACATAAAGGGCTACAGATCCCATATAAAGTTCCAAATCGGACAGGAAAACCTGATGACATTCCTATTATTGCCTTCTGATACTTAAGTTTTCCAAATGTTCCACGAATCATTAAGCAGAAGACCAAGAAATCACACGCAACCAAGAGGAGATTAACTTTTAAAACCAGAGTATTTTCTATAGCTAGGTAAATTCATAAATATATATATAAATTTTTACATTTAACCAGACTGGTTGTACAGTGTGTTTACCTGCAGGTCCAATCAGGCTGCTGCTGCGGGCAGTGTCCAGACTATCCTGACCATTGGGAGAAAAGCGACCAGTCGCGGCTACACACTGATCCTCTACTACCTTAGCCAGAAGAGAACATGCCTGAAATTACATTACATATTAGATGTATAGAGATGAACTTGTATACTGCATTATGAAACACACACACACACACACTAGGCACTTTTATAAATCTGAAGTTTGATCTCCATCATTGGGATGTGGTCATTTGTGGTCACAATGTCTGTAGTTTTCTCCAATTTCAAAGGTTTTCAGAAAGGACTACATCATGCAATCCTCTATGCTATAATGCAGATGTAAAAACAGATGCCTTAAAGGCACCAAGCCCCATCATTTTATTTTAAATGAAAGCAAAACTTACAACATCTGATAAGTTAAAACTCTGAAGAAAAAAGAAAACATGCACTATGATTAGAAACAGATGATGGCTAGTTTAGGTGGATACTAATACTGATCTCTCAAACCTAGTATCAAGGTCTTAAATCTATTACTAGGGTCCCAAACCTAGTATGAAGGTCCCAAATCTAGTACCACGGTACCAAAACAAGTACCAGGATCCCAAACCTAAGACCAAAGTTCCAAATCTAGTACCAAGGTCGCAACCCTAAGAATATGGTCCCACACCTAGTACAATTATTGTGCATTTTTGTAAACAGGCTCCACCATTAATACTGGCCACCATGCATAACCTATTGTACGCTGAAAAATAGCATTAAGCCCAACAACAACAACAACAACAACAACAACAACAACAACAAACAGGCTCATATATCAGATAGCCATTTTCGATATTGACCTTTCTTATAAAACATTGAATCACCATGATTGTTCAAACAGATAAATTGCAGTTAATACAAATTTCCACTGGCTGAAACTGATGTATTTGCTTTGCATTAGTAAATAAAGAATCCACTTGTTATAGCCTGATATGAGTGACCTGTCAGTTCAAACTCTGACTTGAACACAAACCAGTATGTAAGCTGCAATCTGATGCTTAATAAACCATGACTGAAAATGTTAAGTCCTGACTGTATTCTAACATAAGAAATTTGGAACATGCTATAACATTCCTTGTTAAAACATGAATTTGAATAAACCATATTCATGGTGTGATTACCAAATATTTAAAAACTTTTCATTTTTTTCTCTCAAATGTTTTAATCACTGCAAATTTTGTATTGCAAAAGAAAATGAGCATTTGATTTATTAATTAAAGAGATGATTTGTATTCTTCAAGATGTTTGTCTTCTTTGAATAAAAGTTTTAAAAAATTTTATTTGTGAATCTTCACTGCATTTGGAGGCATTTACCTTTTTCAACAAACATTTTTGATGAAATTACTGTTAAAGACACAATCATATTAGTTTGAGAGTTCATAGGTATTTACACTATTCAGCTACCATTGTTCTTGTATGTCCATGAACCAATACATTATTTTTTTTGTAAAAGAAATGTAATTTGTTTTGAGTATTGCTTAATTAATATATATCAATTTAAATTGTTTATTTCATCACTAAAGTCTTTAATTATGCAGCCCCACAACTGAGTTCTTGAAAAACCAAAAGGATATGCAAGCAACATTTTCAAAAGTTAAAATTGACTTTTTTCAATAATGTAAGATACATTACAGAACACAATGGCACTCTGTTGACCCTGAACATCTTGTTACAGTGGGGTTTAACTGTCACGTGCTTTGAATATTACTGATAACCAAATGCATGAGACTGGTATAAATGAGATTTTATAATTGATGGAAGGATGGATACATAATGTGGTTTAATTTATTTTTGTCAGTCTCTTTTTTTTTGTGGGTTTTGTAAAGGAAAGATATTTACATGGGTACTTAAATTCGTAGTTTTGATTGTCAAAGTTTGCAAATTTGTAAGTATTTAATTTCATGGATTAACCTTGGAAAGAAACAAAGAAAAGAAAAAATACTTATTTTTGAATATGTTGCGTATTTTTCTCCATTTTTATCCATCCATTATTGATCTCACAACATATTGATTAAAGGCAGTATGCGGAAATGACAGCTCCTAGATACTATATGATGTCATATCCTTATACATGTATATGTTTTAAAGCGCTTACAGTTTCAAAAGATTAGGTGCGTTACAAAGTCCTCTTTATTATTATTATTATCATAAACATATACATGCAATGAAAACAGACCTTGTGTTTCAAGAAGTGTGCTTCCAGGAGAATGATCCATCACTCTCCACAATCTTACTGTTCAAAAAAAGATTTCTAGATGTTTTAAGAGCAAACTTCTCAAATTTTCTCTGTGATTTCATGGCAGTTGCCTTATACAAATACTGATATGTTTAAACTTTCCATCATTTTGATATATGATGTCACGTGCAAAAAACGTCCTAATGAAACAATATAAATACCTTATATTTGTTATATTTTAAAATGTTGAAATACAACAAATACACATAAAAGCTAACATTTATTACCAGATTACAGAAATGATTTAGTTTATCAACTAGCTTTGCTGATTGCTTGGAACATATCCATTAATAAAATGGGGAGTTGGGAGAATGTGGGTTTCTGCATCACATAGAGCTGATTTTTCACTGGATCTTTAAATTTGTGGTTCCAGACAACAACATAATCACCATAATTGGTACATCAACATAATTGGTATATATCATAAATACATCGTAATCAACATAATTGGTACATCATAAAAATGAGTGAAACCACAATAAATAGACAGTTAGACAGTAATAGTACATACAATATTTTGATACTTAAAATGTCATAGTTTTGTAGCATTTTTACGATGTAAAATAACCCTAAAACTTTTAAACAGAAAAAGAGATAAGGATACTGACCTTTTCTTGGTACTGGGATGCTTCTTGTACAAGGCAGGGGGTGAAGATAAAGGCCACTTCTTTAGTGTCCATAACCTGCCTCATTACAAGACAAACAAAGTGTTCCAGAAGTTTATCCCAAACATACTGTGAGTCTTTGTGAAGCCGAGATCTGGCAATTTAAAAAAAAATGTCAATTCTCATGTATTTGTGGCATGCAAATATTTGTTGATTTTACAGTTGGCAAAACCCACAAATTTAAAGATGCAATAAACAATGATCATCAATGGAGACAACAAAACTAGTGGAGCAATTTTGTATCTCAATATCAGTAAACTAGATTTATGTTTAGTACACTTACATTTTTGTACAATGCAATGTTTATTATACATTAATTGATTAGATTCACAAGCAGTGTTATACCAAATTCTTGGTGATATAACAACATCAGGATTAAATATTAACAAGGATTACTACATATCCTCCATACTACAAATATCCTTCTCATGAACAGGAACAAATGTTCTCCTGAATGTAATTAATTCAATCTTTGAGGGTAACCTCAAAGAAAAAGTGAAATAATTTAATTTCACTTGTCATAATAATTACATCAGAGTATAATTTATTAAAGTTATAAAGGCGGCTTAATGCTAAATTTGAATGTTGCCTTTTATAGTTCAATAATGGAAACATGGTATTAATGAAACAAGAGTCGCTCCTAAGAATTCTTGTAGTGAAACCCATAAGTTGTTACAGCCATAAACTTAGAAGTAGTTGCAGGAAAGGATTTTCAAGATGGTCACCATGCCAGTCATACTGTATGTCAGAATTAGTCCTAACCAGATATAATAAGAATTTTTGTTGAACTGTAGATGTGAACATGCATGAAGAACAGTGATAATAAAATGTTCAATATTGCCACCATGGCAGATATACCAGATGATTAATGGGAACCATTTTCATATATGGTCAACCAGGCATCATATGAAATCTGTCTGTGAAAACTTCTGGTTAATATTACCATCAATGCAGAAGGAGGAGGAGTAATAGAATTATTTTCAAGATAGTCAATATGGCTGCCATGATACTGGATCTCTGACAGGCATCTTTTTCATTTATGACTGCCATAATAAGAATTTTTTTAGTGAAAAGCTAAAGTCATCATTACTATTTATGTTAGTAACAGAGACAACAAGATTTTAAGAAGGCTGCTGTGGTAGCTACATTTGTATGCCTAAGGGGCACCATTTTCATTTACAAAAAACTATACCTTGGGATGTTATAGTTTTGTCAATCCCAACAGTAGATAAGGAGTAGTGATAACAAACTTGTCACTAAAGGTTATCATATATGCTCTTCTGACCAGTAGATTTTTAAATTCAGTTCCACACTATTTTGCATGTCAGTAACCCAATTAAACTGCATACATTTTGTGCACCTGACACACAAACAAAAGTAAATCAAAATATACTTAAATTTCCTAGAAATTCTGAACTTTGAAAATACTGAACAATGGCAAAGAGATGGTTGAACACAGACCTGATGCGTGTCTCTGCGATGTTGTGGATGTTAGTGAGGAGCAAGGAGTCAGGCAAGATACAGGCGTCAGGCAGACTGCGAATGACCAAGGTCATCTGATCCAAAATCACCATACTGACCAACTCTGCATCCAGTCGCAGGTCATTGACTTCATCTCTGTTTGCTTTGCTATAACAATAAAATAGACATAACTGAGGTAAAATACATAGAACTTCCTTAAGACTGCATTAACTTCATAGTATATACATAATATAATTATATTTCCAGCAGCATGCTGAAAGTCATATAAAAAAACTGAAAAAAATCAGAGTTGTAATCTATATTAAAGGCAAGATTTCCAAATTTAATGGTAGAATATGTTACACAAGATTTTTTACTGGTAAAGCAGGTGCAGCAGTGTTAATTACTGAACAAGGTATAAACAAACCTAATACCACTGGCTGGTCACATGATGCACTGAGTTAAAGGCTAATAAGCTCCCTTCTACAGCCAAGATGTCAAACTTCACCTGATAATCACTATGTTAGGTCCTGTCCAAAACCAAACAGCAAATAAGCAACAAATTTCTTCTGTGGCAGCTAAGTTAGGACTGACTCAAGTTAATATTAGCAACCTTCTATAAGTTTGGTCCACCCTTTTAAGCAGCCAGTGGTTGGAATAACAATCATTAAGGGTGGTAAAATATATCTTTAAAGCAGTAAGTAATGGGACTGAACTTTGCTTAATGATGTCAAATATATCATGGACATAGATGTGGCAAAAAAAATCAATCTGTGGTGATTGCTTTTGGAAGATGACAGCATTCAGGGGTTAGACTGTAGCTATATGTAAGTACAAACCTGATGATTTCAGCACGTTGTGAGGTTGTTGGGTGGTGTGTCCTGTAGAATCCCTCCAAACTAAGGGGGTCCTGTAAGTCCCTCTCTACATACTTCAGGAGCAGCAACAATCCCTCAGTGCTTAACTCTGCCTGGATGTGACCATTACCCCTACAAGTAATCATATTTTTCAATACAATTTCAACATTTTTCAGATACTAAGAATGCTTTGTAAATACAATAGAATATATATTTCTGTATAGTATATTCTGGCAGATATAACTGAGGTCATTTTTTCATTGTATTTTCATTGTATTTCATATATTTTAAATTGGTCTACTTACTCTTTATCTAATTCAAGTTTTTCAGCGCTAATATGTTAGCTAACTGACCTAATGGTACACTATGACTTTTTGCTTTCCATCTAAATATTTAAATACTGCATGCAATGTATTTAATAAGCACAGGCTGGAAATTGAAAGTACTGTAAAAATGAAACCAATGCAATCAAAGTTATATATCTCCTTATTACAGTATATCTACCATGTAAATTTGATGTTAGACAAATCATATATACAACCTCTGAAGATCAAAAATAGGCAATTGATTCTTTGTACTTATAATCAGCTTTCATGCACTAAAATAAGTTTTATCTTGAATGGATTTTAAACAGAAAATGATAAACATCAGGAGTCATTTTTAAAGTATGATACATTGATTAAAGACCAAATATTGCAGGTAAAGGCATGATCATTTCAAAATTTCTCAATATTTAACATTTTAAGATCAAATTCCAGGAAATTTTATGACAGAAAGTAATTTTCAAGGAAGTTTCCAGGATATTTTTGCTTAATTCAAATTCCAGTTGGAATCCAGTATCATTTTAAAAAGCAGGATGGCACAGGAACCCTATGTAATGTTTTTCAACCTGAGAATGTGAAAAAGAAATAATTAGGCACTTGTATTGGTATGATATAGAAAAATCCCATCTGTTGGCAGGATGTCTACTAATTTTAATTCTGGCCCAAAGAGGTGAAATTTCCCTATTAATGCTTTTGATACATTTTTACAAGAAAATCCCAACTTGGCTCTTGCTTTGTAGGCAGGAATTTGGCAAAGCCTCATTCTTACTCATAGATTATAATCCCACTGATGAAATGTCCCTATTTCCCACCAACACCCTTTGATACACCGTTACTGTCAACTTACTCAAGTGTCTCCTGATCAGTGTGGATTAGTGGAGGTTGTGGAGAGGTGGGTGGAGATGGGGCTGGAGAGCTGGGGCAAGATAATCCATCTCCTTCACCTTCCATTGAGCCTCTATGATTTTGTCCAGGTGTAGGTGACCTTCGACCATTCTCTGGAAGTTCCACCTCATCAAAGTCACTTGCCTCGTCATCTGACTTGGGAGTCATGGCATGGGGATCTGGTAACAAATTTTTTTTAACCATTTTTGACATATTTTTACACACCCACCCCAAAGTAAGTGACAGTACATTTTATACACATAAACAACAAGAGTACAATCAACAGAAAATTATACACACACATGAGTTTAACAGTTCTCTATGTAGGCATTAATAGGGTATGGTCAGCTCTGGAGATTACTGACCAATGGGTCTCAATGATCTGGACCTTTGGTGATGATATGTAGTGTTGAATTAAAGTTACTATACAGAAACCATTATCTCATATCTCATTTACCATGTTCGTGACCTTTAACCTTAAGTCACCTAAACCTATAGGTTTCTTTACTAACTAAACTAATTTGCTATCCACAAAATCTGGTCAAGGAAGTTACTTTAGAAGAAAAATCATTCTGCAAAACGCATTTCTTTTGGACACAGAGACTTTGACCTTTGAACTCTAAATACCAATAGACAACTTTTACACATCAAGTACAAACCCCTCACAAGATTTACTCTGTGTACATAGCCTGTGTGCATGTTGGTGTGTTGCTTGGTTGCTAGGTTGGATGGATGGATTGATGGACGGATGAAGGAATAGACAGATGGACAAACAAATGGATGGATGGACGGAAAGATGAAATTAATCATGGCTCTAAATTAATGCTAATGACTTAGCCCATGTTTAGTGATTTTGACATGGATCAGTATAACCCAGTAGTCACTAATCCATTGGGACAGTTAAAATTCTCACTGGTCAC
The DNA here is from genome assembly GCA_029339505.1 of Unio delphinus. Classification (NCBI taxonomy): domain Eukaryota; kingdom Metazoa; phylum Mollusca; class Bivalvia; order Unionida; family Unionidae; genus Unio; species Unio delphinus. The sequence continues at coordinate 1,963,810 of JAQISU010000153.1, forward strand.
CTATCACAACAGTAAAGGAGTTAAGAAGTGGTCATGAGTCAGCATTGGTTAATTGAGTACCTACCAACATCTTGCAACTGACAAGGTACAATAAATGCTTGCAGTGGAAACTGACAGGTTTTTAAACCACTTATTCACTCATCAAGTAATTTAATTTGATCATTCTAAAAACAGTATTTGCACATGTGGAACTAAACTAGTGTACTGCCCCCCAAGCACTCAAGCACTGATTTCATTACTAATGATTCCAAAATGTATTGTGTCTTTCGGTTAATATTTACAAATGGGAAAACGTCACAAATGCCAATTATATTTATGATCCTGATATGCCTTGATAAACATTCGATACTATGTGCATTAAACAACTGTAAACATATGGAAGTATTTGCAGGTGCACTGCTGCCAAAATAATGGTGAAATTAATTGCTGACATGAGAGAGTGCAATCCTAAATTTGATCAAGAGCATAGACAAAAAAGTACCAAAAACACGTTGCAAGTGAATGCAAATGGCTTAAGTATAATGCAGGAAATGATATAATATTGTGAACTTTCTGTACAAAACATTTGGAGAAATACAAAAGTACACTGGGTACTTCATTCATTTCTTGGTTTAAAAACTTTCATAAATCATCCCTTGAATCACACAATGCAACCACCCTACAGAGAATGGCAGAGGGATACATGAAATCAAAACAGAAAATTGGTTCCTCAGAAGCTGAGCAAATTATGGCATCTTTTAACAAGAGCATCTTGAAAAAGCTTGAACATAAACTTTTCTAAATTTTCATGAGTCTTGATGGTGATTTACAGTTATTTTCTTCATTTCATACATTCAAATAAATCATAATTGCTGAATTAGAAACTGAACTGGCTTCTGGTTAATTTTAGCAGTATCAGTGAACACTTTATCATGTTGATTCCTAGCAGAGGGGATGCGTCCATTTAATGTCAAATCAGTAACATAATGGCTATAAGATGCAAAATAAAATGTAAAGTTCTAAACAGTACATGGTCTAGAACTAAAGTTATTATGAACAAACCATTTTTCTTCTTTCAGTTGCAATGCCCTTGTCCTTTCACATAGTCAAAATTAAAAGGCTTCTTGCTCACCCCATGTGCAAATTATCCATAAAGTTTTCGTGAGGTACATGGTTTCAAAATTATATCTGTGTGCAAAAGCCACTTGTATTCTTTCAGTCAAAATAACCTTACAAGTAGCCTGGTGGGCCATTAATTTATGGGTTTCTTCCTTACCCCAATTACAACCTTTCTGCAAAATTGTGTCCAGGTCTGTGATGTAGAGCTAATGTTCTTGTGGGGAAAAAAAATTGTCTTTTGGCCACAGTGACCTTTACCAGTGACTTTTGTAGCCTGAAATTGATAGATTTTCTCGCATGCCAAAGTACAAGCCATTCATAAATTCTAGTAACTGTTGATAATGCAAAACATGAGGTATTGTGCCAAAACCATTATTCTTTTTTCTTTTTAATTTACTGTGACCTTCAGCTTCAATCTTTTAACCCAACCCCCCCAAATCAAAAGGCTTTTCCTAATCCAAATGCATTTGAGAACTGTAGAGATTAAAATCTTCATAATATATTACATACATCCTGGGTGGTTCCAATTGTTTAAATATATAATAATTGTTCTAATTAAGGTGCTTCTTTTTAGCCCCATTAAACTTTGAGGTGCTTTTAATAGATGCATTTTAAGAGGTTTCAAATTCTTTAAGTTGCCAAATTTAGAGGGTTTACCTATTTTATGACAAACATTTCGATTTTTTTTTCATGCATGTGAAATTATTTTATTTTATTATAATAATCTATTTTCTATATATGAAAAAGATTAAATAACTATTTATTGTGTTGAGAGTTTATTGTATTGTGATATTTTTCTTTTAAACTGAGTGCATTGTCATTGTTAAATCCATCGTTGGACTTAATATGCATGAGTATGGTGACAGCTCCATTCATTGTTGAATTATATTATAAATAAATATCTCATTTGTCTTTGCTAAATCCAATCCCAACTTGGTTTCATCCTGTTACAATTTGCATTTAAACATTTCTAAATACCTGTGCCTGTAATAACTCTGCAAAAGCCATTTTGTTTTTATTGAGACATCAGTCCAGCTATTATAACAGGAATAAACAGTTTATTCAGAGTTGCTAACAAACAGAGATGATCATATAAAATCCACATAAAACCCCCACTCTAAATACATAATATCATACACATCAATCTCTATCTCACATACACAACACATATTCAATTATAACAACAAAATTCTTTCTTTGAGTCCTTTCATTGTATTAAGTTTGGTGTCTGACTGTCAAATTTCATGGATTGCATTGTTTATTCTATGATGGAAGAGATTATCAGTCATTAGGATTAACCACAATTTTTCCAATGCCATAAATAAGAGTTAATTAAGGCCTCTGGTGGCCAAGTGGTCTAAAGTGTTCAACTTAATTCATCACTGCCATTTCACATCTATATACTGTATGTGGGTTCAAGTATCAGGCTCAGCCAACATGGGTATGTGAGAAAGCTGCCAGCAGCTTCCTATGTTTTGGTGGTTCTTACTGGGATTTTCTGGGTTCTTCCTCCATCCGTTATACTGGCCACCATGTATAGCCTACCATGTGCTGAAAAATGGTGTTAACTCCAAAACAACAACAATATAACCAATGAAAAGACAGCAAACAAGAACCTTACTATGCATAACATCATTTTTCATCAATGCCTCATATATCTGCATTATTGTTATAATGGGATTTACCTTTCTTGAAATTGCCTCTTTTTGTATTGTAAGGACTTCAAACAATAAAAAAAATACAATTTTGCATTTAAAAAAACAGGAGAATTTGTTGTTAATTTTAATTAAATTTGTCAATCTTTTAATGCAAAGGTTTCAAATTTATATCCAAACTTTTTTGTTTGAGAGAGATTAAGTAGTGTCTATCCAAATGGAACCAACTTTAGCGCAGCACCATAATCAGAACAACCAGGCTTCTAAGTACATGTACAGTCAACTTTTTTATTTTGATTTTTGCATACAAATTTCACTGTATTTGTCTCCATATGTAAGTATTACAAAACATAATAAAACCTGAATATTTTCCTCATCTATTGAATTCATTTGGGGATTGGTCTTCACCTGATTGTTTTGACCTAACAGTGACACTCTGGACTCCTGGTATGTCTATCTCCTCACTGTAGCTGATACTGTTCACACTGCCATCTCTCTCAGCCCAACCCTGAGGAGGTTCAACCACCCCCTCTGACATCTGACCTCTGTCTACATCATCTCCAGCAGCTTTCTTTATGGCAGATAACACCCTCTGTTCTGACCTTGCCCCAATGGTTCCAGGACTTTCAGACCTCACAGTGGAAGAACGAGCAGTCTCGTTGATATTAACATATTCTCCAGTGCTTGTCTTTCTCCCTGCCCCAAGGGAGGGGGAAGAGGAAACAGATGTTGTTCCTGAAGATACTCTGGCAGATGATTTGGCTTGATCAGCATGTTTCTGAAAAGATTCCTGAAAAAAACATGAGCAAACAACTGCAGTTCTTCATGTATGTAATAGCATAGGCCATGATAAGCTATATACATGATATATATCTATGTGCATGGCACATTATAGTGATTCCAAGTTTATTATCACAATTTTTTTTTATTACCAAAAATAAACATTTTACTTTCAAACACTTTGTTTTAAGTAATAGTACATTATTCCATAAATAAATTGTACAGGGTATTAAAAATCTTCATATGTTACTCCTGTAAAAAAAACATTTGAACAAAAAGAATTTATTTAATACTGCAAACATGTTGTGATGTGTTTTTATGAATGTAATCAACTGTTATCATCAGCTGCCAAATAATTATGTAATTATCTCAGAAAATTACCTTTTGTTCACTAGGTTACTAAACCTCTTTACATGCACCAGGTGTTTTCAAACTGAAACTTGACTCATTTATGATAATTAATCCACATTTGCAACAATGAGAGTGATCTACATCCCCTGACATTCAAAATAGTTTGTAAGGAGACAGAAATACATGTATCTGTCAAAGATATCATATCCTGGAAGTTTGTTTCTACAAAGAATACAGGGAACTAATGTGCATTGCTCTAGAAAATGTAACTGATAAAGGAATTTAGTTGTTTCAGTTAAACAGGGAACATTTTGTGAGCATTGCTGCATGGAATTAAACCAACAAAAGTTTCAAAAGTCATTATACCTGCAATTATAGAGTGTAAAATATACAAAGCAAAGACCAACATTTATTTCTTTCCCCTTCTATAATGATGGTCTTAAGGTCATCTTAAAGAAAATACTGTAATTTTGATGAACCAAAATTAGCAGTTTAACAAAAAAAATTTGTGGGCATAAATTGGCCTCATACATGGATGAAAGTTTGGATTATTAGCAAATCTTTGTCCATGTTTCAGCCCATTTTCTTTATTTAGATTTATTTTTTTTTCTCAAACTTAAAATTTTCTTTACATATTCCTTAAACTACTTTTGCCAATGACAGAACTGAAATTAAGTTTTTAATTATTATTTTTTTTTTGGGGGGGGGGTCTTTTCTTTAGTTTTTTTTCTTCAAGGTTTAAAAAATATTTTTGAGATTAAAGACACAAACAGTTACAAAATTATCTCCATGGTGAGGATAAGATTTATTAAAAACCTGATAAAGTATGCTTTGAGGCTGAAACAAATGGGCTTCGAACTGTGCAAAGATTGAAGCAAAGACAATGCTAACACTGTTAATGATCTGACAACAATAGTTGTTATGGTTCTAGACATCCTGGATAAGGATGGAGGTGAGAAAATATTCAAATATATGACACATACAGACCCTGGATCATCCTCTGAAGTGGCACACTTCAGACTTGCCCCTACTCACGGGGTCATAACTTGGAAAATTTTAACATCTCAACATAATAAACATTAATAGATTTAACAGGCATGAGATGAATACATTTGTGCATCCAAGACAGACAGTGGGTCATGCCCATGGAGTAGAGGACTTGTCCTTGGTTTGAAACTTGGAAACTATTTCTCGATACCCACCTTATAATGTACCATATACAGTATACTTAAGTACAAATCTGGTCCAAGTGCAAAGAACATGGAACCTGATCTGCCATCACAAAATATGCTGGCAGATCACCATCTATGGTGTTTCTTCTGCTGATTAGTCCTTGCAAACTGCATGGACCCAGATCTACCAGCACACTTTGCTAAGACATATCCAGATCTGTGTAGTTTGCAGTTGTGTGTCATTATATTTGGTTTAGAGCTGCACAGTATTTCAGTCATGACCTACTAGATTAGGTTTTACTGCCTGTTTCAACTGTTGTTGCTTTTGCTGTTGTTGTGCCAATTCCTGATACTGATGTGGTGGCTTCTGATGTTGCTGTTGTTGCTGATATATTTGTTGCTGTATTTGATAATGATGCTGTTGTTCTTGCAGCTGCTGTTGTTCTTGCTGCTTTTGCTTGTTCTGTTGCAGCTGCTCCATCCATTTAGGGTACATCTTTGCTATGGCTGCTTCATATTCAACCTATCAAGACCATTTAATAAATGATAATTTCTAAAAATTCTGGGATTTATTTTCAAAATAACTGAATTAAGATTTGACAATAAGCCTAACTTGCAAACTGGCACTAACCTATGATTTTGCATTTCTCAAAGAGCATAAAACAGAATAGATCATGTCATACTAATGTTAGACTTTTAGCTGATACTCATAGACTTGAAAATTAGCATTATAAAATACTCATATACCTGAAAATTAGCATGATAAAAAAATTCATAGACTTGAAAATTAGCATTATAAAATACTCATAGCCTTGAAAATTAGCATTATAAAATGCTCATAGACTGTAAACTAAGCATCACAAAATATTCGTGGATCGGGAACTGAGCATCATGAAATACTTATTTGCTGGAAACTGTGCATCATGAAATACTCATTGAGCTGGAAACTGTGCATCATAAAATACTCAAAGAGCTGGAAACTGTGCATCATGAAAATACTCATTGAGCTGGAAACTGTACATCATAAAATACCTATTTGCTGGAAACTGCATCATGAAATACATATTCCCTGGGTAACATAACAGAGAATCCTCAAGTTAATTACTTTACAATCATCATAACAATGCAAGTATTTAATCGAAGGAAATTTAATATTTGGTAAAAACAATTAAAGGACAATTATACTGACTAAACCGTTTTGATATAACCTGAAATCCTTTCACATAATTTACTTTGTCATGTTAAATAGGTTTCAACTGTCAGGTTTTCATTCACATTTCTATAAATTTCATGATTCTTAGAAACCTTAAATTAAAAGAACTGACAAGAAAGGACTGACTTGCCACATATAATTTCCTTAGAAGTCAAGTCCAACTGCAACTGCACTGACCCAGATCTGCCATTACATAATTACATAATGTCTCAGCAGATCTGCCATTACATAATTACATAATGTCTCAGCAGATCTGCCATTACATAATTACATAATGTCTCAGCAGATCTGCATTACATAATTACATAATGTCTCAGCAGATCTGGGTCTATTTAGTTTGTCAGCTGTAATTAGCAGAATACACAATAAAGACCCATACCTGCTGGTGCATTATGTGATCCCAGATCCGGGTCCATGTTGTTTGCAGTTGGACTTGATTCATAAGTAAGTATTTACTACATGAATTTGAAAAGGAACCCTCATATGTCCATGAATTTTGCATACCAGCAAAACCACAATACATGGTACTCGCATTATAAAACAAATCACAGAGAGTTCTACAAAGCTTCTGTCTCAGAAATAATCCTGGATATTTACAACCCCAAAAGTAATGTATTTCTCTTCAAAAAATAATTGTGAGACTGACTGAGAAAAGAGAGCATTTGTCATTTGACATGTAATTAAACTCTTCATAATCAATAACAAGGAATACATTTATCACAAATTTACAGAATTTACTCAAATGACACTAAATATTTTGTCTGGTACATGTACTCTGAAAGTACCACATGTATTCACTTGTAAGTTATCCAAATGCAAACAATACAGGCATTGATCTATCAAGGCAAAGTGCACCAGTAGACCTGGGACTATGTTATTTGTTCCATTAATTGTTCCTAACAAACTGCATAGACTCAGATCTGCCATTGCATTATACACCAGCTGATCTTGGTCAATGCAGTTTGCATCTGGGTTCAACTTATAAGTAAGTTTAATGGTACACATTACCTTCCATCATAATGCATCATTTACTTAGTGGCCTATACAAATGTCTCCATTCCATGAATTAGTTGATTAACTTATGCTGACGCCCATAACAATATAGTATGGAACTTTTGAAATATGTATTGTTTAGTTTCAATGTGTGAATTTAACCCAACAACTTAAATAAAAAGGATTCTGTTTTCACTTCTGACAGTGTGCATGAACAATATAATTCTAGAATTACTTTTTCATTAAATTCCATTAACATTGGTACGAATTTATTGATTGTAATAGTAAATATGAATCAAGTTACAGACAGTTAAATAACTGATTACATAGACACACTAGATAACTGATTATCTGTACACACTAGAAGATAATCAATTTATCTCCAAAATGAGTCATCTAGATAATTGATTTTTATAAAATGTGGATTTAAATCTTTAGAAGGCTGTCACAATAATAAGTGTCCTACTGTATCTAGATAATTATTGGCTTCAATCACCCTCTTTGGCCTTATCCCCAAATAATTGAAATTTAAACCAGATCTAGTTTTTGAGAGACAAAGACAAGACAATGACCTTGCCTATCCCACAGAAAATCAATGATATTTCACCACTGTGATGTATACAGTCCAAACTATAACTATTTTTACCGAGTGATTTACAGAAAATCTATTATATTTTACCACTGTGATGTAAACAGTCCAAACTAAGACTATTTTTACCAAGTGATTTACAGAAAATCTATTATATTTTACCACTGTGATGTAAACAGTCCAAACTAAGACTATTTTCACGAAGTGATTTACAGAAAATCTATTATATTTTACCACTGTGATGTATACAGTCCAAACTAAAACAATTTTTACCAAGTGATTTACAGAAAATCAATGATATTTTACCACTGTGATGTGTACAGTCCAAATTAAAACAATTTTTACCAAGTGATTTACAGAAAATCTATTATATTTTACCACTGTGCTGTAAATAGTCCAAACTATAACTATTTTTACCGAGTGATTTACAGAAAATCAATGATACTTTACCACTGTGATGTAAACAGTCCAAACTAAGACTATTTTTACCAAGAGATTTACAGAAAATCAATGATATTTTACCACTGTGATGTATACAGTCCAAACTATAAGTATTTTTACCAAGTGATTTACAGAAAATCTATGATATTATACCACTGTGATGTGTACAGTCCAAACTAAGACTGTTTTTACAGAGTGAATTACAATAAGTCTTTACATTTAAATTTATTGGTACAACTCTATTTCTGCATCAAGTTCATCAGCTCATAAAACTATGTAGGTGACAGTAAAAGGATTTCTCAAATAGGGTCTTTAGGAAATTATGTTAAAGCAAAAAAAGCTGGAAATGGTAAATATTTGGATATGGCAAATGATGTATAATTCAGGGTTCCTGCCAAAAATTTAAACAAAGATTCCATAATTTTTCCAGACCAAAAATAAAGTTTCAGGACGTCCTATACATCTCTGAATCCATGTACCAAAACTCCTCTTATGTATAAAAGCATGAGATTTTTTATTATCTAAGGCATAGAGTTCCAACTATAGGCCTGCAAGCCAAATGTGGCCTGCACTCATATATAAAGTCAGTTGTATAATTATAGTATAATTATTATAATATGTATGGAACAAGAACTTTACATCTTTGGTTCATGTAACCTATGGTGTTGAAGATGTTCAACCACATTTATCTAAGATGTTGTTTGTTTCGGTCCTGTGCCTTAAAAATTAAATACCAAAAACTAATATCATATCCACAAAATTCTGTAAAATTTTATAAAGATATAGAATTATTTACTTTCAGCATTCTGAGATGTTCTGTGCGGGCTGACAAATTTCTCAAACTGGAGTTAATTCGATCTAGGTCATTCAACAGGCTTGCATTTCTCTGCTTACTTCTCCTCTCATTCTCACAAATCTTTCGCCAGTATGCCTGTAATTTGGCTCCACGGAGCTTAGATCTGAAACAGAGAAGATAATAACCAGAGGTATGGTTCACCCCAGAATTCTAATTACATATACTTTAAATTTTATACAGTATTTCCATATCATTTCCAGAACAAAATTTAATGTTTCCATATTCATTTTGATGACTTTTTATATGCCAATTCAACTTTTGGACCCCTTCAAAAGTATTGGAGCAATGAAAAAAACAGTCATTATTCATGTTCTAAAAATATGAATCAAAGAAAAATAAAATGAATGATTTATACCCATGTAGTGAAAAGCAGATATTTTCCATTAATAAAATGATGACCAAACAACTTCAGAAAACTGATACATACATGGAAGGCCTAGAATGCTTAACAAATTCTGTGCCTTTCCATGAATGATCTGAACTGTCTACTATTTCAACTGTTGACCCTTACAGACCTTTCAAATAATCATTTTTTGATGACTGTTTGTAATTTCTTCCTTTATTTCATAAAAAAAGACTTGCAAAATAAACTAACAGGATAATCAATTTATTGCATAAATGTATATCCAATTTAACAATGAAACCTGTGAATTACAATATTCACTTTCCAAATACTCTGACATGTTTGAGTGCTGCACAAATAAAACACATTCATCAGGGACAGACCTAGGCTGAATGCAATCAACAGTTGCAATCATCTGTTATTGATTACTATCATCATAAGTAATCTAATTAATTACTATCATCACAAGTAATCTGTAATTGATTACTATCATCATAAGTAATCTGTAATTGATTACTATCATCATAAGTAATCTGTAATTGATTACTATCATCACAAGTAATCTGTAATTGATTACTATCATCACAAGTAATCTGTAATCAGACATTTTGTTTTTTAAAAAAACAAGCAATTGTAACTTAATTAGTTACAGTAAAAATAAAAATATTCTGAAATGAGATAGCTAAATAATTACAACACAATGCCATTTTTGTGCAAACTGAGTTCTGGAATTTAAAATGTTATAATAATGAGCATTTGAGTCTGAAACACACACACACACGCGTGTGCATGCACACACGCACGCATGCACACAGAGAGAGAGAGAGAGAGAGAGAGAGAGAGAGAGAGAGAGAGAGAGAGAGAGAGAGAGAGAGAGAGAGAGAGAGGCTGATGATATACCCTGATATACCCTTCTCCTGACCAACTGATTTTGTTGACCCTATATTTGTATGATAAGATGGGAACCGTTATGCTTTTCACATGGTAAAAACAGACTGAAATATTTTTGTGATTTTCTAGACAAACTTAATTAAAAGTAATCAAACTGAAATAAATTACTTTATAATAAAAAAAAAGTCATTTAATTCATTCATGGCTTAACAGTAACTAATTATAAGTATAATCAAAATTTGTAACATTAAGTGCAATGTTGTTCATGTAGCTAGAGTAGGCAATTAGCACATACAGTAACTAATGATAAGTGTAATCAAATTTTTTTTAAGTAATTGAAATTTTGTTCTTTTAGCTAGAATTAGATAATTAGCATACCTCTATGTATCTCCATACTTTCACACCATGTCACTAAGTATATGACATGACCAAGGAGGCAATGTTTCAACACTATATATGCATATTAGTCTTTTCCTGTGCTGTTAGTATATGTATAGTCATGAAGTAAGAATAGTTTCCAAGTTATGAGTCAATGGTAATTCCCATTCTCCAGGAACTCTGTTGGATCCAAAAGTGCATTTATTTCTCATTGCTGATTATGCATAATGGTTGTAGGTTGGGGATCAAACTTGTCCAAGTAATGACTCATCGGCATATTCCCAAACCAGAGACATGGTTAAGGTCTGTATTCAATATACACAAACAGCAATTAAAGCCAGTATTTGCGATGGTGTAAAAGAAAAACCATGACTTATTGTGTAAACATTTATTAAATATCCAGGCAAATAATTCTCCAGAAAAGTCAATGTCACCTGATAAGTGCAGACAATCAATGTTTTACTGTATTCAGCAAATGTGTAAGTAGAATTGAATATTACTATATTGTAGCCTGTCTGGATATATTAATTATTTTTATTGGATTACTATGTTGTAGTCTGTCTGGATATATTAATTATTTTTATTGGATTACTATGTTGTAGCCTGTATGGATATATTAATTATTTTTTATTGGATTACTATGTTATAGCCTGTTTGGATATATTTTTATTTTTTATTGGATTACTATGTTGTAGCTTGTCTGGATATATTCATTTTTGTTTATATTGGATTACTATGTTGTAGCCTGTCTGGATATATTCATTTTTTTATATTGGATTACTATGTTGTAGTCTGTCTGGATATATTCATTATTTTTTATTGGATTACTATGTTGTAGCCTGTCTGGATATATTAATTATTTTTATTGGATTACTATGTTATAGCTTGTCTGGATATATTCATTTTTTTTTATATTGGATTACTATGTTGTAGCCTGTCTGGATATATTCATTTTTTATATTAGATTACTATGTTGTAGCCTGTCTGGATATATTCATTTTTTTATATTGGATTACTATGTTGTAGCCTGTCTGGATATATTCATTTTTTTATATTGGATTACTATGTTGTAGCCTGTCTGGATATATTCATTTTTTTATATTGGATTACTATGTTGTAGCCTGTCTGGATATATTCATTATTTTTATTGGATTACTATGTTATAGCTTGTCTGGATATATTCATTTTTTTTATATATTGGATTACTATGTTGTAGCCTGTTTGGATATATTAATTTTTTTATATTGGATTACTATGTTATAGCCTGTCTGGATATATTCATGTTTTTTTATATTGGATTACTATGTTGTAGCCTGTCTGGATATATTCATTTTTTTATATTGGATTACTATGTTGTAGCCTGTCTGGATATATTCAATATTTTTTATTGGATTACTATGTTGTAGCCTGCCTGGATATATTCATTTTTTTATATTGGATTACTATGTTGTAGCCTGTCTGGATATATTCATTATTTTTCTTGGATTACTATATTGTAGCCTGTCTGGATATATCAATTATATTTATTGGATTACTATGTTGTAGCTTGTCTGGCTATATTCATTTTTTTTTATTTGATTACTATGTTGTAGCCTGTCTGGATATATTCATTTTTTTTTATTGGATTACTATGTTGTAGCCTGTCTGGATATATTCATTTTTTCTTATTGTCAGAAATAAAGCAATTATCCATACTACAGCTGAAAGAAAACATTCAGTATTTTTCTACAATTTTGAATACAGTGAAACCTGTCCATAAAGAACAATAAAAAAAAATATGATAATGTGTCCTTTGTATTTATAAAGAAGCTATATATATATTATTCTATTAAATAAAAAATTTACTCCCAGATATTTTACTTTATGAACACGAGTCTGAAGATATCACAGAATATAAATAAGGAGATTCTGTTACGCATAAAGAATCATTATCAGAATGTGGCAGATTCTGTTGAAGATAGGTTGTAAGTAAAGCATGCATGAAATACATCCTCCCTCTTCCTAACTCATGAACAACATTTACTGCAACATAATTGAGAGTAATAAGGGAGACTATAAGAAGAGGAATGTAAATATGTAATCATATGCATATACATTTCTAAACATTCAGTAATAATTTGTATACTTTATAATACATATTTTGCTCACTGATTCAACTTTCAATGCCCAATTTCTCACATACAATGTATCTAAAAATGTATTGGAAGAAAAGTTTTAAATTAAGCATTATTTTCCTTTGACAAAAATTCAATAATCTTCAGCAATTTGACCAAAACAGCTGATTTAGTTTAATAATTACTGTACCTAAGGTAATCATTTTTCAGATCATTTTCTTCTTCTAAATAATTATTATTGAGACTGCTACTGCTAATCAAACTCACTTAGTTTTCGATTTCACCTTTCAGTTATAATTTAAAGGAATGCACACTGACATGGACAGACAGAGGTTGATGTATTTAAATTCAGGATATATAAAAGAATAGACCTAATATTTAAATGAATGAAAGAATGAAGAAATGATCAATAAATTATATAAGAAATGAAAGATAAATAGAAGAATTATAAAATATATGAAGCTACACATGAATGAAAATAAACAACAGGGTAATAAATGACTATATCATTTCACAAATGGACATTCTAATTTAACAGAAATCAGAAAGGGAAATAAATTATGTGAATTACACCAATGAATAGAAGTTACTTTTGAATAGGTTTTTTATTTAGTGTTTTATCAGAGCAGCAATGAACCAATTATCTTTGTAGCTGATAAAATCACTAATCTTCAATAATTAGAGGATGTATTGACTATTAACTAAGTATTTTATGGCTTAATCATACAGACTGGAAAAACATGAAATGAAAAAAAAAGAAAAAAGGATGTTTGATTACAAATTTTGGTCATTTTCACATGTATCACTGCAAACTTTAAAGAACATACCCCCAGATTAATCAAATGCAAGAACTTTGGAGTTGTCCCCAATGTGAAATTTTAAAAATGAATCTGATGTATGCATAATTTATGCAACTTTTATGTACAGCAAATGACTAGACAAAATTAATCTACAGATTAGTAATATCACTTTGTCAAACGGTTAAATAAAATTTCAATATTTGTCAAAATACGGCCAGCTTAACCACATTATTTTGTCATGAAAACAGTTATCACCATGACAGTTGACTGACTCATTTTTTTTAAATCCCAGACAACACTACATATCATCTACAGTATCTTTTCCTTCTCTACTAAATTTTATAAAATAGTGATTATCAGGAAAAAAGATAAGGCAAATGAATATCCCCAAAACCAATAAACTCTGACCATCCTGACTCAGCAAGAAAAAACACACCTGTCTACCACCATCCCACTCAGTGCATATTTCAAAAACCCTAGTCAGTGTGGAACAAAAACCCTAGTCAGTGTGGAACAAAAACCCTAGTCAGTGTGGAACAAAAACCCTAGTCAGCGTGGAACAAAAACCCTAGTCAGTGTGGAACAAAAGTGCAAAAAAAATAACAGATTATAATCTACACACTTAATGGTGTCAATTAAATATGTGCATCCTCCCCTATTCACATCAAAGTGGGGAACATTACGATGTTTTTCTTCTGTTCAGTTCAGGATTTAATTTCAACTGCTCTTCCTCTGGTAATAAAGGCATCCTGGCCACAGATGTGAATTTATGTCTCTCCATAAAATATCTTTTCATCTACCTAAATATAAATACACTTCCCTATGAACTTTTGAAATTACTGCACAGATTCAAAAAGGAATACAGGAGAAATGCTGCACTGATACTTCAAATGATACCAATACTTCTGTACTGTAAAAGAAAATGATATTCCATATGATTTTTAATGTGGCAAAAAAGTTACATGCTTGTCATCTACAACGAATAATCAAATAGCTCTCTGCTAGTAACATCTTGAAGCAAACTGATCATACAAGAAACATCATACACTTTCTGTAAACAATAAGTACAAAACTGCAAAAGAAACTGCATTATCGTGAACTGCAAATGCTAAAAAAACATGCTTAATATGCTTGTAAAAAATTAAATTACACTAAATTCCCCAAAAATTGTAAACAAAATTAGCTGCCACTTTCTACATTTGCAATTAAATAATACAAACAAACAAGACCTCCTCAAGAAATCAATATCGACTGGGTGAGTGATTTTCCAGGAATCTAAGATAAGAATGTGCCTTCTTTTTACCAAAATCATTTATATGACATTCTTGAGAAACTCCAAAATACTAAATATGGTAATAAAACTTTTTTCTTACATGTTGGAGTTAACATATATATATTCGTTTTCCAGCGATTAATAAATCATCAACAGTTCAGAATCAGGATTAATAGTGTCAGATTAATATGAACCATAATGAAGTCAGCTTAGACAGACATAATAAAATGTTTCTGGTTATGAGTGGCCAACTAATAGATAACTGCTACTAAAAAAAACACCATCAAAGAAAGGAAACTGTTCAATTAGATTAAATATACATGTAAACCTGTGTGACACTTTCCATTAGCTGAGCTGATTGAGTTACAAGTATTGTTGCAATTAGTCCCATATAAGACAAAAGTTGGTGAAATATTACAGTAATTTGCTTGGCAACCGGGCAAATGTACTGACATGTTTTCATTACCAGCTGCCTAGAGACAACCATGGATTTTCAAAGTTTTCTAAGCATTTTCAGGATAAAGCAGTCATTACAACACATCTTAACATATGAATAACAAATCATATGTATTGCAAGAAAGGTGAAATTTTTTAATGCTAGTACTAACATCCATATCAGAGAAGTAGCTATAATGAGATTCATCAAGTTTTTGGAGGTCACAATGGCCTAAATTTCATTTCATATAGTGAAAAGTGTTTTAGTCAAAACTCATTGCTGATATGATGATCCCAGCAAAAGCAATAATGATAAGATTTTTAATAAGGCCACCACTGATTGGAACCATTTTATAATTAGGATCAACATGACATCATAATAAGTCTTTTAATTGCTAATAATCTAGGTTTAAACTCTGTAATGACATGAAGTGAAACTAACAAGTTCAGTAAAATCAGTGAATAATTTATTTCTCTACGTTACAAAGTGACAACATAAGAGTCACTCACAGTATGACGAACTAAATCCTAAATAATCCTAAATCTCTTATCACAAGTCTGAAAGTACACCATGTCCTTTTTATATTTATCTCCACCTGACCTAAGGTATAATAGAATGTACTGTAAAACCAATCATTTCTATGGAAATTTCCAATAGCTTTTTAACTAAAATTCAAGTAAACCTCAAGACAAAAGTTGGGATGGCATTAACTCCATTCACAACCTTCAAATAAAATCATCAAAAAGTCAGATATGCAATATATAGATACAAAACATAAAAACCACACTTCACCAAGACCATCTCTATATGAGGAGCAGCCATAACTAGATTGTCAAGATAACAACCACAGTTGATTTTGGATGTCCAAGGACCACAATTTCATTTGGCACCAACAAAACATCATAAAAAGTCTTGTACTGAAAATCCCATGTCATTATCACCATTCTTTCAGAAGGAGTAGTGACAACATGGTTTCCAAGATGGCAAACATGGAAGACATACTGGAGGTCAAATTGGACATCAAATTAGCTAGAATCAACTAGGCATCATAAGAAGTCCTTAAGTGAAAACTCCATGTCTACATAATCATCCATTAAGAACAAGTATTGATAACAAGATTTTCAACTGGACCATCAAGGCAGGCATAATGAATATTATATCAGACATCAGTTTCGTTTAAGTCCAACTCAATCTATTATGAAGTCTTTTAGTGAAAACTCGATTAAAATATTAGTGTTGATATGACCATTTTTTCAGAACAAGTTGGGAAAACAATATTGTGAAGATTGGACCAACTGGACATCATAAGAAAACTTTTGTTGAAAAACCTGTGTTGCTATGATCATCCACTCAGGACAAGTACAGTAGAACCTGTCTTTAAAGACCACCTCTTTTGCCAAAAAAGTATTGTCTCTCAAGACAGGTGGTCTTTCATAACAGGTCACAATGTGATACATGTATAATCAATAAATGTGTGGTCTCTCAAGACAGGTGGTCTCATATAGCAGGTTTTACTGTAGCAACAAGACTTTTGGTGAAAACCCTATTTCAATATGAACATCAATTCAGAAAAAATAGCAATAACATGGCTTTCAAGATGGCCATACTGGATGTATTTATTATCAGTGCCTTTTTCATTCATTACCAAGTACACATCATAAAAAAAACTGTTTGTGACAACTCCATATTGTATGTAAATTTAGCTATATGCATGTAAAGATTGATGACTTAAAGGTAAAGAAATAATAAAACAATGTTTCAAATATATGCATTGCCTTCTCAATAATACAGTAAACACTGTAGAGTCAACTTACAATTTTTTATCTGATCTGAAATAAGCCTGAACCTGCTGATCTAGTCTTTGTCTCAAGTCCTCACTGAAACAATGAGAAAAAAATGCAATTTATTTAAGCATGCAAAAAATCATAAAAGAAAAATTCAACTGTATAAATTTTCATGGTTTTGAGAATAATGACTTTTGTATCACTACTTAAATTCATGGAGTGAGGGAAGAATCCCTTTGTTTGTAGTACATGTACCAGCTGAAAGAAACTCCATGTCTGTAAAAAGGATAGCAGTCATGCATCACAGTGTAGTGGATCTTCTAACATTGTTATGTCTATTTAATTTGCACTGTTAGTTATTATTTTTATTCATTATAAGCTATAGGACATGCTTTGGGTTATGTAAAATTATATTTTGAAGCTGACCTTGTCCAAAATCAAGTTCAATGTCTAGCTGACTAGAATCATTGATTATTTTTAAATACTCTGTACACTACTAATACCTACCATGGTAGTTAATATTTTCCCTTTGAGTGAGAGTTTAATATTAGGATCATTATCAGTGTGTGTGTGTCTGTGTGTTTTGGGATTTTTATTGTAGCTTTAACAATCCTTGTCATATCAACATGATGCCTGCAGTGTTTCAGTTAATAGTGATGTCTAGCACTGGGACATCATGCCGTAGACATGAAGCATCATGACCCACATTGTCACATTATCCTTCATGACACTAACCTCTTAATGCTGAGTGCCAAGTGAGGCAGCTTCAAAGACCATTTTTACAAGTCTTTGGTATGACTCGGCTGGGGTTTGAACCCACAACCATGGCTGATGCTCTCACACTTGGGCCACCAGAGCAGTTGGACCATTATCAATAGAAAAAAACATATTTATCTTGATCTGAGTCAAGGACATTGTGTTTACCATGTTCTAATAACTTATGTAACAGAATCTTTTAGAGTCGAATTTTCCATCAAATAATAGTTCTTTAGAAAATGCTAATTGTAACCCCGGTCAAGTAGAGGTCTTTATAACTTTGTGTACTGGAGAAATTATTTATTCATGATTGCAAGATCTTGAAGCAGAATCATAGTTGTGTCCAGTATTTTGATTTAGGCTGAAATTATTTAATTCATATATTCTTCTCTTGAAATACAAAGTGCTCTAGAATATTCTAGGAAAGATACAATAACTGGGTATTATAGAAATTCAAACAAGGAAACAATGGATTATATTACTATTATTCACAAAAGACTGTTGGAACATCACATCAGGTCACTGGTACATTAGTACAATATAGAATACTAGCCATTACCGACATATCAACATCTATAGATTTTAAAATTATCTGAAAAACCATTAAAGTTGATTTAGAACTTTACTCATTGGGACTTCTATGAGTATTTGGGATTTAATTCACAATGCTGTAAGTTATTTTTACATTTTCACTTTGTATTCCATGGAGATAATTTAATTGCGGAATTTTACAACATGTGTTGGTTTTCACTTTTTTTTAATTAATTTTATTTTAAGACCATATTGTTGTGATATCATGAAATGGCCTGGGATGAACTTAGTACACACTTGATGAAAGTTGTGGTCACTTCTTCAAAGCTTTGCCCATTTATGTTAAAATATACAGCAGTGGTCCCCAAACTTTTTTCATGCCCATGGGCACATTTAAAGTTTATTAGAAAGTGGCAGTTAACAACCACTACTACTAACAAACAAGCTCTGATATGCCTTTGCATATGCCTAATATTGACATACTTTGCAAGTTTATAATCTGCATGTACATTTGATACTGCTATTACAGCTTTCATTATTCATTATAACTTCTTTCCATAAAAACACATAACTTTAATTACTAAATTAGGAACCTAAAACAGGGGCACCCAAAAAAAGCTTTGGTGAGTGCCATAGTGCCCATGGGCACCTCATTCAGGACCACTAATGTAAAGTTACAAAACATTTATGTTTATAAAAGTAAAAAGACTTGTCTGATTTCTGTAAAAGGTACAGGTTTCAGCTAAAGTAATTCAGAAGCGTTTATCAGATCCAGCCATACACAGTAATTGCAGTAGTAACTGATCACTTTTCAGGAAATTATAAATCAAACCAGGTTCTATTCATGTTTTGGTATTGTTCCAGAGAATCATAAATCAAACCATGTTCCTTCCATGTTCTGGCACTGTTTGAGATAATCAAAAAAGAAACCATGTTCCACTGATGTTCTGGTGTTGCTCCAGGTAATCATAAATCAATTCATGTTCCAGTCAAAGTTTGATGTTCTTCCAGAGAAAAAAGCTTGACATTTGTTTACACTGCAAAAATTCTTCAAAATGTGTTAGTCCTGTATATCAGTCAACGTTTAAATAAAAGTTATATTTTGGATAATAACAAGTCAGTCACTTCCAACACCAATATTAGTAATGAAAATAAGAAGGCCCTCTACTATTCCCAATATTCCACAACATCAATCTACAGCAAGCATATGGCGAAAAATATCAAATACATCACAGAAATATTTATGCCAATATGGTACAAATACTATTACATGACATTAAATCATAACAATTTATATTAATATATAATATGAAAAAAGAATCAAATCACCACCTTAAACAATATACGCAATGTCTGGGATCATGATAAAACTTGTGATCTGCTAACTGGAGGTAATCAATTTTGCCGATAGATCACTATAATCCAGAAATTTTGCCGATAGATCACTATAATCCAGCTATGCATTAGTTATGGCTAATGAACTAAAGGAATGAAAACTTCTACTCGTCACTAAAATAGGAGTCAGTAAAAGCTCATTAGAGCTGATGTTGAATTGTTTTAAATCATGCCGACATTCAATAAATCTTATCTTAAGTTGTCTTGTGACATGAATCAAATAAAATATGTGATGCCATTCCCTTCCATGATTAATGATCTCTTTATTGTTATTTCAATGCCAACCAACACTGTACACTTGATGAAATATAACAAATTTCACAGCTGAAATGGATAGTTATTATTCACCAGCATTAAGTAAATTAGGACAATTATTGTCAAAACAATTTTCATCAGTATGGATCTAGCCTGGTGTGCAAACCCAAAACATTTATTTTAATATGGATGATAAAAATGATGTAGAGTATCAGGCTCATAATGGCCAATCAAACAAATTGCACCGGCCACATCAATGAATAATCCAGAATTATAAAGAATTATGAATTTTAATATTTATATTCTTGTTGATAAACCTTCATTGCAAACATTGTGTAGTGACAACTTGAAAGTGTGTAATGTATGCAGTTACATTTTATGACACATCAGCAGTAGCTGCTATAAGATGCCAACTACATGTAAATGTAATGTTCCAAATTTTTCTAAGTTTTTGCAGAAGTTGAGATGCATATGATTTGCAATGCAAATCAAGAATAAACCCAATTATGATCAATTAATATTACATTTATTTGATAAGATTACAAAGATAATTTTTTTAGGAATTGAAAAGGAGCTAATACTTGTATGTACAAAAATTTCATTTTTCACAAAATGGCATCAGTGGAATTCACTCAAAACCATTTTTTCCCATCAAAATATCTTTCTTCTGTGTCACCTGATTATAAAACGGTACCTAATAAGAACTACAACCTCACAAATTCAGCCCTCCCAGACTAGAACTTTTAAAGCTAAAAAGACAATAGTTATCTGACCACCTTTTTGTCAGTGATATACAGTACTATCCCCCTCATAATGGGAATCCCATGTTATCTCCAGTTACTACTGGTGCATAAGGCATGCTCTCTATAGTATATGGATGTAATTGTGGGAAGGCTGGGAGGGTGCATGTGCATTATGCTATAATGAGGAATGCTGAAATCTGATTAAGTTGAAGTATGTTTCTTGAACGAAATTAATATAAAAAAGACCTTATTCAGATTAGTCGACCAGGAAACATGATACACAACACCGATAGATGGTCAGAAAGTCTACAATCCAAAAACATCAATATTTAAGTTTTTCTTAAATAGGACTATAGTCTGAGTCTATATCCCCGTTTGTTTGTACCCCCCCCCCCCCGCCCGTTAAGCATCAGACGCGCATACGATAAAGATGTTATGGACACCCTGGTCGCAATCGGGTTAGAAACTATAAATCAATGAATTAACTGAGTAAGATTTATTGACTTTTTATCTTGTTTATGCTTTTCGTTACTGAAATCGGCATGGGGGTACAAACAAACGGGAATTCAGACTCAAACTATAGGTATTATGCTTGCATTGTATGACTATATATGAAATGAGCTACGACTAATTTCTGGGTTTAATGATTCAATTAAAATGACAGCCTGTTATATGTATATATCAAAATGGTGGTAAGCGATTAAAATAACAATAACTCAAACCTTGCATTTTAAGCGCGCACAATATGAACGTGTTCGTGCACTTCACTTAAGGCTATTTTGAAAGAAATTGGGGGTTTTCTTCTTTTTCAAAACAACATACGTTTATCTTCACCACTGCCATAAGGTAAAAGCTATTATTTTCTGCAAAACCGAAGAAATTTCTTACCTATCGTGCATTTTGGCTAATAAATCTCTTTGTGTTTGATAGTACTCAACATTTGAAGACGCCATTTGTAAACAAAATAATACCAATTCTATCTTCATGAACTAAAGATCTTCTAACCTGGTACCCTGGGCTTACATGACAGTCTAGCACTCGTCAGGCTAAGAAACCAGGCTGAAAATCTTGTTACAGCTTGTGTAATATAGGGCTTGGCTTGTAAGTTCGGACCTGATTAATCAGAGCGTTTTATCAAATGTTTTGTGATATCGTTGTTAAAAGAGCTTTTTAATCTCCTTAGCGACAGAGCATTTAATTTGGGGTGAGGACTGATGTCATTAAAAAAAAAAAGCAATCTATCACACCAACAGATAGCTTCATACATATTTTGTTATGGTTCTTTTTCTATGTTTTCTTTTCTTTTTCTTTTTTTAAATAAGCAAAATCTAGTTCTGTCCAATACGTACACGTTGACAAAAACAGATGATCCTAATGAAAAAGGAACAAAAATATTCTAGTTAAAAAAACAAAACAAAAAATCACAATTAGCTCTCTGGAATCTAGACCAACAAATTGTTCTCCGCCTTTTTTTTTTTTTTTTTTGTTATTTAACGAAGGATTTTTAATTAATATTTTTGTACCTGATCTTTAAGACTTCGGACAGCTTTTCACTACATGACTTCCCAGAAAAGTCACAAAATGTGACTAAAGCCACTAAGAGATTTCTCATAAGATCAAGAAATACATTCATAGCATCCAAAATATTCCTTCTAAACTGTATCTAGCTGGTGTATTTTGCAGCGATTTATTTTACGAATACATTTATTTTTACTTATGATAAATAAATCCTTTAGCAAATGAAATGAATTAAACAGTCTTTATAGCTTCGATAAATTGTTTGTCGATAAGTGTGCCCCATCTTACAATTATGGCACCAAAATAAATTTTAAGTTGATAGTATCAAAAGATTCACACCTTTGCAAGAAGAAAATAAAATAAATATTTAATTACTGGTAAGTTAGTCATTTTAATGAAAGATATAAAATGCTACTAAGCTCTGACCATTATATATTCACCTAATTCGAACCAACCATCACACGTTCATAAATACCGTTTGTGTAATGAATACATTCTAGAAGACAGTTACTTGAATTTTGTCTACGGCTGAATATCAATTTGAAATAAATATAAGATGTTTTATTGTGAACTGAGCAAGGTACCTGTCTCAAGGATGTAAAGTGTTCAATACCGTCCGTATGTGTAAAACCTCGAACTCGGGTATTGTCTCGAATATAGGATTCCTTGACTTAATTATAGAAATCTAACTTTCTTATGCTGCATTTATAATATAATTAATTTTTAATATGCATATGATATATCTGATCAATATGTTTTTCTTAAAGTACCATTATCCTGATTTAATGTTCCATGTGTTCTAAAACTGGCATTTAAATCTCGGAACCATTGTGACATATTTATGACTGACAAAATTTCTACTATAAATAAAAAAATTTAAATCAGCATCCGGTGACAAAATTACGGAGCCCCAGAGAGGACACGAGGTAAAAAATATTATTTCGTTCCCTCAAATTAATAATTTGTTCCCTCAAGTTAGCATTTCGTTCCCTCAAGTTAATAATTTGTTCCCTCAAGTTAGCATTTCATTCCCTCAAATTAATAATTTGTTTCCTCAAGTTAGCATTTCGTTCCCTCAAGTTAATAATTTGTTCCCTCAAGTTAGCATTTCGTTCCCTCAAGTTAATAATTTGTTCCCTCAAGTTAGCATTTCGTTCCCTCAAATTAATAATTTGTTTCCTCAAGTTAGCATTTCGTTCCCTCAAGTTAATAATTTGTTCCCTCAAGTTAGCATTTCGTTCCCTCAAATTAATAATTTGTTCCCTCAAGTTAGCATTTCGTTCCCTCAAGTTAATAATTTGTTCTCTCAAGTTAGCATTTCGTTCCCTCAAGTTAATAAATTGTTCCCTCAAGTTAGCATTTCGTTCCCTCAAGTTAATAATTTGTTCCCTCAAGTTAGCATTTCGTTCCCTCAAGTTAATAAATTGTTCCCTCAAGTTAGCATTTCGTTCCCTCAAATTAATAATTTGTTCCCTCAAGTTAGCATTTCGTTCCCTCAAATTAATAATTTGTTCCCTCAAGTAAGCATTTCGTTCCCTCAAATTAATAATTTATTCCCTCAAGTTAACATTTCGTTCCCTCAAATTAATAATTTGTTCCCTCAAGTTAACATTTCGTTCCCTCAAATTAATAATTTGTTCCCTCAAGTTAGCATTTCGTTCCCTCAAGTTAATAATTTGTTCCCTCAAGTTAGCATTTCGTTCCCTCAAATTAATAATTTGTTTCCTCAAGTTAGCATTTCGTTCCCTCAAGTTAATAATTTGTTCCCTCAAGTTAGCATTTCGTTCCCTCAAGTTAATAATTTGTTCCCTCAAGTTAGCATTTCGTTCCCTCAAGTTAATAATTTGTTCCCTCAAGTTAGCATTTCGTTCCCTCAAATTAATAATTTGTTTCCTCAAGTTAGCATTTCGTTCCCTCAAGTTAATAATTTGTTCTCTCAAGTTAGCATTTCGTTCCCTCAAATTAATAATTTGTTCCCTCAAGTTAGCATTTCGTTCCCTCAAGTTAATAATTTGTTCCCTCAAGTTAGCATTTCGTTCCCTCAAGTTAATAAATTGTTCCCTCAAGTTAGCATTTCGTTCCCTCAAGTTAATAATTTGTTCCCTCAAGTTAGCATTTCGTTCCCTCAAGTTAATAAATTGTTCCCTCAAGTTAGCATTTCGTTCCCTCAAATTAATAATTTGTTCCCTCAAGTTAGCATTTCGTTCCCTCAAATTAATAATTTGTTCCCTCAAGTAAGCATTTCGTTCCCTCAAATTAATAATTTATTCCCTCAAGTTAACATTTCGTTCCCTCAAATTAATAATTTGTTCCCTCAAGTTAACATTTCGTTCCCTCAAATTAATAATTTGTTCCCTCAAGTTAACATTTCGTTCCCTCAAGTTAATAATTTGTTCTCTCAAGTTAGCATTTCATTCCCTCAAATTAATAATTTGTTCCCTCAAAATATTAGTTTGTTCCTTCAGATTAGCGTTTCGTAGTAGCTATAGGGGATACCGTATGCTATATGGAAAAATACAGAACAGACTCCCCAGCCCCACCCCGGAACTTTTTGGGTCAACACTTTTTAAATCACGCTGGGAGAGTTTAGGTTCAGTGGAAATTTATCATGGAGAATATTAGGACTGTATCGCGACTAGGGAAAGTTGAGTTGTTGTATAGGGACAATAGGAATGGAACAGGTGTGGTGACGTCACGGTACTGAACATGGGTAACAATACTACAACACAGGACATATGCAAAGGCTTATATAACATATACGACATGCAATATACCGTCACAAACAATTCACAATTTTGTAAAGGACTGAAAAAAAAAACATTGGTTTACGCAAGAAAGCAATTCTTTTCGAGGCATATGAGTGGTCCTGAAAGAAGTCCTAGCTTGAAGTAGAACTTAATAAGCTCAGTTCAAACACCAGCATCCGCCATTGTAATGCATTAATCAAGTACACAAAGTATAAGTTTTGAGAGAAAGAAATATTAATTTGAGGGAACGAGTTATGATCTTGAGGGAACAAAATAGTAACTTGAGGGAACGAAATGCTAACTTGAGGGAACAAATTATTAATTTGAGTGAGCGAAATGCTAACTTGAGGTAACAAATTATTAATTTGAGGGAACGAAATGCTAACTTGAGGAAACAAATTATTAATTTGAGGGAACAAAATGCTAACTTGAGGGAACAAATTATTAACTTGAGGGAACGAAATGTTAACTTGAGGGAACAAATTATTAATTTGAGGGAACGAAATGCTAACTTGAGGGAACAAATTATTAACTTGAGGGAACGAAATGCTAACTTGAGGGAACAAAATAATAACTTGTGCGAACGAATTGGCAATTTGAGGGAGCGAATTAATAATTTGAGGGAACGAATTAATATCTTGAGGGAACGAATTATCATTTTGAGGGAACAATTTTTTAACTTGAGGGAACGAAATGCTAACTTGAGGGAACAAATTATTAACTTGAGGGAACGAAATGCTAACTTGAGGGAACAAATTATTAATTTGAGGGAACGAAATGCTAACTTGAGAGAACAAATTATTAACTTGAGGGAACGAAATGCTAACTTGAGGGAACAAATTATTAATTTGAGGGAACGAAATGCTAACTTGAGGGAACAAATTATTAACTTGAGGGAACGAAATGCTAACTTGAGGGAACAAATTATTAATTTGAGGGAACGAAATAATATTTTTTACCTCGTGTCCTCTCTGGGGCTCCGTACAAAATATCAGTAACACCGAAGATAACGAAATTATCGCGATGACAAGCCATGGGAAGGTGCGAGTTCTTTCTTTTATTCAGTTAATAATTTTGTACTGACAATTTTACCAGAGTATGCTCGCCGTTCTTTTTCCATGTGAATATCGCTCGTAAAGTTTTAAATAATTTTATTTATATTTATTTATTTAAATTGTGTCAATATATCCGAAAACGGTTAATGGAAGTGCAAAAATAAAACGAGGTCGACGAACTGTTTGTTTTGGACGTGTTTGATGACACAAGAGTAAGGGTGATACATACGTGAAATTAGTTTTCAGTTAAGAACACTCATCAACGACATAGAATGTGTAGTCTAGAGCATTTTAAATGTTTGCATTTGTTACTCCACTCAAACAATTGATTGACTTAGAGTCTTAGATATAAGAGAGATAAATTTTCTTTGATCTTAATATGTCAGCCATTGCTCTCCAAAATGACCGCTCAGGTAGATTGGAAGTGGTAGTGTTGGATCCATCCTGTTTTAGTCAATGTTTTGTCTTCTTGTGCACGTGAAACTTGTTGTCTGTATTTGTGCATAGTCATTGCCAACCTCTGCAGTAATGCCAAGGGACGCATATACGGTTTTGATGACGAAAACTGTCACCAAGTTTTTTTAAAAATACATAACATTATATTTAGGTAACAAATTTGGCGGCTTATTGTGGTAAACCTTATATTTTGTCAACTGAGCAGAATATGGATCTTGAAAAATGGAGAACATTTAATATCTTGCGTACATGAACTTTTAAATTTGAACATTGTCTACAATAGTTAAATCCTTGTCTTCGCTGATTCAACATTGCCTTTTTTCATTATAGATAGAAATACCTTTATTTATAGCATATACATAATAGACGTCATCAATGTTTCTTCTCTCAAAATAAGTTTCATGCTGCTTTCATTTTAAATTTTGTATGGCTTACGTTTAAATCTACCAAACATGTTTACTCCTGCGAAAAGTTTTAATAAAATTTAAAATTTGTTTGAATCGACACCGGACAACAAAAACAACGGATATAAAGATTAAACTGGACATTCTTCTTTTTCTTGTATTATTGTTTTGTTTGATGTCAGTTTGTGGAGGAAAGCGATATTTTAGATGTCGTTAGAACTGTTGATACTAAGGATGAGGGGGTGGAGGAGTATGTGATTATCCATATTCATACCGTAGCGTTGACAATTAGCACTGAAAATGTATCTCGTATTCTAACACCGTTTTCAGTCATGGAAATATGAATCATCGGTCTTAAAGATTTAAATATTTTAATTTTTAGCTCCTATTCACGTGAACGATGTCAAAAAATTTTATTGCATCCATTTTGTCTGTACTACAGCAAATAGAAGTGCTAAAATATGAGGTTACAACTTCGACGGACGCGCTGTTTGGAATGAACGATGTCACTATATTAATTTAGGGTGATGAAGAATTTTCAACCATTTTACACAAAACCTTTTCGTGGACGACATCTAGGTTGAATCGAGAGCATTTATCAATAGTTTTATTTGTTGCACCGCTAAAGCGACTGGTTTACTGTAATATAAAAGTGATATGTATTTTCGTGAATCTTTAAATTTTTTAATTCAAATACGCTTGAAAATAACAGGTCAGGTCATTTTGAAGAGGTTGGAATGGATTAACCATATTGTTAATACATGTTATAATTTCCACGTGTACACTACATTGCAACGTGTTGTCTCTATGTATGCGTGGCTACTGTACTATTTATTGTCATGCCTAACCATGTCATATATAACTTTATAATTTCAACCCAGAATACTGATCAGCCAAAGTCTGAAAGCCTTTTGCATAATCAAGTAGAGCAGACAAAGTCGGTAATTTAATTATTGGAACTAATCAACTCTAGTAATCGAATGTTAGCCTTGTGTTCCTCAATGACGTTCAAAACACGTAAATTAACGTGTTTTACTCAGTGAAAGAAACTTACATGTACACGAACAGTAAACTTAAGGCACACTGTCCACAGAGCCCGCGAATAGTCTTCTCTTCTTACATATTAAAATTGGGGCTTTGAGTATTACTATTGTCTTTGCCGATTTGTCACGCATATCTGAACGTTTTATTTCTTGTACAGAACTTGATTATATTTGAATTCATTTAAGGAAGGGTCTCGTATTTTTTTTTTATTATCCAGGTTGTCAAATAGCTTTCATTCATGATTGTCGAAGGTGAGCAAAAATTGCAACACAAGGTCTTGGAGGATTTATTCCAAGGATCAGGTTAGACTTTGCAATATGTCAGCCAAATGTGCGACAATTAAACCCAACTTGGATATACGTTTTACAAGTGAAGTAAAAGTTGTTGAAAACTTATGCTCTGATTTCACCTCTGGCATGTCGAAAGACGTGGACATTCTCATCAGGACGATTTGAAGATTAAGATCGATATTGAAAATCTTACCCCAGAACAAGTGGATAGACTCAAGCAAGTATTGGGAAAGTGTGATTGCGTATTTTCGAAGGATCCCACAGACTTGGGAAAGACTGATCTCATCAAACATAAGATAATACTTGATGACGATAAACCTTTCAAACAGCCGTACATGAGAATATTACCGGAGATGCATGACTAGGTGCGTCAGTATATTAGGGAAATGTTATATGCTTGTGCAATCAGGGAATCTAACAGTCCCTACTCGAACGTTTCGTTAGTCCGGAAACGTGATAACGGCCTACGTTTCTTCCTAGACTACATGATCCTTAAGCAAAGACCCGGGAGGATGCGTCCACTTTGCTTTTATAAGGCGAATCGCGTGAGTTTTGGTCTGTGCAATGTTGGGCTACATTTCAGCATTTTATGGAGAAACACACCTCAAAGAGTGCCTAATTTTCATAGATGATATTCGTATTTTCTCCAGGACGTTCGACGAGCGCATGGAACGTTCAGAGGCAACGCGCACACGCTTACATCGGCACGATCTATGCTGAACCCTTCTAAATGCGAGCTGTTCATGTCCTCTGTCATTTATCCGGGTCACGTTACATCTGAGAAAGGTATAACGACCGTCCCGGATAAAATCTCTGCGATTAGGAATTGGCAAAAACCTACAAACATTAAAGAGCTACGTCAGTTTTTAGGGTTCGCAGGGTACTATCTCAACTTTGTCGACAGATTTTCGCAGATAGCACAACCATTAAATGTGTTGTTAGAGGGCAATGGCACGACCGAGGCGTCTCGAAAGAATAAGTCCAAAACCAAAAAAGAAGCTCCATGAACTAGTAGGCATACGCCATATGGCAGTAGTTTAAGTGAACCCACTAGTCATTGTTCTACTCTCTCTCACGTGTCACACGAGAGTACTCAGTTAGGTCCCCCTGAGATATCTGCCGAAAGTCCAGTTCAAAGCCCGACCATATTAGAGGGAGAACCGGATCGCCATTCTGTGAGGTTGATCCCAAGACTCATGCCAGCAACCGTCGAAGCGTTCAACCAGAGACCGAAAACTACACAACCGGCTAGGTTAGTGTGTGTATTCGCAAACAGTTCACTAAGTGCGAGTTACTGAGATCTATAGATTTTATGCCCTTTTTCTTTTCTTCTTTTTTTTGCATTAGAAAGTTGGAGTGATGCATAAGAGCCCTTTAATGTAAGTTAAATATAACAAATGCATTTTAGGACAATTCAATATTTATATTTAAAATGTTTAGTTGTAGTCACAATTTCAGGGTTTTGTTTGCCTTCATACCATTTCATCTCGCAATAAATCCCACAATCTATAAGCGTGTTATCATTTCAACCCGAAATGAGCGTTAGCTCACACAGGGACCTCATGAATATTGTTGTGTGAACTATGAAGGGACTACTTTTTGAGGACCCCTAAAATTGATTACAAATTCCTATATCAATGTCTAACACTGTTACATAGAATGAGGAAGGGTTAAGAGGCTCGTCAAATAACACTCATGATACTCGTTCTTGAGAAGTAAACTATTCGTTTATAATCACCACTGACACTGATTCTTCAGAAGGAAAGTTTTTACTATTATAGCCAAACCCTATAATCACAATGGCATGTACCATTGTTGATGTAGCGTGCTGGGGTGTGATTTTTAATGTAGATTAACATTTTTTCAGTCATATCGCTACGATGTCTGCAGTTGGTCAGTTTTATTGTGATTTCTAGCACGGGAGCATCATACCGCAGACATGTAGCAACATTATATCCCACCCAGTCGCATTATCCTGACACCAGGCCTACCACTAACCTCTTAATGATGAGCGCCAAGCGAGGCAGCTGTTAGTACCATTTTTAAAAGTCTTTGGTACGACTCAGCCAGGGATCAAACCCATGACCTCTCGCTTCCGCGGCGGGCGCTCTAACGACTAGGCTACAGGAGCGGTAGCGTGCTGGTAATTGGAGTTCATAAATTCTATGTATTAGAATCATGAACAAAGAAATATAAATTTAATACACTTTTGTAAAAGTGTATGATATGTGAACTGTATTCAGCTGAAAAGGACAAGTCAATGAAAGCAAGGAAAATGGCCGCAACACACAAGTTAAGGAGAGAAGAAAAAAAAGAAGCGTGATCTTTTCTTGAATGCTCTTATAAAGAAGGTACCTAGGAACTAGGTATGTCAGCAACACAAATGGATAAAATACCATCTACTTCCACAGTGATGATATTGAAACTACTTAAAACGGATTACATTAGTCAAACGTATTCAATAAATAGGAATGGATACAAAGGATTTATCTTTACGTCCACGACGAAACACGCTGATAATCTATACAGAGACATCAACATAATGGGGAATGAGTTTTAATAAATGAGCCATCACCAATCCTTAAGAAGATAAAAAAACAAACGGGGGTGCTCCACTTTGGAAACAACAGTAGAATGTTTTGAAAATAAATTTGGAATAAAAGTAGAATCATCTAGACTAGCAACAATCCCACAGACCTCCATACATAACGGGATTATAATCTTTTAAATCGAGAGGAGTAAATTGCGATTAATGAAATGGGCTTTTTACCTTACGGGATTTTCAACAAAGTCATGGTACAAAGGGGGAATCCATCATGGAACATGCAACAGGTGTAAGAAAACGGGTCACACTCCACACAAATGCCCAAACAATCAGGATATTCAAGCAAATGACTGAAATAAACATGCAAGTGTAGTGACGGGAGAAATAACTCAAAACCAAACCAACAGGAAGAACACAATAAACAACAAGACTTAACACCAGAGAAATAAAGAAGATATCCATGAGGCGACAAACAAGGAACAGAACAACCAAATCCATGCTGCGATTCCAGCAATCTTCCCAAAAAGAAAAACCTCAGGAGCAGACAGAAAAGCAACGACAACAAAATTAGAGAAATATCCAACAATAAAAAAGAAGAAAACCCATGCTTAAAACAACAGCAGAAAGAGTCACAACAACAACATGGACCTTGATTAAAACCAAATCAACAACAGACGGGGAAACAAAAACAATAGCAACAACAAGATAAAGAATGTCTAAAACAACTTCGAAAAGAAAAACAAGAACTAGGATGGACGACAAGCCAAGTACAGAAAGAGATGGAAAAACAGAAACAAAAACAAAACGAAGAGACAAAGACACAACAAGAACAGAGAAGAAATACGACAGGAAACACTGAATCGAGAAAACTAAAACACAAATAATAAAGAAAAGACCAACAAGAACTAAAACAACACAATTAACTCTGACAGTGGAAGAGCAATTTAACTTAGAAAGAAACAGAAGAAAGGAAAAAAGAAGACTAAAATGACGACAAGAGTACAAGATGATGGAAACCTACCTGCTGACCTAAGACGAATGACAATATTGACAATGTTTAATATATATGTTATATATAAGCAACTAAAAATAAACCTTTAAAAAAAAAACATAAAACCCCCTAAACAATTATATTGATATATAAATATGAATAAAACATTTACAGAGCATCAAAACCTATAGCATACATGCATGATGCATCTAAGAGGTAACAACAAAAGAAGGTAGGACTGGAGGGCTTCCCCAAATGGCCTGAGACGATCAATTGGGAAAGAAAAAAAAGTTGTGCAACAACGCACAAAGTAAAAAAACATATCAATGTTTTATCATATAAAAAACAGAAAAAGGGGTTAATTTAACCACAAAAAAAAATATGAATATCAAATATTGGCATTTAGCAAAACCATCACATTTTTTCAAATGTTGGTTATGTTTGTTGTAAAAAGAAGACACACTAACAATATAGCACACGGGCAAATGACAAGGTCAGACTGGGTCAGTAAATAAGTTCTAAAAAAATCTCTAGAATACTTATTTGGTGCATCTAGCATGCTGAAATTTATCAGATTTAAGGTCTGATCAGTACCATTTTTTGAATTCAAGACCAACCTGATATCATATGTCTTTTAGAGAAAACTCCATGTTTTTTTGACCATATTTTGAGGATAAAATGCTATAACAAGACGTTCAATATGGCTATCAATTGTGACCATATTGGAATTCTGATCAGCACCTGTTTTAGGACAAAGATTTTAGTTGAAATACCCTGACCAAATATCGTGGGGAGAATTAGTGATCAGATTTTCAATCTGTCCATAACGGCAGCCATTCAATCTGTCCATAACGGCAGCCATTTTACAGTCTGACTGATCATACCCCACGATTGAAAGGAGTCTATTGTAAAAACAGCAAATAAATCTTGTTAAAAAAAGTGAGTAAAATAATTGGTTAAATGCAAATTTCCAATGATGAGAATATGTATCAAGTTTCATAGTAACACAGCAAGAGTAACTTCACTGAGTAATTTCTGTCTTACATTACATCCAGCTCTAAGTAACAAAGGTCATAAACTCCAAGTATCAGTGTACAAATGTTTGACAATAGATACATCTTTAGACGATGACCATAATATGCAACAAGTTTTAGAGTGAAAAAAACCCACTGCAAAACAAGTTACATTTGCATGATTGTCTTACACTGCAGAAGAGTAATGATTGGAAAGGCAGAAATAAGTAAAAGAATGTAGGTGTACGTTTTCGTCCCTTCATACTCAGAACTATCCAGCTACCATAGCGGCAATGGTATAAGGAACTTCAACCTGCATAGCCCTGAGAATCACTTATGTCTTAATTGTAGCTGACTAGTTCATTTGAATGTGATATTGGAAAGCTCCTGCTTGTGAGACACCAGTCAGGAGATTTTGCAATTATTGGTGGTAATCTGTTCCAAGTCCCTATTGTACATGGGAAGAAGCTGAACTTGAAACAATTTGTTGATGCTGACTTTAACTGAACTTTTTCCTGTGGTTTGCCCTAGTTTTGTTATATAGGGTCAGGTGTTTGTCCCCTGGTATGTGCACTAGGTTGTTCGCAATCTTGTACAACATGGCCAACTGGGCTTTGGTTTGCCTGGATTCAAGAGATTCCTACTAGAGATGGTTCAACATTGCACTGACACGGCTAGTGTTATGATATTTATTTGTGGTGAATCGCAGCTTTCCTTATTTATTAGGTCTTTTTTATTTGGATTCCACACAGTTGAGCAATACTCAAGACCTGATCGAACCCGAGCGAAATATGCAGCACTTGTTACATCTTCATTGTTGATTTGAAGGTTGCGGCACAGGAAACCAATGTTAGTTCCCTTTTTTCACTATCCTGTATATGTGCTTTTTCCATGAGAGGTCTCTGGACAATTTGACCCAGAGATATTTTGTTGCCTGCTCATTGGCTAACTAGTGCCCCTTAAGAGTATATTCGGACAAAATTGGTGATTTCTTCCTGTAAACTCTTAGGATGCTGCATTTTTCTGGGTGGAATGACATACACCAAGTTCTTTCTCAGAGGGCCAGTTGGTTCAGGTCTTCTTGAAGGATCTGTCCTTGGAGACACTTGTTTCCTGGCAGACTATACAGTCATCTGCAAAATCTTTCATGTTGGATTTGACGCTCACAGGTAGATCATTAACACCAGGAAGAGAATGGGATCCAAAGCACTCCCTTGAGGTACCCCACTAACAACTGGTGCTGGGTCTGATTTTGCTCCATCGACTATAGCTCTCTGCGATCTGTCTGATAGGAAATCTCTGATCCATCTCTGGGTGTTACCTCAAATGCCATAGTAGTCCAACTTATTGAGGAGTCTTTCATAGAGGACACAATCAAAAGCCTTACTGAAGCACATGACAAAGAGCAATAGCTCTGAACAAAATTGCGTGCGTTTTAAGTGATTTATAAAAAGGAGCATTTTAAAATAATCATTATAATAGATACAAAGTTTCACAGCAATCCAATGAAAACCAAAACCTAATTGTTTGAAAACTAGTAGAGCAGTGATTTGTTGATATTCACACCTTCAGATGATGACCACAACATTTCCCAAAGTTTCATGGTGATCTACTGAAATCAACAAGACCATCTGCATTCAGAAGATCATGTCATCCACTGCATTCAGCTGCTTGTAGACATTAATGAAAACTATAATGGCAAATCTTTAACAAGAATAAATTGAAAGGCACCATTTTGCATGCCCTCAGTTTAATAATTTTCAATGTACAGTATTAAAAAATTCTATGCTGAACATAGTCCATGAACTTTGACTATTAAACTATAAAAATATCT
This sequence comes from Unio delphinus, assembly GCA_029339505.1. NCBI lineage: Eukaryota > Metazoa > Mollusca > Bivalvia > Unionida > Unionidae > Unio > Unio delphinus. Next base: position 1,998,554 of record JAQISU010000153.1, read on the forward strand.
AGATTTTCTTCTTATGCCAGCGAGGAAACCATTTCTCTAGTGTCTATGGCCTTTGACAATTTAACCCTAAAATTGTTAGGTCTCTCCCTTACCCAAGTTTAAACCATACATAAAGTTCGATTCAGATTTGTGGTGTAGAACTTATGTTACTGTGTAGAAATAATCTTTATTCTTAAAGTCAGTAACCTTGACTTTTAACCCCCAAAATTATATATTTGTATTCTTACCCAAATGCATGTGATCAACAATGTATGGTAAATGTAGAACAAAAATCATTGTACGTAATCATTTTTCTTCTTTCAGTCTGTGACCTTGGCCGTGATTTTTTGACCCCTGTATCAAAAGGGTTCTTCCGTAACCAAAGTTTACACCATCCCCAAAGTTTGGTAAAGGTAGTCAAACTTATTTTGTGTAATTGTGCCAAGAAGGTTTAAACGGTCAAAGTCCAAAAGAATGCAAATATAAAATATGAAAACTGCTTTCATGGCTTGAATTTTTGTAATAAAAAAAGGCCAATCAACAGGTCTATTCAGCCTCCTTTGCAGACATAACATAATTTCTGTGTAATTGTGCTAAAATGGATTCTGGATCATCATATCAACAGACAAAATGCCTTTTTTGCTACCAAAGTGATGGACATACAAATGGTATGAGAAAGAATGAGTACATAGGATCAAAGACTGTAAGGACATGTGCATGTACTTTTTATTAAGTGAAACATCTGATAAGACAGTCATTCTCAAACAGCTTAAGATAGTCAAATCAAAGTTATGTTGAGAATAAACATGCAAACATTTACAACTTTAAGTCAATCTTTTTACAACAAACTATATTTGTTAATAATAATTTACAAGCAAGCAGATATTAAAAATGTTGGCAGATATTTTGTTGTGATTTTATTTTTCTATATTTTTACCTGTAATTTCTCTGATTCCCAGTATATTTTGGTAGATATAAATTTATAGAACTCTTCACTATGTTTAAATTCATTTATCATGGAGTCTAAAATATATATCTGTACACAAATTATGTAAAATGAGTTTAACTTGTCAATAATCCTAAATCATCAACTAAGTCTCTATCATAATTAAACATGGTACATTGAAAATGTTCATGTTTTGAACAATTGATAATGCCCATGCTTAAGACAAATGAAAATGCTCATTTTTCAGATGAATTAAAATGCTTATATTTTGGACAATTAACAATGCTCATATTTATATTTTGGACACTTAATAATGCTCATATTTAGGAGAATTAACAATGCTCATATTTATGTTTAGGGCACTTAATAATTCTCAATTTTAGGACTATTAACAAAGCTCATATTTAGGATGATTAACAATGTTCTATCAAATGAAAATGCTCCTAATAATTACAATTAACAATGTTCACCTTTAGGGCAACTGACAATGATCATGTGTATGGCAGGCAACAATATAAGAATTACCATTTTCTTCAATTATGGTTGTTCCTGTCCTCTGTGTGGATTGAACTCATTCTGCATACTAAAGTTCCTATAAGTTTCCTACTGACATACCCTACCAATCAACATGGGTTTTATTTATCATTAGCTGGGGTTAACATATAAGTTATGTCCATGCTCTGGGTAAATAAATAAATACATATATAAAGTAACCATGAAAAACAGATGATTTGAGCATTGATGGGAGAGTAAATTTCTCTATAAAACTTGTTTTTCACTAACAATTTTCACGAAATCCATCTCTGATATGATATAATGTAGTAGGTGGTAAAACAAGCAACTGCACCATTTCATAAGAATTAATTCTGATATGTGCATTTATTATCTCGTTTTCTGACTGCTGCTCAGATTTCCTTCTTTAGAGACAATATTGTTTGTGCTCAGATCTAATGCTGAAGTGGGCAATATCATCCTGGAAATAAAGCCATCAGTGTGACAGCTTGCAATTTATAACACAACTTGTCATTTCAGAAGATATAAAATGTTTTTAAAATTAAGAACATGTACAATGATCATGCCTGGTGTGATTTGCATGGTTTCACCTTCACTACTGGCACCAAGCTGTACTTTAAAATTAAAATTATGTGAAATTCAGCTTCTAACATGCACACTTGAGTGAAGTCTATACATTTTTGAGCTACGGACTGTCTGCCTCTACTATTCTAATTTATGTAGGTATCAGTGGTAAATCTTGACTGCTTTATCAGTTTTGAAAGTATTCTTTACAACAAGAACTAAAACAAGTGATCTACATGTATATGAGCTTGGATTAACAGAGCTCCTTTCCTGCATCTGTGCAATTTCTAAGTGGGGTAAACATAACTGGGAAACATGTTGAAAAAACAGGTGGGATAGTCATCAACTTAAAAGTTACTTTCACTAGAAACCAGACAAAACATTGTTGCATCAGCCAATCAGCAAATTTGATTGAGTAGTTGTAGAAACTTTAAGTATGATGCAGTGTCCTATATTAATAGTGTCATCAAAGAAATGCTGAAGCAATAGGTCTACTTCAAATGATGGCCTCTTTGTGCCTTGGATATTATCTGAGCTATAAATAACCACATGCTGAAAACCAACAGCAATGGTTTATGATGGGCTGTGTACAGTTTAATATATTTAAACTGGAAAGGTAGTGCAGTACAAAGTGTCAAACCTGCAAACTGTGCTATGTTATGTATGTACCTACACCTATGTACAAATAGCATTCTGACTTGCTTATAAGTTGACTAAAACAACATAGGCCCTGATCTGCCATTGCATAATGCACTGGCAAATCAGTGTACATAGTTTGTTCTAGTCATTATTCCTATTTTCTGAGAACATGATCTGCCGTCACATTATATGACAGTAGACCTGAGTCTGTGCAGTCTGCAGTTGGATTTGACTTATAAGTGAGTACATACGGTACTTTAATACAAAGTCCTAACATTGAGGATAATGGCGATGAGACCTTTGGAAAAGTAAAACCTGTCTTTCTATTTGTTAACCCAGCTCAAACAAAAGTAAACCTTCATAGGCTTGGACGATGTTGTAAACTGTCTTCAACTTATTCATATTCAACTGCATGGTTCTTGCAAAGCTCAGACAGGAATTGAGAAGACATTAATCCTGAGGACAGATTGTATAAACAAGAATCAGCTCATACTGCAAAGTTACCAAACACATGCAGATCAAAATTTGCCTAATCTGCTTCAGTTACCAGGATGCATACCACATAAATTCATTATAGGACATGATGATGAAGGTACAAATGCCAAGTAAATATTCCATCACAGTATGTCTAATAAATGAAATGATGCTATACCTAAACTACACTTATACCATAAAAATAAAATTCCATTTAAATTTTTATAAATAAATACATTTCCTGGTCCATTCCATTTACAATACAGATCAAATAAGAACTTTCAGTACAACGTGGATGGGTTATCCAGATAACAATGTTATTTATGTAGCAAAATTAAGCTGTGAAAGACTTGTGAAATAAAAACTTGAAATATGTATAAAAGAGGCTACGATTATAGATCAGCACAAGCATGAAAAATGGTTCTTTTAATTGCCATTTTCCTGTGAATGCAACTGCACAAACTAAAAATAAACTGACATGAAAGGTTAATTTCAAATTAAATTGCATGTGATACTGCCACCGCATATGACAATAATCAGTATTTCTCGTATTTTGGCAAATGAGACAACCAGAAATGTGTCCTTGGAACATGTATGCTCCTACGAAACTGTCTGAAATCGAACGAGAGTGCAAAACTTAACCATAAATATGTATGAACATACACACTGATAGATGGAGACAGTTAACCCCACATGCCCTAAAATGGTGTGATGAGGCATAGAAACTAGAAGTGTCCACATGGACAACCACACATCACATGAACGATGGAAGCAGATATTATGAGGGTCAAGATTACAGATATCACATCAACATATACATACAAAATAATTAAACAATGTTCTGTCCAACAAAGATGTATTCACAATATATACATTTGAGGAGAGTTTAGGTTTGGACATTACACTGATATTACACATAGAAACATTCATGGTTTTTCCAGAATGTTGTTTATTTTTTCATGCCCAAAATGTACCTAATTACACACTCCTAAATAAATAATCCTGACTATGGAATTTTTTTTTCACAAGAACAATTTGGAAAGGCTACCTAAGGCTAAAAATTAAAAGTTGTAAAATTACTGTGCAAAATTGTCACTGAGGGCTACATATGGTGTGTGCATGTGTGTGATTTGGTTTTTGTAATACAGCTTTAACAATTTTTCAGTCTTATTGCTATGATGTCTGCAGTGTGGCAGTTTATAGTGATGTCTAGCACTGGGGCATCATGTCCAAAACATGTAGCATGATGTCCCACCCAGTCACATTACTTGATACCAGGCCTTACAGACCTAACACTAACCTCTAAATGCTGAGCACCAAGTGAGGAAGCTGTTAGTACCATTTTTGTAAGTCCCTGGTATGACTCAGCCAGGGATCAAACCCAATACCTCATGCATCCAAGGTGGACGCTCTAACCACTAGGCCACTGAAGCTGTCAGCTACAAATTGAAGCATTTAACATACACTGGTATAAAATGTTTACATAATAACTCAATGGCTTATTATTTCAGGAAATGCCTGACAAAATGATCTTGTATCGTACAAACTAATGGTCAGGATGCCATGTCAATATCTAAAAAATATGCACATGCTTTTAAAAAAATGTAAAAATGAAGTGATGGTTATAATAAAAGAAATTTTCTTCCTCAGTTAAACATGCTGTGAGAATGACTATTTGACAATTTTCATGGGTTTGCTTGACAGCAAATCACTGTTACACTGTCTTTGATCAGAAATCACATGGCCTGTAAAACATAAACACTACATGGGTGGAGGCTTTAAACATATCTCACTCTGTCAAATCCAGTTTCACCAGCTCTTGCAAGAAAATAGCTTTGTCTGCTAGTCGTTTTCAAAATGTACTTTTATTGCTGTTCTTGCCATTTAAAAGACAAGTTTAATAAGCAATTCCTACTGAGGAATTTCAACCTGTGGGTAGCTCATCTGTTTTATTTTGGAGGTCTAAGATTTAAACTGTGGTCTTAATGTCAGGTGGCTAAATCAGCCAAAGTCAGTCTATCAACAGTCTGGTACTCCTGGAGGGTTTAAACAAGAGTCAATTTCTGTAAGGTCTACACTAGTGTCCAACTCTGTGTGGTTCACACTACAGACTATCTGATCAATAGCTTCTGGGTTCATCACGGAGTTAGCATTAGGGTCAGTAGCCAAGATGTCTAGCATCAGGAGTGGTGACCCATTCTGACTGCTCCCTGTTGCCTGGTCTGTGTCATATTGCTGCTCTTTGGGGTCTATCTTCTCCTCACTCTCTTCCTCCTCCCCTGAAGGTGGCTTCATGCGGGCAAACTCCTCACGCAGCTGGTTGTAGTGCCTCTGAAGAAACCAAAGATAATGTTTTCAAAAAATATAGTCAAATTTGGATAGTAAGCACATATGTAAAAATAAGTATACATCTCACTCTCAATAACTCTCATACAATAGGATACAAAAACATACTGCTACATAAGCTAAGGTCTCAGTTACTCAATCTCTAAAAAGTTAGGAAAGGGATGGACATTAACATTGAGAAGACATATTATTATTGTACCTGCCACAACACGCTGCATCCTACAAAAAAATGGTCCTATTTAGAAAAAAAGTTTTGGCTAGCTACAATTGCCCTGGGTCAATGGAGACAGAAGTGGATGACAAAACCCTTGGCAAAAGATGAGCATATTATTTCCTTCTTTTATGCATCTCCAACATGCAGGATATACTGATGATATATATGCAGAAGAAAGAATAACAGGTTATATTAGTTTCATAGACCTAACAGAAAGAACATTAATTTATTACATGTAATGGAGATATTCCTGTTATGAATACAGGTTTTATACCTTCAGTGCCATAGTGCTATGTGCAATTGTCCTGCCAGTTCTCTTGTCAGTGCTGTACGTCTCCATTTCAGATATCCAGACCTGGCACTGCTGCAGAATGCGGTGGCGCTTAAGCCAGAAGTGATTCTGGATCACTTCTCGGAAGCAGGGGGATGGATTTCTCAGTTGTTCCAACATGGCCCACTTTACTGTAGCCTGCCGGATGTTGGCATCGTATTCCCGAGAGCTAGCTGTGCCAGAGGGAGTTCCACGTGATCTCTCATATCCTGGTTCATTGAAGTAAGGTTCTGACACAAGGATCAATGACTGGATGGATACAAGCACCTGGAAAAAAATAACAGTATAGGAATTGTGTACCAATATATATTTACATAGCCTATCCTCTTGGTCTTATTTTAAACTTTACATTGAGCATGTCCAAACATGACTATTATTTGTTATGTTACCTTTTCCTGCCTTCATTTGTGTTTAGGAGTGATGGTGGCTGTGGCATCTGGATTGCCAGACTAGCAAATAAAAGGTGTTGTGTTCAAAATCTTAATTTTTTTAATCCTGGATCAGCTAACATGTTGTATCATTAGACAAGACACTTTACCCTAAATGTTTTCTCGCTAAATAACCTGCTTGTTTTGCTGTGTCGCAAAACACCAAACCAAATTAAACCATTATCTATACTTCAAAAGCCAGTTTTATGAAACTTCTCAGTATGCTTGGTCTTAAAAAGCACATATTTACTTTTGGTTGGAGAGATTTGTTTTTTTTCTGGATAGTTTTGCAAGATTTCAGCATGAAGCCTTTTGTTTTGCACTACCTACAATATCTGGCAAAAATATATTCATCCAAGCTGTTGCTACTAGAGTAAGATGCTCCCAAATTGTTTAAAATATACTTATTACAGTAGTCCCCTCTTGAATGGTCCCCCTGACTAGTGGCCTCCTGCTTCTTATGGCCAGAATCTCTTGGCACTGATGAGCTGGTATTCAAAAGTACTTCTCAAGAACAGCCACCCCTCTAATGCGACTTGCATTTTAGTACAAAAATGTAAAATGTTCCCCCTTATGAGCGGACACTTTTTTTCCTTTAAATGTATCCAGAACCAATAATTCATTCATACTGCGATGTAAGGTAAGTAATCATATTATATCTATCATAGATACATGCCTCCCAATGTCAAGTTTCTGTTACTGAAAGATGTGTTGACTAAACTACATGTAATACTAAGAGTAATATTTTATCATTGTCTATAAAAGACGATGTTTACAGGAAATGGGCTCGACAATGTTATGCTCGAGTTCTGGGCTTCACACATCAGTTGAGTTCTTTTCTTTGACGATTGCAACTGTTAAGATCAAAACATGGTCAACACAGACTAAAAATAAACTTTGTGCATGAACAAACACAGAGAATGTTGAACAAAACAGGATACCAGACAAAGACTGAAAAATCATGTGACAACACATTTATTGCTTCATTTACAAAGTAGGGATTTTGTCCACTAGACAAAATTTTTGTCTGCATAATTAAATATCATACAGTTAGCAACAACTGAATAAATTATTACCAAGCATTAACATGTCATCACATAAGGGGAAACGTACTATTTCATCAGTTATTCTACTCTATGACACTGGGTGAGGTGGGTGGGAGGGAACTTGCAGAACCATTTTATGTAGAAAAGACTTGAATAAAACAATTTTATGTTGAAAATACTCAAAATAAACAGCATTGCAACTAATAAGGTTATTCAGCAGCAGTGGGAAAACAGAACAAAATGGAAAGATAATTATGTATGTACCAAGATTTAAATGATGTTTTTGAATTGTTTTGCAATGTGCATGACAACAATACCTGCTTGCATATCACGCTTATGCCAAGAATAAGAACTATTAATGTATATTCTGGTGAAATAAATCTATTATTATAAGAAGAAGAACCTTTTAATAATTAATGTTACTTTTAAATGAAGATATTAAATACTTTGAAGTATGTAGCTTTCCTACTATGTACATTACATATACTTCTCACAACAAAATGAATCCCCCTCTGGAAAGGCCACCCATCTTATAAGGCCACTTTTCCAATACAAGACCACTGTACCTCTCTATAAATGGATCTGGAAAAAGTATATTACTCATGTACACCTCCTGTATTTTCATATATATTTCAGCAGCCACCTCTTTACAAAGCCAATATTATCTTCACCCTCTGAGACAACTGCTGAAGATAGGTTTCAATCATCAGAAAATGTATGATATACAGTTAAAATATTGTACATTGTACTGATAGGGATTAAGAAATACCTTCATCTGCCTTGTTCAACTCTTTCTTGAACACAGTAACAAAAGTGTTGCCTTTTGTTACATTCAACATTTAAGGACTGTACATGCATATTATATCCCACACAATCAACAAGGGGTGACTTTTGAAATTCTGAAACACCTGGATCTTCTGCTTGTGCTTTTCACATAGCATTAAAAAACATTGCAATGTTTTTCTGTATCTCTGCCATGAGAACTAGTTGGAACATTTGTTGCTGAAGCTTCCTGACTTCTTTGGATTCAAATTTTCATTAAAATCACCTCTCTCATGATGGTCAATGCTATATAATACAATCTGTACAAAATAATTGTACAAAGTATTTCAATGAAGTTATTAATTGTACAATACTCTCTCATGATGGTTAATGCTATATATTATAAATCTGGCAAACAATAATTGTGCCAAGTCATTCCAATGATGCTTATAATTCTTCAATACTTAATCAGAGGTGAATCACATTAAGAAATGTATATGATTTACTATTTTTATTCATGAATGACCAATTTACAAAACTCTTGTGTTTTATTTGCATGAGTGTTCTTTGTTTTCCTACTGTTCTCTGCATGATTACTTTTATTGGAAAGAGTGATAGCAATGCTAACAATTTAAAGTCTAAATTCTTTTTTATCTGCTTAACAGTATTCATCTTAGTAAATAAGTCCGGTTTGGCAGTGCATATTTTAATGTGTTGTGTTACTGGAAGGGAAAACCCAGTTCTTTGGAGCAATTATTACTAATGCCTGCTGGGACAGATGGACACCTGTCACATGAAGATTTGCCATTTCGCACCTGTTATTACATACATAAATACAAACGTATCACATGAGAATTCTGACATCAGCAAAAATACTTGCCATCGGATATGTGTAGCATGTACAAGGGTTTCCAGAGACATGGTTGTAATGTGTTATCCTATAGAAGATATTCACTTTAAAAGAGGATATACTAGTTATCTTCATATCTGAGTGGGTGCTAGTATCTCCTAGGGATTATATAAGTATATTCTTAAAGCCTACTAAATCATGAAAGTAGATTAATGTAATCAATCCCACCAATTGTCTGGACACAATATTTTCCAACTTTGTAATAATTTTCAACAGTACACAAAAGTTCAAGACATTGAGTATATTATGGTGTTTGAATAGATGACCCTCATAGCATAAAACAGTTTTGGTAACTCATATTATCTTGTGGTTATTTAGTCTGATATATCCAAAGACCTGATGCTGACAATTCAGTCTCAGTAAAGTGGATTAACTTGTCTGAATTTTAAACACGAGTCCAAGTTATTAACTTTGTTTTCCATTTTCCAGTAAGCTAAACTAGCTTGACATTTACTTGTGATAAACCAGTCAACATCCCTGACATGCAAGCTTTACAAGTTCTTGACATCTCACTTTTATAAGCTCATATTTGATATAGATGTTTTAATCTTTTTACCCTGAGTTTCATTGCAAATAATGGTGTTATTAAATTCCTGGACTAGAATAAGTGATCTGGCTCATTTACTTATCAATCAATGCTACACTTGGAGTTGCAGTGTAAAGATTGCTTCAAGCATTTCTGAAGGAATATATGATTCATCATTCAGCTTTTCAGAGGCAAGATGACAAAATAGATGTATATTATTTCACTGATAAATTCCATTTTCAAAGACAATCTTTTATGCTATGACTTTTTTGTTTGTTTGTTTGATTAGGATTTTTAACATAGCTTTAACAATTTTTTAGTCATATCGCTATGATGTCTGCAGTGAGGCAGTTTATAATGATGTATAGCACTGGGGCATCATGCCTCAGACATATGGCATGATGTCCCACCCAGTCACATTATCCTGACACCATGCCCACCAGTCCAAACACTAACCTCTTAATGCTGAGCATCAAACGAGGCTGCTGTTAGTACCATTTTTGTAAGTCTTTGGAATGACTCGGCCGGGGATTGAACCCACGACCTCCCAGTTCCACGGCAGACGCTCTAACCACTAGGTCACCGAAGCGGTTTTTATGCTATGAAACCATATCAATATTAAAATGGTGCCAATCAGTATATTGCAAATATTAAACTGGGTCATGTTTGCTGAAAAGTTTCAAGCAATATTTGAAACTTGTTGGGCTTTAAGCAATGAATTTTCTTAATATTTTACTCAAATGGATCTTCCATGTTTATGAGCTTTCCCATAGTTTACAGACGTCCAGTAAGTTAGTTAACACTTAATGTCAGTGGCAGTACATATACATACATGCCAACCTCTGATGAGGAAAAAGCATAATCCATGTGGTCAAAAAGTGGAATCCAGGCAGAAAAAGCATAATCCACATATAACATGCTAACATTTTAATGAACAATGATTTATTTGCCCTCGTCTTGTAACATCATTTACTGCTTAAAGTTTTCATACGTAGCACTTTTAGCTTTACACACACAATGACTAAAATCCATCTGAAGACTTTTGGCGCCAACTATTAAAATTGGACTTAATTATCAGAGGTTTTGAGAAAGCTGGACTTGTTTAATTCAGCAGTTTAACTCAGCAATTTGGGGATTATTTATCTGAGAAGCATTTGTAAGTACCATGAGACTTGATTGATATGATGCTGATAGTGTGGTTTTGTCCAACAATCTGTGCAGTGTGAACTTTAATAATCTGCTGTAAATAGTGTATATACATAGTGTTTCATTAATAAAAGTGTTTAAAGAATTAGTTATAGTATTTTACAGGATTGCTGTTCTTTTGGATTCAAAATCCATGGATACAATGATCTTTCAGAAGGATTGATGCATGATGCCCCAGTATTAAATTGAATTTTTATATACTGTTATTTTGTATTATTTTATTCTTTCATATTTAGTATTACTATTGTTTGAATACTTTATGCTTTTTCTTTATTTTCTCTCCATCCTTACTTAACTCACAGATTGATTTAAGGCAGAGAGTATAAAATTACAGCTATTGGATAAGTACCTTATCAAATGTGTGCATTGAAACAATATAAAATGATTTATAATTCTTGCTTCAAAAGGTTTACAAAATAAAACAAACACATGAAAAAGCTAATTTTTAATTATCAAATTACAGTACTGACGTGTTAATCTCTAGGAATGAAACACTAAGAAAATGGGTGGGTGGGTGGGTGTGGGGTGGTCATCATCCTAAGTGACTCATTTTTTGTTGAGGATTTAAATTTGTGATTCGTGGCAGCAATGAAAAAAAATGAAAATCGGTCCCCCACGAATATTGATACTACAGTAACTATCTGTCCAATTAAAAAATGCCATAAGTTACCTGTAGAAAGCTGGATGTTTGTGAATTCCATTTCTCTTCGGGTCTGCCATGCCAGGTGTTGAGAATACTTAAACAAACCTAAAGAAAGAAATTCATGTGACATATTTATTGAAAATATTTTATAGATGAAAATGGATAAAATTCAAACTGAACTGATTTCCATGACATTCTAAATCTGTAGCTTTTCCCAAAACAAAGGTGTTGGCAAGTTAAAATTTTCAGAAAATATTAAAATTTCTTTACTTTGCTTGAATCTTTTTATTCTGTTGAATCTTTTAATTGAGATAACAATGTTTTAAATTTAAAATATGCTTCTTCATTTCATCATTAATACTTGCTCAAACACAATGTTTGGAGTTCTTCTATCAAGTAAAAAATCCAGCAATTCCAAGCATCAATGGAAAAAATATTTTAAAAAAAGAGACAGTGAGTGAGAGAGATGTATTTAAACATCAGTAGTGCAAGAATTGTAACCTGCTTACTGAAAAGGAAGTAAAAAAAAAAAGGATGGTCTCCTGCTGGAAAAAGGGATTGCTGCCAAGTCAAATCCCTTCCTTCATCAGCCACTGCTTGTCAATCAAAGTTTATGATTTTTACAGGGATGTGAAGAACTCTATAAAGGGAGTGCCCATATTATAATTTGTTAAATACTGTCAATGAAACGATGTTCACTTCCAAAATTGGTTCCTGCTTCAAATACACTAGCCAATTGGTATACATTAGGAGAACAGGTAAGAGGTTTAGGGAGTTATGTCCCCTTATTCAGAAGTTCACCCAGCATCATTCTCCAAAAAATGAACAGCAACTTTTAGCCTTGTACAAGATAAGGGCACAGATCAGTCAAGTCAGACATGGACACATAAGCGGAATTGTGTATTATTGCAAATCCATACCTGCCAACTGTCTAAAACTAGGGAGGGGGGTAAGGGAAACTTTATGTGGTTTCATACAGTGTCTGTACATGTGCATATCCAAAGACCAATGTAAGTGACTTGTACAGTTAAAAAAAAGTACTCTAGTACAGAAAATGACAAGAAATTCCATTCTGATGAAAGAAAAAACAATACCAATTTCTCTGAAGAATATAAATCACTTCAAAATCAACTGGTAAATCACACACACACACATCTTTATGATTCATAAACACAGATCCCCACCACAGTGCATGAAATGGCTTTGCCTGTTTTACAAGCTAAGAGCCATTTTCAGGCTAAAGCCTTCTCAGAGATAGAACAATACAGGTAACAATATTTGCCAAAAAAATGCAGAGGTGGAGAAAAAAAAATCAATTATCAGACAAAATCATAGCATCCACATGGAGATCAGTATTAACCAGTTTCTTTGCAGTTCTCAATAATTCACTAAAGAGTTTGACAGTGATACAACTTTTATTAGAATTTATTTTTGCACTCAGAGACTGGATTATTGTCTAATGTTCATATATAACCAATGATGATGTTAATATTTTAATTAATTTTGACACTGCTTCTTCCATATTGATTCACACTCAACACTAAATGTTTTCCTCATATGTTACTTTGTTAACTACCAGTGCTGTCTCATAAGAGCCACTAAATTGTTTCCTATTTATTTTTTTCATTGTTTGTGGACCATACATAGACAGAACATATTTTCTTTTCCTACATTTTTTTTTACCCTATCTGAAAACAATGCGAGCGGATTCATCAATGTAGCGGGTTCATCATTGTTAAGGGGAAATAACTTCAGAGTTGCAATCAGCGTCTGGTCAAATTTCTTTAAAGAGATTAAATTTCAAGTCTGTAATGTACAGCAATGTCTGTTTATTTGTTTCAGTTCACAAAGTACCATCTTTTTTATTTATGCAGGTAAATTTTTTAAGGATATTATTGTCATGTATGAAAATACAGAAATGAAAAAAATATGCAAATTATTTCACCAATAAGTCTCCGCAGTTAAAACTTAAGTATATAATACAAAAATATATTACATAATGCAAAAATTTCTTAACATACAAGATTGTCTTTAGGGAATGATGCTCTACTGACAAAAAAGAATTTGCAGGATTCCAAGATAAGACCATTTGTTTCTTTAATTTCTCAGTGTTGAACTACCTCTTATATTTAAAAACTATAACAAGATTCTCAGATGGCCACTGTGGTGGCTATTCTGGATACAATATCGGTAAAAACAATGTTTTTAGAACCAACTAGACATCATAAGAAACCCTTGCTTAAAATCCCATGTTGATAAGACAGAAGGAGTAGCCATAACAAGATTTTCAAAATGCCAATTACAAAATCATAGTTGACATATAATTGGCACCATTTTTATTTCAGACCAACTCTGCATCAGATGAAATCTGGTGAAACCCCTGGATGTTGATATCGACATTGGGTTTCACAAGATTTTTAAGATAAACATCACTGTGGCTTATTGGATATCAGTCACCTGAAGTTTCCTAGTGAAAACTGCATGCTAATTTGACTTCATATAAGAGTCAAGCAATACCGAGAGTTTCACCACATTCATTAAGGTCCAAATTGGACATAAGAAGTCTTTTGATGAAGACCCCATGCTGAAATTACCATCCATTTATGAGGAACAATAACTACATTTTCAATATGGCCACCATGGTGGTCATAGTGGTGATCCAATGGGCACCATTTACATTTAAGACCAACTTAAAAATATGAATGTTTCCATGAAACAAAGTTGTCAGCTATGGACAAATTGGGAAATTTACAAAATTTAAAAGGGAGTTTTACTTCATAAAAGAGGGAAGGAGAATTTTCAAATTGAAATTGAGATATATTTTGATCAAACTGAAGCAAGGCATGCCATGCTAAACATAAAATTTTTATCCTGACATGGTAGTGTTTCAAGAAAACAATTTTCAGTAATCTTCACCAACCCCCCAACTCCCATTTCAGTATATGCCAATTACATATTGCATCTATAAACGGTAAACAGTTATGACTGAAACTGATGTAAAACTATCCCTTGGGCTGTTTTAAATAGCAACAACTAAGGCAAAGAGATCAGATATAAACCACCATTTCACATATTTCTTAACTGGCTGAAAACAGTGAGATGTGTTTGAAGGCTGCAGTGGGTGAGCCCTTTGTGCTAATTTGCATAGATAGGATTAGGAAGTGTAACAACCCATTATTGGTAAATAAAAGAGATGCATGATGTGTGTACAAGAACAAAAGTTATTATAAATTATTGCCCAACAAAAATAAATTTCAAAACTCTTGGGTGATGGTATTTTTCTTTGTGAAGCCAGTAAACATAAAAATGTGTAAAGGGGGGGGGGGGAGGCTAATAATTCTTTGCACATCAGCATTCTTGTTAGTCCATTAAGATAAAACTCTCATTAGCCCAAATCAATTGTTGTTCAGATATCATCTCCCATCTGTTTCTCTGATTGAAGAAGTTCAAATTAATACATTTCCCTTTTAGATGGGGTGGTTATCATGACAACTTATAATTCTTTCAATCACCACATCTATCCTGATCACTGTTACATGTAATCAGAACAAAAACTTGGCAAATTTAGCCAAGAGTCATGCTCAGCTTACTATAAAATGTGTGTGCTAATAAATTATATAATAATTAATGAGTTACACAAATGAGTTCAATCTTGAAAATGAATGGTCATTTCAATGAAATAATGTGATACGGTCAAGTACTGAGATGAAATGAAGTACTAAAGGCTATTATGGAAGTACTGAATTGTTTACTGTACAATAAAATAAACTACTATTAAGCAAGGTATTTGTTTATGATGAAGAGAAAGTAAAATTTAGTTTGAAAATAAATGGAGAGTACTCCACTTTATGATGAATGTGACAGAAATTTGTGAAGCCTCTGAAAAAGCATGCTGGCATGGCATGAGTGGAATTAGTAACTGCTTAATGATGGGATTAAAGGACAATCCTCTAAGGGGAGATCACTCATCTGAATACAGTCTCATTAGGTAGATATTTTGATCCCTTCTAGTTGTAAACTGTCAAAAGACTGTCTTTTTTCATTTGGTAGGGTGGAATTTGTGAAGGAGTGAAGGACTCCTGAAATATTTTCATAGTGGAACGTATCAAAAGAAGAATTTATCTGAGAAGAAAAGGTAAAACAATGATCTTTATTAAAAATAGAAACATTATTTTTAATAAAAAGATCCATATAAAAGTGTTTAAAAATCAGTGATTATTTTCATTTATTTTACCCATTTTGAACAAAGGGTGAAAAATCCTGAGCTGCACAGATTCTTAATCATTCACTCATTGCTCAAAATAAAAAAAAAAATATAAGACCACTGTGCAGATAAAAGCGGGTCAAAGAGTACCTTGCCATCATTGTATAGATTGGGGTTGAATCTGACAGTATGGTTGCCTGTTGTCTCCAGATTTATGTATGGAGGGGCAATAGGGTAGTCCTGAGGGAAGTACACATCAAACTCAAAACAGCCATTTGCATAAGGTGTGTCTTCTGGCCCTGTAATCAGAACCTGTGCAAAGAAAAAAGTCAAAGTTGTTGAGACTGACAATCATACCTGAATTCCTTCAACTTGACACATTTTAACAACCTTAAACAATATTAGGACAATCCTAGACAACTCATCTATGACAATTTGTCCCCAACAATTCTGACCCTAAAAACTAATCTATGACAACTCATCTCCAACATCCCTAGAAAATTCAGTTAGGATAAATGTCTCCAACAATTCATCCCCAGAATAAATAAGGGTAAATACTCTCCAGACAACTACTCACCATTTAAAATTGTAAGAAATATAACACTCTAAGGAAGGATCTCAAGATATTGTTATAAAAGCAAAAGGCCAAAAGAGAACATAAAAAGGCACAATGACATAAAACATGGTTACTAATTAGTAAATAAAATTAATAACACTCAACATTCACCAATCTTTCAATAACTCGTGTCCCAATAACATGTGAACCTGTTTGTAACACAAGCTCAGATATAGAACCCAGTTTTAAACTAGAAAATACAAAAAACCCATTAGCCTTATTTGTTGAACTTAAAAAAATAGCGATCAAAATTGGTGAATGAAACATTTGTTCATTTTACCATCAGAAACAGTAGACAGGACCTGGAAATTAAAATCAACATTATGAAATTAACAAATTTTAGTAAATGATATATTCTGTTACATATTCTTTCCCAACAACCTTTTTAGTATACCGTAAATAATGATATTCAATGAAATTTTGATTAATGCAAATGTCACTTCCGCCTGCTGGAGACAAATAAATAATTTTTTATCAAGCAAAATTTGTTTAGTTCAGTTGAAGTGTAATCATAAATGCAATGTGCACTCTTCTATTTAAACATAAAATGCAAAAATTATGTCCATGAGTGTTTCGTTGAGAACTTAATTAAGTGCCAACCATATGATGATATCTGATGGAAGTATTTGTTGCATGGCTGCATTGAATTAAAAGCTAGCCTCCTTTGGATTTTCACATTAATTGCATCTTGTCTAGCCAATGTGGATATGTGGGAAAGCTTGCCAGTAGCTTCTCGTGGGTCGGTGGTTCTTTCCCAGGGTTTTCCCGGGTTCTTCCTCCACCATTATTATACTGGCCACCATGTATAGCCTATCATGTGCTGAAAAATGGTGTTAAACCCTACAACAACAACAACAACAGCATCTTGTCTATCAAATGAAAGAGGAAGAAATTAAAAAAATATAAAAGGCATGCAAATTCTACATGCATAAAGGCCCAGCAACCCCAGTCATAAATCAATTGAACTCATTCCAATTTATCAATTGAACACACTGATAAACAGTATTGTGTACTTCATATAATTAAACTACCTACTCATTCATAAATGGGATCAATGATAGCAATGCAACCAAGCAAAATCAATACTTTGTTAAATAAAGAGTTTTGTCTCATAAATAGGATCTTTGTGAAGAGTTTAAGAGAATTCATGAATTGGCACTTTGAGATATCCTCAAGGACGAGAAGTATCACTAATATTTGCAATGAAATAATGGCATCAATATTTTACTAATAAAGCATTATAAAAATTTAGTTTTGATGATTGTTTCACAAATTAAATGTCACTAGTTCATGGAAAAAGGAATCTTGTTTCATGATGTATCAACAGTTAGTCTCATCCCCATTTAGTATACTCCCTGCATTGTACTTCATAGCCATATATGAAGCACAAAATCAGACTAATCAACAACAACAAAAAGCAGTGATGTAATACACAAATGTTTCTGCCAACATGAATGTTACTTGAAACCGGTTGGAATAAAGTTTATGATCTTTCAGATGTTGGGCATCTTGAAAACAAAAGTAATTTATACAGAATAACAATCAACTTAATTTATTCACAAGTATTAACGATGTGACTATATAACGAGTTACCAGCTATTAAACCATACATTTAACAATGTCATCCCCCACCCCCTGTCCTGTGGCTTTCTTGATGTCCAAAAGGGATGGAATCTCTTATTTTTGTCGATACAACAATCCATTCACAAGTAGTAGATGGTCAAATGGTGGCTTTTTTGGATTTCAGCTCAGCATTGTTTTCACCTAGGACTACTCATGATCTACTTATTTTCTCACTTTCCTTTAATTATTTTGAAATCTTTTTGCAAAGATCTACAAAACAAGGTTGATAAATCAAGTTCATCAAAAGTCAATAACTGTATGTCACTTCTATAATTTACTCCAAATATCTGAAACTATATCCAGACAAAGTCAGAATGCCCATTTTTTCTATTATATTATTATTATTATTATGAAAACATGAAAGATGAACGTTCTAAAGAGATTTATTGTAAACAATGGAAAATAAAAATGATTACCCTGAACAGCACATTATCTGCATGCCCTGTGTTTAACAATCCTATATGAAGGTACAGGTAGGATATGCTTGATATTACTTGCTAAGTGGTCTCAATGATCTCAACCTCTTGTTAGAATGTTTTGTCTTAAACTAAACTTAATGTGCAGAAACCATTATTTTCTTATCAGGCTCACCATGACCTCTAATCCTTAATCCCCAGAATCTACAATCTAAAGTGCAAGCCATCTGCAAAGCTTGGTCAACAAATGTACTCTAGAACAAAAGTTATTCTGGAAAACCAAATCTCCTTCAGGCCACAACAACTCTGACCCATTGACCTTAAAATCAAGAGACTTCTTTCTTACCCCATGTGCAGGCCATCTGTATCATTTGGTAACTGCATAGGGCAAACAACTAAAGTTTTTGTGCAGAAATTGTTTTCCTTCTTTTAGTCACAGTGAATGTGACTTTTGACTGACTGACTGGGTTCTTCCTCAAAACCATATCATTCACAAAGATTGGTAACTGTAGATGTTGGGAAACTCAAGTTACTGTTTGGAAATGAAATTGGTAAGAGACAGATGGATTGACATTATAACATAGTAAGTCCTTCCTTATGGCAGGCATATAAATGTTAGAATCTGAAATGGCAACAATTTGTTCTAGAATCACTTTAAAAAGCACATGCAATAATGAATGCAACCATAGACTCTGCCAACCAAGAATGTTATGATAATAGCATACAAGAAAATAGTGCCATAACTGAACTATAATTAGTATACAATACTGTAACCCAGTCATTAGGATATTGTCTATCCAGATGTTTTCTGCTTAGTCATGAACCATCAGGTACTGATGTAACAAGGATAAACCTAAATAGCCAAAACATAATTTTTTTGACTTCATTTGGAACTATTTCAGTTGTATTTACCTTCATGATGTCAAGCCTATCTTCATCACATCTGACAAAGACACTACTGCTGACTGAGAGGGGAAGGGATGTGGAAAGGGTGACGGCTTCCTGTGCTAAGCGTCGAATTCGTGCTGGGTTCTTGATGTCACCAGCTGCTTTCACATTGTTCTCATAATGATGACGCACATAGAAGCGAATAGTTGTGCCTTCATCATATGCCATCTGATAAGTATCTGAAATTGGAAAGTTAGTCCAGTGTTGCAGTAACCATACAGCTACATGACATGTATTAATTAACGGTACAAAAATCTAAAAGCTACATGCATCTTTAATCACTGACTGGCACTTGACCTAGTCTATAACACCATTAAGCTTTTGTGCATGATAAAAGGCAAATTTCAAAGTTACACTCAATTCAGAAGATAACTTCTAGTAAAATTAAGTTTCTACTTAACCTGCATATTGTTTGGATAAACAATCTGAATCTATCAGTCAATACAGGCTCATGTTTTACCTCACCATGTTAGGTATTACAGACTCAAAAACACATGTCGTAAATTGTATTCATGCAAAACGGAAACTTTTTTTTCAATTGATACATGTTTATATGAGCATAAAGGAAATATTGTATTGGATTGTCTGTAGAAAGTTCAATAGTGCTTTGAAATCATGGCTCCCATAAGAAAAGAGACATGGTCAAGGATAAGTGTATCAGTTTCACTGAGACATGATAAGGTACAGGTGGGACTTGCAATCAAGTTGACTTAATTATGTCTATTACATGAGACAGTGGCAGATGCTTTATCTGCTTGGGAAATGGATGCACCTGCCCATCCACGAGTCTCCTGCCGCCTTGCAGGTCAGCTTTTGTTAGCCAAAGACTAAGGGAGTAAACCTTGTAAGAAAATCCGGCATGGAGACCCTAAGGGAGCTGGACAATGTACTACATCCCCTTCTGGCAACTCCTTGGTCTGAAGAGGGATGGGGTCTTCCAGATGACTTTTGGCCAAGACACACTGATAATGCTGGACAAATATGAATTTACCATACTGGATTGGTCATTGCCCAGATCAACAAGGACCATGTCTGCCATTGTCCACCAGGACAGAGGTGACGTGTGCTACTGGTACTTTGCATAAAATCAGAGTGAGACAGCATCACCATCACCACCTGGAACATTAGAACTCGGGCACAAATTGGAAGACTCCATGAGTTGACACATCAGCTGGAACACAACACATAGCACATTCTGGGACTCTATGAAGTTAGATGGAAAGCGCTAGGAGAAAACCAAACTGAAGATGGGCATATATTCTACTATTCTGGAGAGTTTGACAACATATTTTCTACTATAGTGGAGAGTTGGACAAGTCCAAAAATGGAGTAGACTTCCTTGTAAACAAAGCCATCAAGGGATATGTACTTAAATGTTGCTCCATATCTAGCAGAACAATTTCCATTTGTCTGAAAGCATCTTCCTTTGACATCACAGTTATCCAAGTCTACGCTAAAACTACCAATCCTGATGATGAAGAAATAGAGGAGTTTTACAACAAACTTGGCAAAGATGCTCTAAAAGACTTTCAAGATGTTGGACATGGCATGCACTAAATGGAATCCATCATAACCAGACTGACTACATATTGGTTCAAAACCGTTACTGATCTGGCATCAATAGAGCAAAAACAAGGATATTCCCAGGTGCTGATGCTGGGAGTGATCATGAACTCATGATTATAAACTTCCTAGTGAGGCTTAAGAAAATTAACAAGCCAAAGAACATCAGGCTCAAATTCAACCTTGAACAACTGAAAGATCCTAACATATGCAAGTCATTCCAAGCCACAATTGAAGGAAAATTTTCTCCACTCCTTGTGATGGATGTTGATGTCAAAGTAATGATATACACTTCCAACACAGTCATGACAGCAGCTGCCAAGGACACCATTGGCCTCCATTTCCCAAAGAAAAACCCTGGCTTACAGAACAGATTCTGAAATTGTGTGATGCTAGAAGAGACCTCAAAAACACCAGACACACAACAGGAGCAACGGAGTACCAAGAAAGAAACAAGAACATCATAAAAAACGTGAAGAAAACAAAACATTGGATTGGACAAAAGTGCACAGAAATAAAGAGCAGTCTGATAAAGAATAACAAATTCCATATTGTGAAAGACCTCACCAGGCAGAAGCAACCAAGAGCAAGCACCCTTCAAGATGAAAATGGAAACTGCCTCATAGAAGCGAGTGACATTGCAGAAAGATGGAATGAGTATTGCAAAGAACTCTACAACCATCAGTCCACTGGAGACCCAGAGGTGATTTAAGTCCAAACTCCTCAAACAATGATTTCCCCCATTCTCAAAGAAGAGGCAGAGTCAGCATTAAGAGCACTGAAGAATGGGAAGGCAGCTGGAGTAGACAACATCGCAGTTGAATTTATAAAGAAAGGGGGAAATCAGTGATAGAGCTGCTAACAAAAATCTGCATCTAGATCTGGCAGATAGGTGAATGGCCAAGACAATGGTCCCAGTCACTGATTATAACACTCCCCAAAAAAGGCAATCCCCAGCTGTGCCAAAATTACAGAACTATCAGTTTGATCAGCCATGCTAGTAAAGTGATCATCTTAAACAGACTGGAACTACAAGTAGAAGAAATAATTGCCGAAGAACAGGCCAGGTTCCGGAGTGGAAGAAGCACAAAAGAACAAATATTTAATCTCAGGGTCCTGTGTGAAAAGTACTTGCAACATCAACAAAAGATCTATAATGTGTTCATAGATTTCAAAAAGACCTTTGACAGTGTTGCATGAAGCATTGCTGGCCACAATGAAGTACAACATGGGTCAAACAATAACAATACCACCAAGCAGCTATACGCCAAGGCTACCAGTGCAGTAATTGCTCAAGGTTCTCTGTGGGACTGATTTCAGACAACAGTTGGAGTATGTCAAGGCTGTCTCATGTCACCCACGCTTTTCAACATCTATACAGAACACATCATGAGTGAAGCCTGGAAAATCACTGTGGGACAGACAGTCAGCATTGGAGGGCAAAACATTACCAACCTCCGCTTTGCAGACGACATTGTTGGGCTGGCATGCAATGAAGATGAGCTTGCCACCTTAGTGAAGAACCTGGATGAAACATCTTCCAGATTTGACATGGAGTTAAGTGCTGAGAAGACAAAGCTGATGACAAATAATGACAAACAAATCTCAGCCAAGATTAAAGTCAGGGTACAGGAACTGGACACAGTGAGCCAGTTCAAATATCTTGGTTCCATAATCATCGAAGGAGGATCAAAAGCAGAAATTTTGTCACGAGCCGCACAAACAACGGAAGCTATGTCAAAGCTAAGACCCATCTGGAGAGACAAGAATATGTCAGAAAACTAAAATCAAACTATTGAGAGCACTAGTCATCCCAATCTTCATGTGAGGCCTGGACCCCGACAGCAGAATACAATGAAGATTCCAGGCACTTGAAATGAGATGCTACAGAACCATCATTGGCATTTTCTTACGTGGACCACATCACAAATGAAGAAGTGTGTAACACGATCAGGTGCAAAGTAGAATATGAAGACCTCCTCAACACCGTCAAAAAGAGAAAGCTGAAATGGTATGGCCATGTCACTAGAGCCAACAGTCTATCTACAACATTCCTGCAGGACAGTGTCCAGTATAGCAGAAGGAGAGGTAAACAGAGAAAAAAGTGGACTGACAACATCACAGAATGGACTAAGAAAAGTAAGAGAAAAGTCTGATGTTCGGCAGCAGAGTGCATCGACAACCACACTAGGTCAAGAGACTGATGGTGACGATGATACAACTAATTAGTATGTGAACATGTGGTTATATTTATTTGACTGCATCAGTCATATCAATTGACTTGACCCATAAATAAGTACAGTCTACTCCTGTTTGTTCAACAAAGTCTGTTGCACTAGAAATTGTTGGTTAAACATGACTCTTTAATAAATAAATGTCCATCACTTTAGCACAATTGAACAGCAGTGAGTGATCACCACAATGAAACAATTCATACTCAAAAGCAGCTATGAAACTTAAGTCATTTTTATCTCTTTATACTTTCTAAGATTTTATGTGACAACAGACGTCATTCACTCAATTGAAATATTGGTTTGATACAGTTTGCAGATGGCATAACCATCACATTTTCTGCAAGCAGAAATTAATAGCCAGGCCTTGCTGTACGATATAATAAACTTCTGTACTTGTCTCTTTGTGTCTTTGGCTTAAGTTGATTCTTCTTCAGCCACTTTCTTCCCTCTAGTTGTATTTCAAACTAATTTTCTGTATCAGGCCCAGCCATGATGCTGTTTATACCTCAGATGGAAGACAAAGAAATCCTACACATGTGCAGTGCAGAGTGTTTTGTACACAACCCTTCTATCTAAAATAGATGAGCTGCTTTTGCATTATTTTTGTACTTCATTTGCTTATTTTCATACTAATGTGGTAATTCAAGCTTTTCTTATTTGTAACATACACATATTTGGATTTGAAAGTTGCATCTTGTATTTGCAAAAATATTTTCCACATAATATGGAAGAATATGGAGGGTGCACATGTTCACAAGCTAGCTCCTTTTTTTAAAACAGAAGATTCCTTAAACTGTCTTATGTCTTACCAAACTGTAGCCTCTTCATGATGGCCAGGTACCTGTCATCCAAACTCTTCTGGCTAGGACTTCCTCGTGGTAACACATCTCCATCACTGTTTGCAGCTGCCCCACGCTTACCTGTGAGATAATTCAAAAGGAACTGGGTCAGTAATGATTCATAATTCATCTGTATCCTATGGTGTGCTGTGGGAACACTTAAAAGAAATTACTTAATATCTCCAGTATGCAGATGTTTTAGAGCAAAAAATGTAGTTCTTAACATATCCAAGTTTCATAACTTTTGTTTAAATCGTGAATGTCTCATTTTACTGAGAAAAACTTTGTCTTAAATATTTATTTTCTAGAAGATCTGCATGAAACAGAATGGAATGGGCCTTGTTAACATTAGGAGTTATGCCACAGATGTCATCAACAGTCTGGGTAGTACAAGTTATAATCTCTTCTTGAATACAAGATTTCCAGAAATAACTAGATTCTGATGGCAATTTTTACCAAGGCATCAACATCAAAATTTTTAATGACATTAATTTACTATGAATTTCTGATACATTAAGTATTAGAATGCAGACATTTTTTAATTAATATCACTTAAGCAGGGTCCCTGAGAGGCCAAGTGGTCTAAATCACTCACTGTTATGGATCACTGCCATCTCAACTCTGTGTGGGTTCGAGTTTAAAGCTCAGCCAATGTGGGTATGTGAGAAAGCTTACCGGTAGCTTCTCGTGGGTCAGTGGTACTTTCCGGGTTTTCTCAGGTTCTTCCTCCAGCATTAATACTGGCCGCCTTGTATAGCCTATATTGTGCTGAAAAATGGCGTTAAACCCTATAATAACAATAACATCACTTAAGCATGAAATTTAGTTCAAACTGACCTATATTTCATGATTTGGCATTATACTAAACAAACTTTATTCATGAAAAAAGCTGTATAATTCCATATCTAATATTACACAATAAAATGAGGCAAACACAAAATATGTTAATCAAACTCAGTGAAGTATGAGTTGTAGATGACACTGACCTACATTGGTAAGTTGGTATTGTACACATCAAGATGTGTCCAACAAATACCAAGTCACAGGATTCTGTGGCCAACTATACTTGAGAAACTGACCATCAGTTAAGTACAAGTACAAAACTTTTAACATCAAGGTTAAAATTTAAAGCTTAATGTGCTATCATAATGAAAAGAGGGAAAATTCTTAATCCCAAGGTTTGACCATTAAACCAAGATGATCAGTGCAAACCAAAGCTATTATTACAAATCTGAAGAGGATGGGATCAAATGGCAAGGAAAGCAAGAAAGAAATACAACCTCCAACAGTGAGGTTGATCTAGGGTGTGGATGAACAGACTGATGGATAGTTGCATGTACATTCAAATGGATGCCACAATGATTGCTATGTTTCACCTCCACCATGACCAACTTAACAAAAATCTTTGCAAAGTGTAGCAACAATAATTGAAAGTTTAATGGATGGTCTTACTATCTTCTTCTTTGCTTAGTCTCTCTGTAGATAAGTGTACAATTCTTGCTGTTTCCTGGATGTCTGGGATCAGCAGAGCCAATCCCTCATTCTCCTCTTCTTCCTCTCGGCTTCCTCCTCCAGCCTTAATCTTATTCCCTCTACAAAGAAAGTAGTATTTGAGACTTAAGCAATTTACTTAAAGGAAAATTTGTTTTCAGAATGCACTGAAATGTGGCTTAAAATGCATTTCCTTGAGATACATGAAAAGACCCTCACAGAACATCTTTCGTGACACAGAATGTGAAGACACACCTTGGTTTCTCTGTACACATCATTCATAAATGGTAATACCTTGTAAGAAATCTATTTTACATTGCAATTTGGAAATTGGATTAAAAATAATAATATACCTCTTAACATGATAAGCCAAGAAGCGAATCATGTCATAGAAGACATTGAACAATTCCATCACATGAATTATCCCAAGACATCTCAAAGTAAAACACTAATCCTTGACAAGGCAGGTGACATAGTTTCATATTATCAATCATATCAAGTTCTAGTGAAAATAATTAATGAGCTTTGCCTGCTCAAAGCAAATTAGCTGTGTATAGCTATAAGAAATTATTTTAAATCACATACTTTGTTGTTTATAATCTTTGTAACTAAATAATATTAGTTTTATGTAAAAGTTATTGTCATATCCTTAACACAAGTAAATACAATTTCTAACAAAATACTTTTAAAGTTTCATTTGCAACAACATTCCATAAAGCCTTCCCAGCCTCTTGTAAATGTTTAGATTTATTAACTGCTGAGTAGCACCCATCATCCAGATTGATCTTTCTCTTGCATGTTACAAAGATAACCTACGTCATGCAAACAAGAAATATGCCCATGCCTTGTTTGGATGCTGCCTGAAATTTTCTTATTTCAATACAGAAAAATTAGTCATAAGGCATGAATTTTGTTTGTGAGGCCTCACATTTTTACTGTGAAAATCTTTAACAAACTGCATTATACTGGACAGTGCTAATGAAAAGGACTTGCAGCATAGACCTCAAAAAGCTTCAAAATATCACTTGAAGAATTCTACCATTATCTGAAATCCCCACAGAATTACTGGAAAAGTTCCATGAATATTTGATATCATAAACAATAAAGAGATGCCTTAATTTCTGCAAAACTATTTTGCACAATTTTAGCAGAATTAAAGTGAAAGCACAAGTTGGCTGGGGGGGGGAGAGGGGAGAGAAAATAAACATCTTCAACATTAAAGTACTGAGATAGATGCTTACTTCAGTCTGTTTGCGTAAGTATCGACACAACCTCTCATTTTCTCTAGCAGATTCCCAACTGAGAGCCCTGTATCCCTTGACGAGGCCTGCTTGTCTAGAGGCATCAGAAGGTGGACTAGAGCTGGACACATAGCCAGGCCCCGCATAAGTTCTAGTAGTGCACGGTACAGAGGAACATGACGAGCCATGTCCAGAACAGAGTCATTACGAAGGTATGAGGAGAGAGCTGGCACTAGGCATGACTGGCTGAGAAGGTCTGGCACTATGTCTGGGAGGGATTTCTCAGCAGAGGGGACATAACTCTCATGGAAAAAGTCATCTGGTACATAGCCTCCAGGATTGATGAAACTGGCAAGCACCTTGAAGAAAATAAAGAAAAATGAGAAAAATAATTTTTTTTTAATAATCAGACCAAAGTTTACAATGAAAATCTAAATATAATCACATTAGATATTTTGATTCAAGCTTTGAAAGGAAGCATGATCCTTTGTCCATCAATTATGTGGAGGTATGTAGTGTGTAATAGGAACTTTGATGTGAACTTCAAACTGATCCAGTAACGAGTCGAAAATGAAGAATTAACCAACAAAAAAAACCACTAAATTTTTCAAAGACTTGCTTAACATGCAGTAATATTGCCAGTGTATCAAATCTGTAATGAATGATCTGTTTCGGAAATTGTCTGGTCTGTGTGTTTTAATGTGGACCAATGAGCAATGGATTAAATTTGATTCTTTCCTGTGCATATGCTGTGCGCTGTTGAACTTATTACTCTGAAAACCCACATTTGCTATGTACTGAAGGTTAGGGCAATGGTAAGGGGTATAAAATATGTGCAGGGTAGATTTTCCAGTTAGTATTTTTAAGGTTGGGGGATACTGAAGGAGATGCTTACTTGCGGTGCAGATTCATCCAAGAAAACTTGTATAGGCCCTCCTGAGAGTCATGATAAAAATATGACATGATCATGAAAAGTAAATGCACTACCACAGAACCTCCAAACCAACCTCCACTATTAGCAACCTCTTCCTGTCCCTCCCAAAAATGTTTTAAAACTATAGTCTTCCATATCAAAACAAAGGAATAACTTCTGAACTTTTGGAGTCCATTGGAACATGTTATCACTGTCCATACTGATAATGATTTTTGGTTATTAGCATAATTTAATGAAACTGATATTTGCTTGATATATATACTGCATAAGAAAGAAATTCATTGAAATCAACTTTTTCTGGCGATTCTGAATAATGGTGGTGTGCAAGACACTTTACCTTTAAGAATCCTCATTAAATACTTTAGAATTTACATTACTTCAAGTAACTATCAAACTTTATTAATCTGTGAACATCCTACTTGAAAAATGTAGTGAATGTAAGGTTGCCAAGCCCTACAAAATTGTTGGCCTTAGACATTGGGAGCAGAAATCAACTGATGGGAAAATGACAAAAGTGAAGGTTTTAGTTAAGGCAATTAAAACAGAATTAAAAGATGCATTACGTTATTTTTAATACTATCTAGATACAGTGTGACCCCGCTATAATGTGGTAGTTGGGAGCCAAAGAACCCAACCGCGTTATAGATCGAACTGTGTTATAAGCAACCTGGTCAGTTAGCTCAAGAAAATGATGCATGTACCCCCAAACTAATTGTGCGGGTGGGTGGGTTTAAGGTAATAAATGCAGGCGGTAAAATATGAGCTTCATCAGCACAGTTACCATCTTAAATTGATGCATATTAAATAAGAAATACACCTTTAGTGAAGACATATATCATATATAATAGTTTACTTTATTTAGAGAACCACGAATTGGTACATATACGTGAATACTGTTTATATATTCATGTCTAATGTATAGCACAAATAGAGTATCAACACTGTGTACTCGCCTACGAACCTCTTCATATACATTGAATCTACAAGTGATTCCATAGAAAATATGCACACACACAGCTTTAAAATATTCAAATATTTTGTCACAGGTCATATTGGTCGGAATTCAGTGGAAAAACATAGCACACTCATGTAACGAATAACAAAGCACATTTACTTTTCAGTACGTCCCAAGTCGGTAAAAGTTAGTTTGCATTTTAAGCCACTGTTGGTAGCATTCATAAGCATAAACCTTATCCCAACAAAAAGGAAACTTTCATGGCACAGATAACGTTGTGTTCCAGTCACGTTGGAAATAAAAAAATCCATCAGATTCCATCACTTTTATTTAAGTTTGGTACTGACTTCCTTTGAATAAAAAGTTCTTTGTTTTTACTGAAGCATAGCTTTGGAGAACCAAATAAATGTCCATTTCTTATTGTCGCGGCATCAAATAATTGTATTTTATGATTGAGACGATTCTTTTTCCCATTTGCTGAGTACGTTTTCATAACAATCGGTGCTTCAAAGGTAATCTGTTTCCTTTGAAATTTCAGCAAACTATTTTATCTGGCCGTCGTTTGGTCAACTATAGTTACAGTTCCTCCTGACTACTGAACAGACTACAAGATGGTTTTAAAAAAAATTTTTTTTTACATTTGTGGTAGCGGAGTGATGCTGCCTTGCACTCATGCGTCAGAAATTTAACACAGGGTCAACGGAAGATAGAGACTGGTCTGATGACAAGGATTATTACAAAAAATGTGGGTGTTCTGAAGGATTTAATTCTGAATGGAAAGAAGAGGAATTTTACCTACCATCCACATACAAATATCAGTCTAAGTAAATATATTAATTACTAGCAAGCGGCTGAAAATCCTACAAAGCTTCGTCTGGTTGATCTCCGCTACCAGAAATGTCAACAACAAAAAAGCAGATATCTCAAAACATACAGTACTCCTGCTCAATGTCAGCATAAGCGGATTATGATGTAACAATACACTGTTAAGATTGTTTTTCAGTATAGACAAAGAAATTGTTTATGTAACAATATATAAATTTCAGAGCATTTTATATCAAGTTTGTGGTTACCTTTCATGGAGCCTCTGAATTTCTCCACTCCAAACCAATGGTTGTATACACAAGTTAAAACAGCCAACAATGTCGCCAATAAAAAGAGTCGGCAGATGGTAAATTTTGCCACCAATAAGGAAAATAAAATCGCAGTTTGCGACATTGCCAAGCCCTACGCGATCCTAGAATAAACGTTTTGCACTTTATTTTTCGTACTTTCTGCTTGGTTGTGTATATGTATGCGGTGAAAAATAAAACACGTCTGTTATTGTTTGTGCAACGATTGTATACAGAATTAATTGAAGACAATCACAAAGACGATTTACTGGCTTTACTCGTGGATCAGTAACAAGTAACATTTCCGATAATGTTAATTTTAGCATAACACTTCACGAACCTGGTGAAATTGTTACATTTCAGAAGCTACGCCACGATCGTATTAAATTCAAATTCATACTAGAACTCTTTCTCCAAAATGATAATAAATGTTTTACACACTATTTCTCGTACTTAAAAAAAGAAAAATACACATGTAATCAAAATTGCAGGGACCATGCCACGATTGTATTAAATTAGAATTTATAATCGAACTCTTCCCATAATGATAATAAACTTTGAACCCAAAAATATTTTTTATGTGCGAATGATATACAAAATTTCGGAAGTCACGCCACGACCGCGTTATATCCAAATTCGCGTTATAGCGGAGCACGATATAGCGGGGTTGCACTGTATGTTTGACAGAATTGTCTAGTCATCCATTGCTATAAACTTACATCAGCCATTTAAATTCAATGGTTGGAAATCTCAAAACCATCACTCTGCCACTCTACACATCATCTAGTCTCAGGTTCACCAATAAAAGGCCTTAACATTACCCTCAGATTCACCAATAAAAGGCCTTAATATTAGCCTCAGATTCATTGATAATAGGCCTCAACATCAGCCTCATATTCACTGATAAAAGGCCTTAACATTGACCTCAGATTTACCGATAAAAGGCCTTAACATTAGCCTCAGATTCACTGATAAAAGGCTTTAACATTAACCTCAGATTCACCGATAACACCTTAACATCAGCCTCAGATTCACTAATAAAAGGCCGTAACATTAGCTTCAGATTCACTGATAAAATGCCTTAACATCAGCCTCAGATTCACAGATAAAAGGTCTTAACATTAACCTCTGATTTACTGATAAAAGGTTTTAACATTAGCCTCAGATTCACCAATAAAAGGCCTTAAAATCAGCCTCAGATTCACAGATAGAAGGAATTAACATTAGCCTCAAATAATATTGTGAAATGCTGGAAAGTAAGTCTCATCAGTATACTGCTGCATGACAAATTTGGATAAAATTCAACAATCCCTGGTAAAGTAATGCTGAAGAAACCAAAGCAAGGAGGACAGCAAACATGAGGGAAACACTACTATGCATGATATGTATTACTGGAAATCAAACCTGTTCAGAGTCTCATCAATTTCAAGCCCATATTAAATTTGGTTTAAAACCATCAAAGCATTTTATGTGATTTCTATTTGGTTTGCCTGAATTTGTCAAGCAGGTCCTAATAAAGGTCATGGATAATTGTTAACTACAGCAGCAGTATCTGCAACTAGAAATTTACCTGTAAGAGACAGGTTACATGCTCCTCCTCACTCTTTTGTCGAAGCAAGGCTTGCTCTGCATCCCAGCTGGAGGTGGTGGAACCAGTTCCAAAACCTGTACCCTTTGCCCAGTAATGTTGCTGCTGCTGCTGTTGCTGCTGTATTGCCTTCTCCTCCACACTGTTAGTGGCACTCTGGCTGCTTGATGGATTGGTAGTGTACTGCATAGCTGACAGTAGTATCTGTGTCTGTATATTAAAGGTACAAATAATGCTGTAGAAACTCAATCTGTCAATCAAAACTGCAGCTAATATGATATATCAACATGATGCAATATTTAACTTCACTAGCTTGATTTTACTGATTTATGATGGCTAAAAAGTAAAATATCCTGTCAAAAACATCAAAACCAAAATCTTCAAAGTAAGATGCAAAAATATCAGCCACAGTACATTAATTTTCCATCACACAAGTTTGAATTTCCTTTAACCATTTTTGTCTTACTAAATTATTTATTTTTAAAAAAACTACTATGGTAAACATTCCTAAACAAATTCCTTGGTCAGAAAACCCAGCGGAAGTGAAAAGAGACTCCTACCTCATGTTGGAAGGCCGTTGAACTGACTCTTGGTGCATGGTGACTGAGAACTGAAAGACAAGCTAGAATCAGGTGAAGAACTCCAATATCCTGTGACATGCGCCTCAACAGCACTCCATCATCTGTTGTCAGAGGTGTGTTATCAAACAGGGACTTCAGCACCAAAAAGGGGAAGGTTGGTAAGGCACCAGAGATGGGGGATGTGAGAATGCAGCCTGTTATGGAAAACAAATAGTTAAAACAGGAATGCAGAAAAAGCTACCAAAGGAAATAAATCAGTGTATTCAATCATTACAAAACTCAATTTTGAGAAGATTTCTGTAGTCTCTAGTAGTCTTTATAATATAAACAACCATCATACAGAATAACTTAAGACTAAACTTATAATGACAACTAAATGCTGGTCTCTTTCTAACTGAAGTTCTTTTTGCAATATTTTCTCTTTATAAATTAACTGTTAAAAATCTGAAATTTTAACTTGTAATCAACATTTTATAACCACATATCTAATTAAACACCTGGGACCCTGGGTGGCCAAAGTGGTTTAAAGTCCTCAATTTGACTAATTATTGCCATCTCACTTCTGTCCACAAGGATTCATGTCCTGGGGTTGGCCAATATGGGTATGTGAGAAAGCCTGCTAGTAGCTTCCCATGGGCCAGTGGTTCTTACTGGGATTTCCCCCAAGTTCCTTCTCCACCAGTTATACTGGCTATGTATAAGGCATTAAAAAATGGTGTTAAGCTCAAACAACAACAACAACAATCTAAGCACCAACTCACTTACCTACCTACCTATATATTGTGACAAGAAATAAGAGACTTAAAATAATACAAGTCTCTTCAAAGGTCTGATGCTCTACTGTCAGACAAGACTTTCCAGGAATCCAAGACAAGGTTAACGTAAAGTATGAAGAGATTAAACAATCCTCAACAAGACTATAATTGTGTCACAATTCAAAAATGTGAAATGTAGGTCACAGTGACCTTTTGTTGTTTGGGTGTGATAGTAATGTGATGCATACAATCATCTATTCTGATTATTCTATCTTGAATAGAGCTTGAAAAAAAGCAGGTAGTACTCATGATGCATTCACCCACCAAGTTACTCTAGGTACAACAGAATGCAAAAACTTAATTCAAAGCCAGTAAAATGTAGGTCACTTTAAACTTTTTGTTTTAAGGGTGTGGTACTAACAAAAATACATACAATCATCAAGTTTTGATTTCAAGCAGAGCTTGAACAATGGGCATCAAACAAAAAATGTTGGTGACCTATTATGTCATGAGGGTGAAGTATTCATCATGATGCATCCCCTCCACCAAGTTTCATGATTCCAGGTATAACAGTATGCATACAAGATGCAAACCCCACCCCCCACCCCAAGATAAATGAAGTTAATAATGAACATTAATGCAATTACAAAGTTTGCCCCCTCAGCCCCCTAACCATTAAGTAGGTACAATTAAACCCACTCAAACATTATTGCACAGGACCTAGTGAGAAAGAAGATTGAGATGTAATGAGGGTGTAGGTAAATATGTACTGATGACAATGCTAATGTCAGGGCTAGTACAACATCAATCCTCTACTTTCTTAAGGTGTGCTAGAAATTAGTAAAGTACAGAATATACCTCAGCAATTTACCAGATCAATGGAATACTGTGAAATGAAATATTGGGGACAAAAGTAGTAGCATACATTGTGAAATATGTATTTTTGTTTCCACCATCACATACTTTTGTTAAAACACAAAACTGAATACCTGCAATGATAATAGGAATTAAAATTGGAGCAATGATGGATGAGATGATTTTTTTAAAAGTAATTAGGATTACTTCACCTGCTTCACACATTGCAGACAACATCCCTTTGTTACAATTTCTTACTTAACTGGCATGCTTTCAGCCAATAATATATGAAAGAATAAGAAAATCTTGAAGTACACTTGTGAAACAATGGAAATATTGCAGCTGACTTGCAATGAAACCATACTCGAAAAGCAAGCTTTTGTAAACTGCAGCCCACAACCTGGTTTAATCTGCTTATTTACATCATAGGTGTGGCTTAAACTTCACTTATCTGGCCCTAACCCAGCAGGAAGTTGCACATACTTATTATAATGCTATTTCCTTCACTATTATATTTAATTGGCAGAATGTAACAAAAAGCTATTAGATTAGATACAAATATATATGTGAAGTTTTGTTTACAAACTGATAACATTTATAAAATATGGACAAAATCCCTGCTTCACAGTTGAAATTATTATGTAATTCAATTCAGTTTTTCTTTTGGACATCCCCTAAGTTTTTTTGCAACTGAATTTTTTCAAGTTTGAAAAAGTAAATATCGAAAAAGTAAATTACTTTTTAACTAGAAATGTGATTTTGTACAATTGTGGATGCCTTTTATCCTGCAGTTTTTTCATGACATGAAACAGATTTGTGAACTTTGAATCTGAAACCAAAGGATCAAGTATTCTGCAGAAACACTATGTGAAGCATGTAACTACTTACCATCCTAATGTTTTCATTCAATGATACCACCATGGTTAAGTCTCATTATCTGTCAAGGCACACTATTATCAAGAGTGTTATGAATGGAACACTATATGCACATTGCATGGCAAGTAGTTCTCTATCTAGGCATTAACAGGGTATGCTTGACTCTGGATCCTATTGACCAAAATGTCCTTGACCTTTTGTTCAGGTATGTACTCTACAACTAAACTTCCAGTGCAGAAAAGTGTGGTAAAGAACTTGCTCAAGAATAAAAGTTCCTGAGCAAAACCATTTTTTCATTAGGTCAAAATGAACTTTACCATTCCACGCCCAAATCAATAAGCCTGTTTCTCACCATGCTGCAAGTTCTCCACAAACTTTGGTCAAGGTATATAGTGTAGCACTGAAGTTATATGAAAATCATTTTTCTTCTTTTAGTAACAGTGACCTTAACCTCAACTGAATAGGCTTCTTCCTTGCAGGTGCTAGAAAGTTTGGAAAAGGCAGAATGTGTAAATTTATAATACAGAAATGAAAAAGATAACAGAAGGATGTACAGACAGATGGCTATCATATCAATATATGCTGCATCTTTAGGTAGGCATGCTGAAAGATTCCGTTTAAAAATCAATGAAGATCCAATCTAACCTCCATTCCCATTGTCTGTGACACCTAACACCAGTCGCAAAAGACACTGAGCTTTCTTCCTCTCTTTCAGTAGCACCTCTGCATATCCAGGTAGGCGAAGAAACAGTCCAAATGCCACCAGGGAGTGGGGTGGTATGGTAGGCATGGTCCCCAGTGGGTGGGAGGCGACCCGTCCTGACTGAGGGGCTGGAGACATGGGTTCATACAGCTGCAACATAGATGTATTTACCAAATGAATTACATGTAGCACCAAAAAGATAAATATTTCTACAAATCACTGGTTTTATTGGTGTATTTCTGTGTTGTGAACTGTTTTCAAATATCAGAATGTGCCAATTCAGCAAGTTATTCATTACTTCAAATAAACTTCCTCATTGTATGCAACTGATAAACAACTATTCCTCCATGAATCAAACAATTTCTTCTGGCATCAATTATCACAAATTTTAAGTATATGAAATTTTCATATTAACTTAAATATGTGGATGAAGCAGGGGTCAAATTTTTTCCAAAAGTGGCTGATTGTTCATTGCATGAAGTCTTTTAATTTATGGTTTGAAGCAACCTCATAGTCATGGCCAGATAGTATTCAAAAATTGCATATCTTGATTCTTTGAAAATGTTCAGTTTTCTGCATCCATATAAACAAACAAAAAAATTAATATTCATGATAGTACTTTTGACAGTGAAATGTTGGCTCCTGTTACATGATATGAGATATAAAACATGAAAACAGAACAGTACTTCTTATGATATTAAATGTAAAATAAAATTAATGGACTGAATTTCTTGGTACCCCTCATAACTAGCCCCCTTGGCCAATTACCACCCACTCTTTATGGCCATGATCCCTTGGCACTGATGGGTTTGTGTTCAGAAGTACCTCTCAAGAAAGGCCACACCGCTAACATGACCAGTGGCCACCATGTTAGCACACAAATGTAAAAGTTGAGGTAAGTAATCCAATTATCTTTCCTGATGTCCATTTCTGGATGTCAGGTTTTCGTTACTTAAAGAAGTGTTGGCTAAAGTACAAGTACCACTAAGGTTAATATTATACACCTCTCCCTCAATAACTTGTGCAGGGTCCACAAACATAGTCTGCATTAAAAGCAAGAGCGAGAGTTACCAAAGGACCTAAAAAATGGGAAAAAAATTGATTTGACATAGAAAAAAACGGGGGGGGGGGAGAGAAGCATTAGAGAACTGGGCTATTTAATGACTGAATACTCATTTTACAATCACAGTGAAGTTGTTCATTATTCTGTTTAAAAAAACATTTTTTTTTCAAAATGTCCAACATTTGAAATATCGTTTCAACTGGTTTCAACAACCATAATGTGTATGCAAAAAATGTGTATTTAATCACTGCTTTTTGTTTTCTTGATGAGTCTGGTTCCTGTAGTGGTGTTGAATAGTATCCAGCCAAATGGGGAGTCCACAAAGCAGGGAACTAGACTAGCTGTTGATACACCATCAAACAAGATTCAATTTTTTCCAAAACACACAACATTTATTTCATGAGACAATCATCTACATTGAAAATCAATATTTTTTCTTTCTTCAATTAGTAAAATATTGATGTTGTGATTTCAATGGAAGTAATGATGAAACTTCTTATCATTCTTGAGGATATCTCAAGATGGCAGTGATCTGTAACAGAGAGCACTTTAAACCACTCAGGGCCCCAAACATTATTTTGGTATGATAGTCATGGCTTTGATTAACGATAATAAAATTGGTATTATCTCAACTTCTACTTTTAAAAAATTGATTCCGTACTTTATCTCTTTCATCACGCAAAAATGATTATTAATGTTTCTT
This sequence comes from Unio delphinus, assembly GCA_029339505.1. NCBI lineage: Eukaryota > Metazoa > Mollusca > Bivalvia > Unionida > Unionidae > Unio > Unio delphinus. The sequence continues at coordinate 2,035,381 of JAQISU010000153.1, forward strand.
TAAAGTAAAGAGGTTACTTAGCTGTGGAATAATAACTATGCATAATCATTGGTACATAATAACCACAAGGATAATGGGTATGTTTTGCTGTAAGAGTATTCTGAAATTACTAATCCATAATGAGGGGCCCTGAGTGGCTGCGTGGTCTAAAGCGCTGTTCGTTATGGATCACTGCCATCTCATCTCTGTCTGCGTGGGTTCGAGTCTAAGATTCGGCTAATGCAGTTATGTGAGAAAGCTTGCCAGTAGCTTCTCAAGGGTCGGTGGTTCTTTCCGGGGGTTTTCCGGGTTCTTCCTCCACCATTAATACTGGCCGCCATGTATAGCCTATATTGTGCTTAAAAATGGCGTTAAACCATACAAACTTAAAATTTAAACTTAAACTAATCCATACTGACTCTTGTTGCTTAAAGTAACAGTCAAGCATGTATTTTCACTCTAATACAAAAATGTATGCATTTGTCTTTCATAAATACCTTCAGAATTATACTTCTAAAAGTATTTTATTCAGTTTGCTTTCATTTCTTGTTTACACAGAAACAAAGCTTTAGTACAGTTGTAAGGTAGACTTCAACAAATCCAGTTTAGCTGATATTAAACGATGAATTGAGAGATTACCATAATATGGTTATTGTCCTGGAAAATACAAATAAAATCACAGCACTAAAATACATACAATTGCATTTTCTGAAAGAGGGTAATATATCAAATAAAGGGGCCCTGAGTGGTCTAAAGCGCTCTCCGTTATGGACCACTGCCATCTCACCTCTGTTTGCGTGGGTTCGAGTCTAAGATTTGGCAAATGTGAGAAAGCTTGCCAGTAGCTTCTCGTGGGTCGGTGGTTCTTTCCAGGGGTTGTCCGGGTTCTTCCTCCACCATTAATACTGGCCGCCATGTATAGCCTATATTGTGCTGAAAAATGGCGTTAAACCATAAAAAACAAAAAAACATCAAATAAACAAAAATAGGCAAGTAAAGTGTTTTTCATTTACTACCCTACATGTAAAGTGGGGGGGGGGGGGAAATGGTGCTTCACTGCATTGTAGCACACTGTTGTAGGAACCGCTGGTAATTTGGTAATTTCTTCTGTGCATACTTGTGTACCCATTTGTTTCTGAACACCAAATTAAATAATTTAATGTCTTCAAAAACACAATTTTTTTTTCTGTCTGAAAACGTGTGAAAATATGGCAGTCTTTTGAGTCTCTATATACCTCATAGAATTCTTCTGGGTAGGGTTCCAGCTGCACCCATTCCTGAGAGATGTCCTGAGCAGCTGCCTCACTGCTGTGCATGTCAGAAGCTGTAATCTGGCGGGAGATCTCAGGATAAAGGAGTGGCAGATATTCTGCCAGCAAGGCCAGGCCTCCAATACTTGCAAACACCTGCAGGGCTGTGGGGAAAGGTGGTGAAGACAAAAGGACTTCATCTGAAAAATCATCTGCTTCATCCTCAATCTCTTCCATCAGGAACATACCTAGATACAAAGACAAAAGAGACTGTGCGTAAAAACAACTTCCTCCTTGGTACAAAACATCTTGGCTGTACCTGTCACACACATTAATGAAAAAAATCTTGTAGATACCAATAACATTCCTTCATAATGTGTGCAAACAAATCACTAGTATCCAAAAGAAAAAGTGGTCAAAATGAACTATATAGAAAATAAAACAAAGACCAATAAAATCCTAAAACAAAGAGGCTGACACTTCTCTGGCTGAAAACATTTTGCAGAAATGCATGAACTTTGTTTCTTTCCACCTTTCATACATTGTGATCCCTCCATAGAATGCTTCATTATAGCAATAATCTGGATATAACATGATTGCAGTGTGGTACCCAAAATTTCATTTACATGTATCTTCTTGTAAACTAAATTATATTTTTTCTTCGTAAAGTACTAAAAAGAACATGAAAAAAGTTCACTATCATTTGGGGAAAGCGAGTGTGTATTTCTAATATAAGATGAATATTGCATGGATCCTGATATTTCATATACATGTACTTTTTTCATCCAGAGAAAAAAAAATTGTCTTCTGAAAAAGTAAGAAAAATAACGTGTAAAGTGTTTATTCTGGGATCACAATGGACATTGAAATTATTCTTTTGCAAAATATTGCTGGCTGCTTAAACTTGTACATTCAGTATATATAATCTTGGGCCTGAAGTGGAAACTCAAAGGCACCACAAAAGGAAGCTACAAACTTTGAAATAAAATACACTGGAATCTTTTTATTATTACATAAACAAATCCTTTGATAAAATTCATAAGCCATCTTAACAGTGCATTATTATATAATAATCCGCATATGCTGACATCTGGAATAAGTATTGTGTGCTGTAATATACCCATATATTCATGCAACCAGGACTAGCTACAATCTACCAGGTTTTGAAGGCAGTAACAGGTACAGCTACAATTGATCAAATGTCAGGAATTTTATTAAAAAAATGAACATAGAAAAAAAGTTTAGCTGAAACTTAAAGAAAACTGATTACATTGGAAGCACTGATTGTTCTGTATGAATAATAAGCAAATAAAAAAAAATTAAGTCTCAATCAATGCTCTACAATTATTTAATGTTGCTACCACAATAACAAATGGGCATTTGTTCCTTTAGCAGTAACTTCATTAACACATGCACCCTTCATTAAAGAAAACCAACAAGACTCTTCAATAAAACAAAGCATATTTCATCAAAGGCAGTCACCACCAAACTTAAATAAAAGCAACAGAATGTGATGGATTGTTGCTGTATCCAAATTTACAGAAATATGTTTATTGTGCCATGAAAGTTTCCATTTGCAGGAAGAAAGTTTATGCTGATGTTCACAACCAAAGGTGGCATAAATGTAAATGAAATGTTTTGAAACCATATATATCTGGCCCTCAATTTTTAATTTCTTCACATATGAATTTGCCTTTAAATAGCTCCAGGGCAGCCTCAGCAAGATGATATATATCTCTAGCTTACCAAAATCTTGGCCAATTAAGTATTTTTGCACCTGCTTTCATTACACCCCCTACCCCCTTAATTTGTGGGTACATGCATCATTTTCTTCAGCTAACTGACTTAGTTGGTTATAACATGGTTTGGTACATAGCCAAGTTGGGTTCTTTGGACCCCATCTATCGTGTAATAGTGGGGTCACGCTTTATTTTAACTACCATGAATTGACAACATTTCAGATATTCTGGAGAAAAACCAATATTGAATTTGGTAACAAAAACTGTTTTCGTAAATGTTCAAGTTAACATGTATACAAGATTACATGCAGTACAAGAATTTCTGTCATGCCTGTAAGCCTTGAACATTATTTCATGGATCAAGATCAATGAACTCACTTCATATGCTTTTACAATATACATACATGCAAAGTTTGGTTAAATTTATACAGATTTTATTATATATAAAAACCCAAGAAAATATAAAACTGTCAAAATACAAGAGATTCTTCACAAGCTGGATTTGATAAACATCTATTCATACTTGGTCTTGCCATCATGATGACAAGGCATTACATATCAAAGTCAAGACCCCTGACCTTTAGATCAGTTTCTGAGTTTCAAATCTAGTCGACCGTAACAATTTGTGCACTTAACTCAAGAAAAATCATACTAATGGGCTCTTCCACAGTAGTGCTTAAAAGAATAATCAACACAAACTTATCTTAGCTATAGCCAGTTCAGCTATTATTGTTTAAATCATTTGACCCCATAGATTTTTGTCATTTTTGCCTGAAATGGGGGTAGGAGGTTAATTCTGAATACATCCAAATACATATTCTTCAGAGTTTTATTGTTTAGCCCAGAGCCTAGATTTGCTAAATACGACATTTTCATGGGCTATTTAGCTTGCTATTTTTCATCTCCATGCCATTGACAGCATCTCTGTTTAATTATTTTAAATATCAATTAATGCACAGTTTCTCTATTGCTTTGCAACACTTCCTGTTTGTCTTGCAGGTAATAAGCAACATTAATTTCTGATTGGTATTTATTTTTTAACATGGATTTGATGAACTAATTGATAACTAAGTACTTCATTATAGATTTGGAACATATTTGGAATATATTGTTGTTGTTGTCATAGGGTTTAATGTCATTTATCAGCAAACAATAGGCAATACATGGTGGTCAGTATTAATGGTGGAATAAGAACACAGGAAAAAGCCCCAGAAAGAACCACCGACCCATGAGAAGCTACCGGCAAGCTTTCTCACATACTCACATTGGCCAAATCTGAGACTCAAGCTCACACAGACAGAGGTGAAATGAGATGGCAGTGATAAATAATGGAGAGAGCGCTTTAGACCACATAGTCACGTATGGGCCCGCCATTTGAAATATGTAGTATATGCTGAACATGCTGCTGGGTTAACATAATTAGAATGGAATGGGGGAAGGGAGACTATGAATCAAGTCACTCTGTTAATTTGTAGATGGCGCAGCAAGTATTCTCAATAGACTTTTTCATTTTTATTAATTAACTGTCTGTGCAGATTCTGTTTCAGATGAATTCCAATTTTAAAGAACAACAAAGCAAACTAATAAATTAATTATTTTATGACTGCTGAAGACTAAAATAACATACAGTAATACAGTTTTGTATCGATTCTCCATCTCTTGTATTGATATGTATATCATTACAGTGAAAGTATTGATGCATCGATATATAAATGAATAGTTTCATCTCTAGTTCAGAGCAAGCTGATTATCTAAAAAATGGCATTGATTGCAACTATTTCGAGTTGCATCAAGCTACTAAGTAAGACAATGTATTGCCTAGAAAAAAGGCTTGTCTTCCCCCAGTGAGCGTCACATGATGTCAAAATGATATACAGAAATGAAAACTGGAGGTGTAAATTTCCCTGGAGTGATAATATTAAGTGTAAGACTTTGCCAATCATGTTTGTTACTGTAGCTACAGGATACAGGTATATGTGGCAGTGTCAAGAAAGGTCTCATAATTCTAAAACAAGTTTTACTGAATTCATGCTTTTAGAAAGATGAACATGTCAGGGGTTTTGGGAGTTAAAAAGTTTTTTGTATTATATGTCCTGATCTCTCAGGTACGTTAATTCCAAAACACATCCTGTGTATATGATTTTCTGCTGAGCACTTTCTACAAAGTCTTGTAAACGTTTTCTTTGTTTAGTAATGATGGCCATTTTGGATGGTAGTTTGTACAAATCTGAAAGTACTTTATGTCATTTCTGATCACTGACTATTCAGCATTTTATAGCAAAGGTGGTTATATATGTTGGCAGATCAGCATCACTGCATAGAACTGAAAGATGCCAGGATGTTTTTTCTTACAATCTGCTCATCAATGTCTATAGAGAAATGCACTTGCTTGTAAAGAAGCTGTTTAAAGGTATTTTTTTGTAGTAATGGTGATCATATTTATGGTGGACTGGCATTTATTTAAACTTTAAAATCTTTGTACTACAATACTTTCTATCAAGCCTGGTCAAATTTTATTCAGGAGTTCTGGGAGATAAAGCATCTTCAAACTTCTTTTGTTTAAGAAAATTGTCCATATCTGATGATGGATTGGTATTATTAGTAGAAAATCAAAAGGTCTTAAAACCATGATATTGTCAAACTTTATTACACTCTCTTCAGCAGTTTTTGTGAAATCATTTAATGCTTTTGAAATTTTACAAATTAATTAATTATATGATGACTTTAAGTCAAACACCACCACAACCAATAACCCCAACACCCCACCTTCTTTAGGGTTGCAAAAAGTTTTTTTTCTCACTTTGACACTCTTAAAAGTTGGGGTGTACTTTGCAAATCAAATCAATCTGTAAGGGGTAACTTGTTATCAGCAAGTGGAAGCTGCACTCTGGCACACAAAAATAATTCAAGTTTTACTGTGCAAGTGTTAGTTTCTCTACAAAGCCTAAATGGTTTTAACCTGAAATCTCCAGTGTAAGCAGTTTTCTTTTACCCAAATTGGTGAATCTATCAAAGTTTGGCAATTTGCAATGTATGATATCCAAATGACTAAGTGCCCAGCAACTGATAGAACAATGATGATTCCAAAACCCCGAGATATCTTAATGCTACCATTAACTAATGACTCTAGAACTATGAAGCATATTTTGAATTGCAAGGTGCATAGATATAAGAGTTTTTCCTCACACAGTTCTTTTTTCTTGTAACTCTTACTGCTTTCAACTTGCTCTATATTTTCTAACATCACCTCTAATTTTATAAGCATTAATTTGTTGATTGTTTCTGAGCCTAATACATGCCTTATCTGTGTATGTCTATTGTTCTGTACCGCCAAGATCTGCCTTTCTGTCTGCTGTCTGAAGGAGTGTATACATAAACAGCTAAGGCAGCTTGACTAATTTGGGAAACTGTTCTTGATGGTTATGTACAAGTTTCCATAGTTCCTAGGTATTGTCTTTCTGATACTTCTGCTCCAAAACTAAAAAATTTTACTAACAGAAGCTCTGCCCAATTTTCCCTTTCTTAAATCAGTGCTTTGCTGGATATTACATTAGATTTCTTATCTGTTCCAAAATGCTACATTAGGATTTCAAGTCCATCAATGCAATGGTGTCTTTTTTTAAAATGGTGATGTTTTGATAAAATAAATATCTTAAATTTTTAATTTTATTTTAGATGCTTCTTTATTCAGTATATCTTAAACCTGCTATACAGTTTTTTTTAAGAATAATATCCTGCAGGGATTAATTGTATGAAGAAAAAAATATTAACTCTAGTTTTAAAAATGCCTGTATTTTGATTCAGGTTGATATTCAGTCTTTTGAAATATTGCCGAAGAGGGGTTAACCTGCATTCTGCCTGTTTTTGTCCATCAAATATGTGCACAGACATATTCAATGTCAACTTTCAGTTCCAAAATCAATCATTAGTATCTATTTTAACACGTTTTGGTGTTCTAGGTATCCCATATTATACATGCGTTTGTAAAACTTCCCTTATGCAAGGTTTAAACTACTGCAGAATGCCTGTTCCATGGCCCAACAGGCTAATAAAATTCAAGCTGGGAACCCAAATGCATAAACAATTGAACACCTGAAAAGACAACTTTGTGACAAGCCTTATCATATCACTACCACCAATGCAACAACCATTATATGTGCAACTTTAAACTAAGTTTTGATAGTTCTTGTGCATCACTGCTTTCCAAGTGCAAGAGTTTGTACAAGTGTTTACATTCATGCAATCTAGCAGCATATCTACAACTTATAAACTTACATATACAATTTGTTAACAAAATGATCAAGCTTTAAATTTAAGGCTGCTTATTTTGTCCTCATATCTCTAACATGATCTTACACACGTGATAACTCTGCACAAAGTATGATTTATTTCATGACATGGAGACTGACCTGTCGAACTGGAAACTTTATCCTTTGACCTCATGTGTAGCCTCAATGTGAATTCCAGTGACCTTTTACTTGGACACTCCTGTTGTTGAAGAACCTGAAGCAGCTGAGACACACTAAAACCTGGGGGAAGTCGCTTGTCTGAGGACAAAAAAAAAAAACATTATAAAGAGATGAAGGTATCACTTCGGACCCCATGACCAAAAAGAAACAATTTTATCTTAGTCTATCAAATGTATGACAATGATTAAAAGAAGAAGAAAAAAATGAAACTTTTAATTTTATAATTATTTCTTTTTTTTTAAACATTGGTATTTAACAAATTTTTGAAAATTCTCACTATACCTCTATTAATCTTGCTACACTGTTGTCCAGTAAATACAGTTCTCACTATAATGCAGTTTCTTTACATAACACAGCAATTACGGAACCCCAATTACCATGCTACAATGTTGCTGTTGTTGTTTGAGGGTTAACGCCTTTGTTCAGTAATAGGTGTTTTATGGCGGCCAGTATAAATTGTGGAGGAAGAACACAGGAAAACCCTGGAAAGAACCAATGACCCACGAGAAGTTACTGGCAAGCTTCCACACAGTCAGAGATGAGATGGCCATGATCCATAACTGAGTGCTTTAGACCATTCGGGGTCCCCCAACATGTTACAACGATAAAGAACCCCATTTACCATGTTACAGTAACGGAGAACTGTATGTGAACCAATTAATTTGATTTAAATGATGAAAATAACCAATTATGTACTCCAACTCTGATCCTGGTAATCAGATAAGTAGATATGGAGACAATTATTCCCGGCTAAAACACGGTATTGGTGCTGGTAAAGGAATTTTCATGTTATATGCATGAAATAGAAAAATTAAACAAGATATGAACCAATTTTAAAGATTGGTAAGCCTGGCATATACCTCTCTTACTTTCCTGAAAATTTCAAGAGGTTAGTGTAACCCATTGTTGAGATATGCATGGAAACAAGCTCTAAAAATGGCCATTTTTGAGCGTTATGTAGTCTCACTCGAAAAAAGCTTGAATATAAAATAGAGAATTCTCTAAATATCATACTGAAATTATGCATTTATTGGTCTGATTTTATGCGGAATTCTATCCTGCAAATATTGCTTATTGAATTAAAGAAATCGGTAAAATATTATGGATTTTATAAGCAAAATACTGTCAGTAGAAGTTTTGTTTCAACACTGAAATTCAAACACTAATTTGTTGTTATATGCCAACATTTTGTACAAAATAACATTCATTATAACTTTTATTGACATCTAGAACTCAACTTTATATTATAATAAGTAGTAAAACCATTTAAATCACATGGCTAGCCAAGATATTCGAATGAGAGCTTGTTCTTTGTCAAACTTTCCAGTTCTAAATTTTGTAGTGTCTGTAACCTTTACAAGTTTATATGGCAATAATTTTGTTGTTTCATTATGGAAAAGTATAAATCCTACAAAGGCTCATGTGTATCCATGTGATGTCCAAGTTGGCCAAAATTGGTGGTGCTGTATTGTACCATTAAAAAACAGCAACTCAATAAAAAAAGTTACAGACACTACAAAAACAGGTATAAAATTGAAAGATAAAAGTATTGTTCTACTTGTCATTAAAACATTATTTTTCTCAATAGAAAGTTCCATCTTATGTGATGTAATGTTGCATCATCTATTTACCTCTGCAACCAAGAGCAAAAAAGTGATGCAATAACTCTCTTGATTGAATATTGCATCATTCTTGCAGCACTGTCTGTTTGAGTAATTTACTACAAGACAATGTAACCTGAATTTCTTATCCTAGAAGAAGCTGCCTAATTACTTTTTCTGTTCTTTACCATGGTACATCCCTAAGACATGGGAAGACGACAAAAGCAAACCTCTGGGAACAACTCTGGTAAGTTTGTATTGAATTGGTAAACCACACTCTTAAATTGTAGTGTCTGTAACCAATATCCCCTTTTTATACTGTCTATGACTTTATCCCTGATTTTTTTAAAAAATGAAGCCAAATTATGTTTCCTATTACAGTATTGATGTGTAAGGCTAAATTTTGACATATTGTCTGTCTGCAATTTGTAATATTTTGGTATATTTATAGTTTCTTTCATCTAGATTTCTGATAACAGGCAACATTTTCAGTGATTTCTTATAATATGCAATTGAAACTGAGTATTTTTGCATTCCATATCATTAGACTAGTAAATTCAAACAGAAATATTATGAGAATTCAATGAGCTCAGACTTAGTATTGGATACATTGCTGATATTGTCAAATGGTTACAGACACTACTAGACATGTGAATTGACCCGACTGTTGTTTACATTATTAAGGAAAGTGTGCAATCATTGTAAATGCTAGAACATTGAATAATCATCAGGTTTTATGCTATTTCTTTTTCAATCAGATACTTTTCTTTAAGAATCTACAGGTTATTCCAGTTTGCTTATGTATGAAAGCATATTGCGTACTCATTACAAATATGTTTTGTAAAGTCTAAATTTCATCCGTATACATAGAGGAACAAAAATGAGAATGAAGTTGATTGCTTTTAGGAAGCAAAGATAAGCCAGAAGAAGATGAACAGAAGATTAAAGCTAGAAGGGAGAAGACGAGGCTAAAGGTACAAGCCTGGAGAAAAAAACAGAGGGAAAATAAGGCGAAACATGAGGAACTAAAAAGGGTTGATAGAGAAAGAAGAAAAGATGCAAGACTACTAAAAAAACAGCAATCACTTTCCGATTCAAATCTTCAACAAGAATTAAGAAGGAAAAAACATGAAGAAATGAAAAGGTATCGCCAGAAAAAGAAAGAAAAAGCAGCCCTGGCATTATCGGTTAATAAGAGTGTTGATTTAAGAAGTCCGAAAACTGCTGAATTAAGTAGAAAGAAGAATGAAGCTGTGAAAAGAACCCAAGCATAGAGAATGCGTCTCAAACTGAATGAAAGTATACAGCAAGAGTGTATTCAGACTGATTGTGAAATAGGAAATACTGGGTCAGCCAGAGATTCACCAATGAATAAAGGTTTAATGTGTAGTGTCTGTAACCTTAAGATCAATCACATATGGGTCTGTGTTTGAGTCAGCACCTTGGGTTGAACAATACTTTAGTGACTATGATTTATTGAACATTCATTATACTTCAATATTTTACTCTTACAAACACTATTTAGTATTAAACTTTCAAGTGCTATTTACCAGTTCATAATTTTAACACAAGTATTGGACATATACCTGTTACAATGTGGTTTTATCATTTTATTAACTAATCAACATTCATTTAATGAATAATTCTAGTCAATGTGTTCATGTTGAATTATTTTTGAAGTGAATTTTATGGAGATATGTATGGTTCTGCAGCTGTATTGAAATGCTATAGTTTTGTAGTGTCTGTAACCAATTTTATGGACAATGTACTTCTGACTCTTATGGAAGTTTGCAATACTTTTGGCCAGTATTAATGATTTTGTTTGTTTAAATATTCTTCCTGGTGTTAGATAAATGCCTAAATAAGATTATTCTAAGTCTTTTATGTTTGTTATGCAAAAGTTTCATGGTTAGGTTTTTTTCTAAGTGATACCTTTGTCATAGATGTTTTGATTTTGTTATTAAGTTGTTTACCACTTCCAGTTATGTTGTTTACTTTAAATGTTGATATCCTGTTACTGATGTTACTGTGAAAAAAAATAAAGTTTTAAAGTTTTCATGCTGTTTTTCTTGCATGTTATACACCAAGTGTAGTGTCTGTAACTGTTGTTATACCACAGAATTGAAATAATGGTTAAACAAAATCGCATGCATGTTCAAGCTAAATCTAACTTGATCTGACTAGGGGACACCCTAGGGTATATAATGAGCTTCATTGAAATGTTCTATCAAACATTTCAATTTTTTAAGTGAGTGAGACTACTCTCAGCACCAATACCGTGTTTTAGCCGTCCATATCATGATAGTAGCTGGATGGCATATTATGATACTAATATGAAGACTGATATATTAATATTGTGTGGAATATGTGTCAATATTACTTAACGCATAACTAGCTTTAAGAAGTTCCATTAATTGATATTTTCATCAAACATGGTGCTACAAGGAGCCTGTTCCGACCAAACAAATGAATAATTTTCAAAAACATGGTTAAGCTACTTAAAGAACAAGTGAGAATGGTGTGCTAGGCATTCCACATTCTGCAGCTTCCACTTGTTTTGGCAAACTAGTTGACCTAGTTTGTGTAGTAAACACATTAATCAAATGTATTGACGAAAAGTAAGACAGAGAAAGGGGAAAGTAGGCATTAAAATTATAACAAAATAACACCCAAGTATAAAATATGTTAGTCAAATTTGCAATATAATCACAAAAGCAAATTGGCAAGTGAGAAAATACATGTACAATTAAATAATCAGTTTAACTCTTTCACTACCACTGACGTGTATATCCGCTGCATAAATATGCCTAGCCTCACCAGTGACTGATAGATCCGCTTGTAAACAGAGCACTATTACTCCCAGTGACGGACATATCAGCTTGCCGTACATGCTTCCTAAACCCTAGTGACTGATAGATCCGCTCAGTATGTCATTGTCACAACCGATCGTATTGGTCAATATATGGAAGTAAAAGTCTATTCAACCAATCAAATTAGAGTTAACAAATGATTGTTCTTACTAAATCCGGTTCCTTTTTTCAAATTTGTACCGCGTGTTTGTTAATACATGCATTTGTAGTTGACAGTAGAAACCATGGCGTTCTCTTACGATAGCGATTCAGATTCCGACTTTTCTGGTTTTTCTGAGGATGATATTGACCACCATGAATTAAGACGTATTGGTAGTGATATTAATATATCTTCTTTATCAAGTCTGTCAGAAATTGAGACAGAAACTGATGATGAAGTCGACGAAGTGTGGACAAGAGAACCACGTGCGCCGAAAGTAACGGAGTTTACAGAAAGCGTCGGCTCAACTTTCGTTTTGGATGAGGGGAAAAAAGAAATAGATTTTTTCTTTAAATAGATATCACGAGGAATTACTTAAGAAATAGTAGAACATAGTGACTAGGTAACAGTGTTAGTAATTAAATGTATATATTTGATAAATAACTTAGTATAAAAGACTCCCAGATAAATTTTAGTGTTTACAAGCAGTTTTGTGTTATATTCCTGGATAAATGTTAGTGTTTTCAAACAGTGTTTTGTGTTATATTCCTGGATAAATGTTAGTGTTTACAAGCAGTGTTTTGTGTTATATTCCTAGATAAATGTTAGTGTTTTCAAGCAGTGTTTTGTGTAATATTCCTGGATAAATGTTAGTGTATAAAAACAGTGTTTTGTGTTATATTCCTGGATAAATGTTGGTGTTTTCAAGCAGTGTTTTGTGTTCATTTTAGTGTTTACAAGCAGTGTTTTGTGTTATATTCCTGGATTTCAGCAGGATAAAATAATCAAACAGATATAGTTATAGCTTTTATATATGCATGATTTTAGCCTATAATCAGTTTATTAGAGAGAAAATAACTAACACAATCCAACCATACATCAGCTAAAAAGTTATCATTTGGCTACAGCAGCATTTGGCTCTGGTAGTCAGCCCACAAATCAACTGCAGTAGTGAACCCAGCAGCTAGGCATAGCAGTCAGCCACTACAGTAGCATTAGTAGTTAAAGAGTTAAGATATGACATGCATGCCATAGTAAATAATTAGATGGAGATATACATGTTTAAGGTTATAAGATGTATATAATACATGTAAGTGTAAATTGATGTACCTGATAAGCATAACATAAATAAAAATAATTAAGTGGAAACATAAAATACATGCCAGAGTAAATAAACTGATGGCATTATAGTAAAACCTGTCTTTACTGATCTCTATTATGAGTAACTAACTGTCAATTGTGACCTTGAAATGCACAGATAAATTTAATTATATTAAATGAGCAGCAATCATGATCTTGGCTAACATTTATTTAATCCTTTGTAGCCATGATTGCTTAAATGGGTTTGTTTTAAACAAACAACATTAAAAAAGCCAAGTCTGGCTACCAGTTTTCTAAATTCTACAGGTCATGCATGTAGCGTCATGTGCTGCATGAGCAGCAATCATGATCTTGGCTAACATTTATTTAATCCTTTGTAGCCATGATTGCTTAAATGGGTTTGTTTTAAACAAACAACATTAAAAAAGCCAAGTCTGGCTACCAGTTTTCTAAATTCTACAGGTCATGCATGTAGCGTCATGTGCTGCATGAGCAGCAATCTCTATTATGAGTAACTAACTGTCAATTGTGACCTTGAAATGCACAGATAAATTTAATTATATTAAATGAGCAGCAATCATGATCTTGGCTAACATTTATTTAATCCTTTGTAGCCATGATTGCTTAAATGGGTTTGTTCTAAACAAACAACATTAAAAAAGCCAAGTCTGGCTACCAGTTTTCTAAATTCTACAGGTCATGCATGTAGCATCATGTGCTGCAGACTATAAGCCAACCTTAGGTATGTCAATAACTGTAACTAGAGTGCTATGTAAACATATTTTGAGATGTATTGAATGCAATATTTAAATAAGGTTTATTAATAGTAAGAAACCTGCATTATTTCACAATTCTCATGTCAGCATATTTATCTTCAGTATGCTTTGTAAACTCTGTTTAAAAAATGCTACAATATCAATAATATTCACATTGGTTTCAACATCAAGTTAAATCACCTACTGATACATGTAGATTTTGTGGTGCTTTATGAGAAAGCAAATACAAGCCAGAAGTGGATGTTTTTATTTTCTCATTAAAGAGCTCCACAATTTGTAATATATGTTATTTAATAAACACCATGTCATGGCTACCTTGCTGACAGCATGTGACCTTTAGGGTCATGACTGGCATCAGAAAAGGGAATGATGTTAATAAGTGTCAGATTTTGTCATAGGTTACAAACCCTAATAATCTCAGGCTTTCAGTCATTCTACAATATAAAAACCAAAGATGGAAGGGTGTATGAATCAGTCTTATAAATGTTACAACCATTCTGACTTAAATTTTGAATTGCTGGCTATGGAACTGGAGATTATGTTTTAATGTGTTACTGAAGATATTCCCCGGTAATTCAGAATGTGTCTCTGCACATAGATCTAGCTGTATCCAGATTCATTTAAGACTGATATAAAGGGATTTTTCCAAAAATTGGATTGACAGCTCTGCACAGCTCTTAAAATGGTAATGCACTATGTCTATAGAAAACATGTCCTTATCTTTGGATGATATACAGAAAACATGTTTGCTTTTACAATTACTTTATTTTACAACAAAATTTAATATGAATTAACAATAACAAATAAGAATTTTTGTGAACCATATTTAAAATGAGCGTGTTATACAGCAAAACCTGTTCTGAGAAACTGCTACTTCTGCAAACAAAGAGTCTCTCAAGACAGCTTATCTCTCTTAAGAAGTTTGTGTAGGATGACCATTTTTCATGGTCTTGCTTAACAAGAAAATATCCATAATTGCTGTACATTCTTTTATAAACAATTCAAAGTTTAGAAATGGTAGATAATCAAGTTTACTACATATATATATTCTTTTTTTATTTCATCATTCTACCTGCCAATCAAAGTTGGGTATCCTAGTATGACTCATGCATACTATAAGTAGAGACAACAGCACATTTTGGTTGAGTTAAATGTGTGATGGCAGGGTTTGAAAATATTTTATAGCTTACAAGAGATTTACAGACCTGCTTAATCAAGGTGTAGGGGTGGGAACAGATGAGAAGGGAACACAAAAAATTATCTTCAAAAGAGATTCATTAATTCAATTTGAGCTAAGAAAAGGAAATTCCAATCCTTTCTATATAGTAGTTATCAATACATTTGATTCCAAAGTTTACTCTTTATATTTTCTATGATTTGATTAGGATGCATAAGGAGAGACAAAGAAAAACTAAATAAATAAGAGAAAGGTATAGCGATGAATGCATATATTATTTAATTGGTTTGAATAATATTAGTACCAAAAATCAACCAAACTGTGACACTAAATATGGCAGTTACCAGTACTCACGCTTAAAGAATGGATGATATACTGACAATACTGGTTGGTATTGAAATTGCTTGGCAAATGTATCTGCTGTGTTGCGGCCCCGTCTAGTTGGGGGACGAGGGGGAAGGGAACTTTTACTTCCAGCTGAACTTGGTAATTTCTCCTGCTTCTCAGTGTTAAGAGTAGAAAATGACTCTGGAACACAAAGAGTAAACTTGTGTTAGTTTTTAATTGTATCCGAGATATAATATCAATAAATCAACAAAAAATATCTGTCTGTGCATGTAACTTACACCTGAAGATAAATTGTTTATTACATGGCAAGAATATTTAATAGACTTTGGACCTATTAATAATTAAACAAAACTTGAACAATTAATCAATTAGCCTACTAATGAAAGAGGTAATCATTGTTTTCCTGGGTTCTCTAATTTCCTCATGTCCAATATGAATCTGTGTTCAAGTGACACTGCAGTTTAAAATTGTATATGGTATATTGATTGAAAATGTGAAACAATACAAAATTGAGTCCTCCCTAGCTCTACTGGCCAAGAAAAGAATATCCATGAATCCAAGCCAAGACCATTTCTTCTTTTTATTTCTTGATTGTGGAAACCATTTCTGACTTTATTGAAACTCCAACGTTTGTAACTAATATATTTTCCTACATTTGGAGTTAACATATTCACAAGATACCTGTGAGTGTTGGAGAGAATTCTTGGTTATGGCCATTGACCCTGAACCTGATATCATGGATAAAAAAATCAACAAGTCTCAATGTCAAGACATGCCCATATGATGAGTTTGGTTAAATGCATAAATAAAGAAAAACTATAATTTAAATGCTTAATTCAAGGTATTCACCAGATACATCCACAAACTGGAATGGATTAAAATCCATTCATAGTTGTTTGTATTGTTGTTTGTAAAACCCCAAGTCAAGAAAATGGACCTTCAAAATCAATATCAGAGTACTATCAATGTATTCACTGGAAAGCAAATAGATACAAAGTCTGGGTAAAATTCACTTGTACATTTACAAGTCACTTTGTTTATAAGCTCAGTGAAATAAAAAAAAAACTGCCGCCTGTGACCTCTGATTTAAGTTGAAGGTTAATTAGTTTCAAAACTCCTTCACAAAACTGTGAATACACTGCTGCTCAGGTCAGCAATATTTTTATTTAGGACTAATTAAATATTGCAAGTGTCTGTGTGAAACCCTTTGTTTATGCCATCATTCATGTAAGAGGTGCAGTGACAAGATTTTGTAAGATTAGCACCAATTTCATTCTTTTAGGACCAAATAAATACCATGTCTTCTGGAGAAAACCTCATGTTGAACAACTTTCCAATTAGGAGGAGCAATCAAAGATTTTCACGATGGACAATGTGTCAGCCATATCGGGTGAAAAGGTGACACCATTTTCATTTAGTACCAACAAGAAATTAGAATGACTAGAATGTGTAAAGTTTCACAACACTCTTTCATTTAGCTTGGGAGAAGCAGTGATAACAAATCTGCACTAACAAACTAATAAGACAACATACTATCCTATAAGCTCTTCATGTCTTAGACCAATACAGCTAATAAGAAATTTAATTAAAATGTGGCAAACAGGTAGCGATTCAAGTATATTTCTTGTGTTTTATGAAATTACAAACAAGAAAAACATGTCTGAAATATATTGAAAAGATTAAGCAAAATAAAGTTCTTTACTTGTATTTTCAATACAATTATTCCATATAAATATCCATATCTAATATTTCTGAAATTTAACAAGCATAAAGAAATGCAAATTAATGAAGAATTTAAAATTTAAAATTTAAAACAAGTTTTCAACAAAACTAAATTGAATTTTGTAAAGAGGTGAAGTTTGATAATTTCCAGGACCAATAACAAGCATGTTCATATGACATTCCATTCTGAACTAGTAGTTACAACAAGATTTTACAAATGGTCATTGTGGTGAATGACATAATTTTCATTTAGGACCAAACAGACCTTGAGATGAAAGCGCATGCAAAGTTTCATTACCAATCTCTTAGTAGTGAATAGATGGAAGTGAGGACAAGAGACAACATACAAGAGGGCATTCATTAGCCAAAAAATTAGCCAATAGAAGAATTGAGAATCACCCAATAAACAGTAGCTGTTACAAACTTAAAATTAACATTTTCCAATTTCAGAAAAAGTAACCTAGACATCTGATCAAACTTGACAGGGAGCTGCCCTTGCTCAGTCTAATGCAACTATAATGTTTATACCAATTGGGTACAAGAAATCAGTGGAAAGCAGGCATATGATATAGAACCCAAAATTGTTATGTGATCTTGATCTTTGACTTCTGGTCTGGAGAATCAATATGAATATGGCTCTGCCCAAATATAGGCTACTTACTGTGTTTAAGACAACTGAATCAGGAAACTCAATTTATCAAGCTGAAACCCATAAAGTACAATGTCATCTCCAGTAAAATGAAACTTTCACCTCGAGGCCTCTAAAGGTACAAACAGCTTCTCCTGCCCATGTATAGTCTACCAATGAAGTCTGATAAAAACTAGTTATAGGAAACTTAATTTATCATGCAGTATGGAAAATCACATTCTCAGATTCAGTGACCTTTATCAAATTTGTTTGTCATTTATATTTTTCCAAAGTACTTGATCACATTAATGTTACGAATATAAGCCCTAGTAACTTCCCAAATCCAGCAATCTCAAAGACAAAAATTTGTATGTCTATAAAATATAGACAAAGGATGACAACTCTGGCCCATTACCACATACAATTTTTGGGCAAATTCACTGGGTGTTCATCTGGAGGTTGTGCTGTTTATATCAACGGGATTTGGCAGCTGTTTGTGCAACTGAAACTGGGCCTACTGAGATCCAGAGTGTGTCAACTGACTGCTTCTATCTTTGATGTCAACATTACAATCGACGGCAAGGCTTGTAGAGACTGCACTTTTTTATGATCTTCAAGGGACATCTCTGTTCTGGTAGTAAGTCTGGGTACACCATATGTATTACCCACTTCAGCTGTTTTTAGCGGGCTCGAGGGGTTTATGTCCTCTTTCCAAGGTTTAACTGGAAGAGGTGCCTTCGAGCCCCATGAACTGGCTCAGTATGCTTTCAATAAAGTCTGTGTGCATGTACCATATCCTGCTTGAAAGCCTCTTGTGATATGTCAGTACAACAAAGAACATGTATGATAACTTTCTGATTCCCCAAGGATGGCAACCTGTTCTTTGTGATGAAACCAGGATGCATTACAAGGACTGTTAAGCTATCGGATTGGAACTGAAGGTAGGCAGGGTCAACTGAGAAAATAAATAATTCTCTGGCCCTGCATGCTGAAGCAAACACTATCAGGAAACATGTTTTGTATGAAAGGAGCATCAGTAAGTACCTGGCAAAATGCTCAAACTTGTTTGATTCCATGGCATGGTCATTGCCAGCCTTGTCTAAAGCCAAAAAAATCACAAGCATTGCCAAATCCAACAAAGGTAGCCACATTCTTGTAAGGTAGCATGCATAACTCCTTCATCCATCTTATAATAAGAAGGCAAAGTAATATTGACGATGGTATAATTTTTGTCTAATACTGGGATATCTGTAGAAAAGGTATCAGAATAAGTCCTATAACAGCAAGATGTAATTGATGCTAGTATGTCTCAGAAAAGGTGGCTTTTTAATAGTCTGGATCACAGAGTTTGGCAGAAAGTCTCTTTGCAATTTCCTTGAACTTTAATGACTGTGGGAGAAGAAAAAAATAAGAGCTGATGTCCTCATCATCAGTATCAACTAAGGCTTTAACCTTGTAAGCCAGTGTAAAAGAGTTGTGGATATCAGACAACAGCAAATTTACTCTATAGCTGCTTTAAAGCTGCACTCAATCCCCTGCATGGTGGGATCTAAGTGTGTGGGTCATCCTGGCATGATTTACAGGCCCTAGGGCTAAGTTCAGGCATGTGGGAGTACTTATACCCGCTGGGCTGAATATAATGGGTTGAAATTCTTCTCCCATAGTGTTGGCCAAGACAGATAAGATGGAAGGACAGGAAAATTTGGCAAGATCAACAGTTTTGTCACCTTTTGAACCAAATGACACACATGAAATTTCAGTGACAGGGTAGGTATAGGAAAAG
This sequence comes from Unio delphinus, assembly GCA_029339505.1. Lineage (NCBI taxonomy): Eukaryota > Metazoa > Mollusca > Bivalvia > Unionida > Unionidae > Unio > Unio delphinus. The sequence continues at coordinate 2,054,963 of JAQISU010000153.1, forward strand.
TCACACTCCTTCCGATTCTCCAGAAGTAACAGTAGCTGTAGGTAATGTTCAACATTTCTTTGTTGGGGGAGGAAGACCAAGGTTATTACCCCCACAAAACTGGACACATACTCTGTATCAGGATGGATACTCAATGCATCAGTACTCTATGCAGTGTCTGACCAATTAGTGCACATGCTGCATGCAGCTGAAAATATACACTTGGTATTGGCAATGCATGAATCATATGAATCCTTGCTGGACTTAAATTGCTTGCACTTTGTACACTTCATAATCATTATGCTCTGAAAAGACAAAGGAAAAAAGAAAGAAAAAGAAATAGCTAACAATGTGAAAAAGTTAATAGACACCTGGGTGTTAAATAAATAGTGTTCACAAATACGAACTACTAATATGTAATTCTATTAGTGTAGCTGTGAGAACCATGTTTTCAGAAATGTGGAGAACAAGTACACGTAGGTGAAGAAATTGCACTAAAATATGGTTGAAAATTTAAAAATTAAAGTACATCACCTGTAGAATAAGATATAATAAGGCTGAAATAATGTAGTCCTCAATAAATGGAAGAATATAACCCAAAATCCATTTAGTTATTTAGGACACGAAGTGAATAATACATTTTCATTTCACAGTTAAAGCTTTAAACTAGTGCCACCCGAAGGTGGCAAAGGAAGGTAATGGGCAAGAGTTATTGTCCTTTCTCAATACTTTACTTACTGAAAGATGAATTTTTTTCTTTGGAAGTACTGGATTCAGGAGGTACTATAACTTATATTCGTAATGTTAATGTGATCAGGGTACATATTCAAAACAGAAAAAAATAGACCACAGCAAAATAAAAAAAGTTTTAGAATCCACACTATGAAACTTTAACATAGCACCTCTGTGTTGATGACAATAATGCTGTCGTTAACATTACAGCTTGAAAACTGAAGATTCAACAACAAGGTACCCATTATAAAATATGAGTATATTACCTGAATTGACACTGGATATATATTCCACCAATTCCAGACCCACTTGGCTTGAGTCTTTTTTAGTGTCATCTGGTTTCTTTTCAAGCAGCTGGGCTGCTTTAAGGTATGCCATATCTAGTGTATGAAAAGAGAATACATTTTGTTCATTAAGGTATGCCATATTATAGAGTGTGAATAGATGAATACATTTATTTCTGCAACTTAATGTTTCATCTACATATAGTCAAATCTGAACTGAGAAAGGTGATCTCTGAAGACATGTGGTTGCCTAAAAAAAACTTTAGGATTTTTGAAAAAGTGGATATTTAAGACAGGGGTTGCTTAATGGAGGGGAACATTATGGCAGGTTTCACTGCACATATAAATGAAAAGTAAAGATTTATATACTAGTAGTAATGAAAGTAAAAATACATAAACATTATCTTGTAAAATTCTAATGTAAAAGACTGCCTGATAGTTATGGTTTCAAACAAAACAAAATTGAATAATTTTCAAACTATCTGCATTACTGGTGTGTGTGTGTGTGTGTGTGTGTGTGTGTGTGTGTGTTGCTGCTATTTTGGACATATAAAACAATTTACCAAGATAACTGAATATGTGGTGCATAATATGTAGATGCAGATGCCAAAAGTGCAGATTATAGCCAGGACAAAAGTAGATGGGTAAACATTACAATGGAATTTTCATCTTCAAAATTTAATCTACTGAGCTGTGAAGATTGTTTTAAAAACTAGATTTATCAGTGATCCAAAAATCTTTCTTGTCCACCACAACAATTATTTTTCATCTTTCTTTTAGTACTGTAATTAGAGTTCATCATATCACTTTTTATTTCACACCACATATTTTGGTCATTGGACTTTCATACTAAGCAAAACTTGAGCAAGTTCTAACCATTTCAATGTTCTATGAAACAATCCCCATAAAAATGTAGAGAAGAATATAAATATCCCACACTTTAATGGCCATGTATTCAAACCATAGTGGGTAATTGATCTTAAGGATGAATAACATCAACAAGCAGCTACATCGTTAAGAGGTTAATTAAATAGAGGGTAATCAATGATTATGTGGGCAAGTATATACTTTTACTACTTTCAAGTAACCATGGTAAACATTACTATGCAGAAAATAAATTCAGACTATAAAGTGATTTTGGCCCTTTTTCTAATTACTGAATATACTGCATGTACCTTTAGGTTTTAAATTATGATTCTAATTAGCAGTATAGTGTTAGTACAATATATTTTTTTAAAAACAAACATTCTTTATCTATGACATCAAAATAGAGGTGTTTTGAAGAGTTATTTAAAGAGATTTGAAATCCAGATTTAAAAGTCACAGACTTTGAGTATACATTCAAGCGACATCCTGCAGTGCAAACACATTACTAAATGCATCAATAATAAACCTAATTACCCATTTTAATTCTTATACTCCTTCACAAGAATAATTACTGCTGAGTGCAACCTATCCAAGTATACAGTTTAAAGTCATCTGATAAATATTTTTATCCCAGGTTCCAAAACAAGTGGTCAGAAAGGGCTTTCTAAGAAGGCTAGGATGTTCTAGATTGGATGAATCTATATGATCATAAACACAAATAATTAACACATGTTAGTAAAGTTTATAATTTATGTCCCTGTGACCTTTGAAAGCAAGACACCCTTAACAGTAGTAACAGAGATGCATCCAGTTAATAAGTTTCTTTAATGGAATGCAATAAATGAACTTCTAACACTGAAAGGTGTTGATATTATTTAATAAGTTCTGCTACTACCTGAAACTTCATTGACCAGCTCAGAAAAAGTGGTGTGCATATTGACATGCACTGTCCTGAATTGGCGACCGGCTCCAAAAAGTGGGTGCTGCACAGAGTTTGCAGAGTTAAAAACTTGAGTCCACTGCTGTGAAGGATCAGCTCTAAATGCTACCAGCACCTTCTCATCTTCCAAGAGCACTTGAAGCAGGAGACGCCGTGTAAATCCAGACAACGGACACACACTAAGACCTGTCCAAAACAATCTCTAAAATATATTTTCCATCATTAAGTTTGCTAAATAATTATGAACTAAATATTACATACCACGTGGCTGCTTTGTGACAGTATAAATTTGATGTTTCTGGACTAAAATTCTGGTTATATGTCACATAAGAGGGGTGGCATTCAATGAGGAGTATTTTGTACACAACCTCATCAGTGAAATGAAAGCTGTGTAAAGGAGGTCGTCATGGGGGTGGGGGGGGGGGGGCAAATAAGAAGTGGACCACTGTCTTGATTTTAAAAAATTGCAGTAAATCTGAAAGTCATTCTCTGCACCTAAATTCTTTTATATGCATGATTATTCAGATGACAGGTTCATATAAGTTTGTAAGAAACAGAAAAAAACCAACAACAGTGGACAAGATAAATGTATAAAAATCAAAAATGTTGTGACAAATTAAACTAGGCTGGAGATTTTGAAAACTTCTTTAGCATATCTAAGTTCATTTATCAATTTAAAGGATATTCAATGCTTTAGAACTTATTTTTCCATATAATACATTGCAGCATCAAACAATTTATTTCAAATATTCATAGAAAAACTTTTAGTTTCATGGTGAAAGATAGACAAGGTAGGCAAGTCTGATATTTTGCACACTATTCAAGAAAAACCTGCTGTACATCATTGACAATATGCTTGGTAAACAAATTTTACAGAAAAACAAGCAGTATGATAGAGTTGAAAAAACCTCAAGAATTTGACAAAAACCTACTTCCAAGCCAACAAGCTGTTCTAAAACCCCCAAACCAAATCTTTATTCAGACACAGGCCTGGGGATATGTGTGGTGGTCAATATGCATTTCTCACTGGTGACAAGGTTTAAAAAAAATCTAAAAATCAATTTAATTTCCTACAAAAACCCTGCAAACAAGAACTTGTGTTACTTGTTATCATGAATAATTGCAGCAGGAAATCATCTAATAATTATTGAGGCAAATATTGTACTAATATGTGGCAACAAATCATGATCTCCAGTGGCAAATCATAGCATTGCCATTCTTTGTCTACCAAAAAATATGTTTCAATAGTCTGAACTAAATATATAATTAAAACAAAACAGAACTGAGTAATTTTTAAAAAATATTTTCAAAAGCCACTTTACAACAGTTACACTGATCAAACCCATTCCAGATACAATGATTTAGTACCATACTTGAGTAAATCAGGGTAGCCACTAAATATATAAAACAAAATGTTACAGCAAATGATTGATTTGTCTACATCTTTATGAATTAGTCCAATTCACTATGACAATACATCAGCGAAAGAAGCATTGTAACAGGCTTAATTTGCTAGTTGAATTCATGAATAATAGCAGACAACAATGTAAACAGTATGGAGGCTGTTAACTATTCTGTCCTTTGTCAATGTCACAAAGTTTAAATTAATTTACCATTAGTAACAAACATATCTGCAATGTCATGCAAGTAATTCTCATCTTATTGTGGGTTTTAATCTCTACAGTGAATAAATTATTGTTGCTCTTATGGGGTTTAATGCCATTTTTCACCATAAGATAGGCTATACAAAGCAGATAGCATGACTAGTGGAGGAAGAGCCTATGACAACCCTGGAAAGAACCGCTGACCCACGCACAGGAAGCTCCTGTCAAGCTTTCTCACATATCCACAATGGCTTAGCCTGAGACTCGAACCCACATAGGTGAGATGGCACTGATTTGTAATGGTGAGCTACTTATACTACACTACCATTTGAGGCCCCATGTAGTATAATGATTAAAAATTCTCTAACCTGTATGATAAAGTTGATTTTTCTGTATGAATAAAATTCTATTAATATTATCAAGCATTCTCTTCAAGAAGCTAGGTATAGCACTTTCCATTCTGTCTGGTGTTTATCTGTAATTCTCTTTAATTAATTCTAGATATCTTACTTTCTGACTTAGGAATCTGGAGAGACTGTAATTGGATGAGAATTACTAGGTTGCAATGCTGGCATGTCTGTTATGCATGAATGCTTATATCAATGAAGTTATTAGCTCTTTTTTTTATGTGTGTATGGTTTAGATAGTATAGGGGTTGGTGCATACAGGCAAGGTAATAGGTGCTGTTTACTTAATGACTCAGTTTTGAATCTCTGCAGATTATGAATTAAAAACTCTCTAACCTGTATATTTTTTATTTGTATTCATAAAATTCTGCTAACATTATGAAGCATTCTCTTGGAGAATCCAGGGATAGCACTTTCCATTGTTTTCCCTTTTTTACATAGATGTAATTCTCTCACACACATACACCCATCTCTATTTCTCTCTCTCTGTATTTATATTACATGTTGTTGTTGCAATGGAGATGAACAAGTTATAGATGGTACAAGTGGTTTCAACACTACACTCATCCTAACAGACGAGCAGTTTGAATAAAAAAATTTGTATCCTGTAAAGTTTTATCAGAAGTAATTAAGTGTCACAGTAAATTTTAGTACATTAGACTTTATATCTCCCATGAAACCATAAGAGGAAAAAGACAAAAATAATACACACTCTCCCCTATGTTTAATTACAGGTATGATCTCACCTGTTTTGACTGTGTTGCCCTGCTCTTTAATCACATCACAGAGGACTTTTGCAAACAGCATCTGGTTGTGCACATGGCAGGATACAACATGGGTAAAAAACCTGATAGTGGAGGTCTCAATGGCCATCCTGTCTTCTACTGACATCAGCTTAAATCATAACAAAACATACCACTGTCAATACAGGAACATTTGTAACCAATTAATAATCTTTAAAGTTTTGATACTTGGTCAATTGCTTAGTGTATCTTTGGAAAAGGCACTTAGCTCCCATTTATTTAGCATTATATACCCATAATAAAGCAATAAAAGTGACATTAGACTGCATAAAAAAGGAATGAAAATCATGTAGATAACGGATAAAAACTTGTCACTGATTTCAACATCAAACTGAATGTTTTCTTTTTTAACAAAATAGAGTTGAGAGTCATTTCTGTAATAATAACTAAATTCTTTAAGTACATGCTTAAGTCTAAGTGATGCACAGGAACCCAATCCACACCTCATATTTTTGCGGGATAGTCCCTGCTACAATGGGGCTATGGAGTGGGATATTGCAAAGCATCGTCAGCAATACAGGCCAGAAAATATTGCCATCTGCTCCTCCAAACCAGTCTTTCATGGCATTCTCACTGGATATCTGAGAGAAAAAGTCCAGCACTGCTGCCACTGTAGCAGCAGTTACTGAAAGACCTGTGCAAAGAAAAGAAAATGTACATGTCATAGGATGGAAAAGCTTGCATACACACTACATAACATGGTTAAGACTTATGGACACAACTACAATATTACAGACCTTTTCAGTAAGTCAGTCAAAATTTTTCAGTAAGTTCGACCAATTTTCAGTAAGGTGTGAAAACTTGTGTTCTGGCAACAAGTAAAATTGTAATAACCATTACAGTTTATATCCATGTTGTAACTTACAATAAATAGCTACTGATGTGACTGGTACATGGTACCTTTGCACTTTCTAAGAAATTTCTGGTCAAACTCCATTTTGAAGCATTTTCCCCCTTTCACTTTCATGACTAGTAGTGCTTCCAAGGTATCAACTGACATAGATGATCTGGATTTTGAGTGGCTTTTTCTGCAATAAATGCGAACACCCTCTCACATCCTGCATTTGAATGAGGAACAATAAGTACATTCTTCATGATGCTGGACAACAATTTGTATTTGAATTGGCCATTAGCATCCTTGAGTTTATTAATAAGATCCCATTGCTTGTCAACTCATTTGGTGTTTAAGATCTCAGGATTCAATTCATCTACTTGATAATTCAAAAACTCTGCTTCCAAATTGTCTTGCCAGTTGGTTTCTTTGGGTTCCATACACATAAACCTTGATGAGAAATATATCACCCTGCTAAAATCATTCATCATCCTTTTTGACACATCAGCAACTGCACTATGTTTCAGAAGTTCATTATTCAAGGGAAACCTCTTAAGAATGTAATCACAAACAGATGTGTAATAGTCCCTTACATCTTTATAGAATCGACAAAGGCTTCTTTCATACAACTTACTTTCAGCCAAGTATTTTCTAGTTTCTGAACAGACTATAAGCTTATCATCTGACTTTTGTTTCTTACAGTCATGATAATCAATATCAGTAAGATCCTTAGCTTCTGAAATTTCTGTAGCCTTTACAAATCTGATATGCAATTGCTTTAATAATTCAAGCATGTTTTCTCTAAGTTTGTGGATCATAGACTCCTCCTGTTGCATGATCAAGTTGTACTTGTTAAATAATGGAATTATGTGGTCTAGAAATAAGCAATAAATCTTCGCCCTCTGGGACTGCAAAGCTTTACACATACTCATAGCCTTTTCCTCTCTATAACTGATTTTTTACTTTCTTTCCGGTCATTTCTAACTAATGGTGTCTGATATCTAATCCGGACCGAGCTTTTTTATCTGATATCTTTGATTTAGCTTTTTCATAGGAACCTATCTTGGGTTTATTTTCTCAGTCTTTCCTGCTGAGGCAGACTTGAAAGTAGTACAAGCCTGACTTCTAGATTTATCCATGCTAAAAGCTGTACTGCATGTGCCTGCACTATCGTTATTTCCTTCTTTATTGCTAGATATGTGTGTAACTTTATCCTTGGAACTAGATACATTCTCTGACAGACTACTTTTGGCTTTAACTCTTTTGCCTTTAACCTCTTGCTTCTGGGTTTCTTTTTCAAAAAATATTTGTAAGGGTTCCCACTGTTCCAACAGTCTCTTTATAACTTCACCAAGAGACAACCATTTTGTTACACAATGCTACCATATTTTTCTCTGTTCTTTCCCACAAAGAGTCTGAAGATCTTTCAGTTCCATTTGTCTATTCACACTTTTATCCAAATAATATGATATGTCCACTAATAAGTCATCAAAACTAATAGACAGCACATCAGCCCCCTTTTTAGCTGCTAAATGTACCAAATGGTATGAACATCCACACAGATACACTGAAGGATTCACCTTAGTTATATGTCCAAATACACCTTTATTGCAACCTGTTATCACTGAAGGATTATCTGATTTAAAGGCAATACAGTTATTCCAGCTTGTTTCTCTTTTTCAAATCATCATCCAATAATGTGAAAATATTTTCCCCAGTAGAGGCTCCATCACATGCTGGAGCTGACAAAAGTGCTTCTGTTACAACCCCGTCTGTGTTATCAAAATATCTAACAACAACTGGGTACAGTTTCTCAGAATCATTGCTACCATCAGTTGCTATACTGAAAGGTTGGGATGAAATATTGTTAACAATGTCTTCCTGTATTGACTTGCACTGTTGTAATACAATAGCAGTAGTTTTCATTCTGCCACACTGAAAACTATTTGCTACTGACAAATAGGGAAACATGCACTTGAATAGTTAAAAGCATGTAGCAATTGCAACAATATGCTTAACCAAAATGTTTGTAAAATATACATCAGCCTTAATGACCTCCAATTAAGTTTCTGATACTGCAGATCCAAATCCCATAGAAGTCAGTGACTTACAACTTGATTTCATTGCAACATATTCTGTATGTCTTTTGGAATTCACATGGCGGCAACAGTCATCTTGCCCACCGTGGGAAATGTTCAAGTCAACACGACATAACGTGCAATAAATGTAATGGATACCTTTTTCACTTTTTCCAAGCATGACCAGGTATCAGAGTAATCTGTTTTATACTTTTGCAACCACTGTTTCATCTTTTTATGAGGCTGATTGTCTTCTCCACCTTTGGCGCATTTTCGTTTGGAAAATATTTTCAGACAACCGGATGACAAAAAGGAAAAATGAAGTCTAGATGAGATGCACGCTTCTCACGAACAAAATAGGCTGGTTTAAAGCATCTGAGGTACCATTGTATAGCTAGTCTGGTTCCCAACCAAAATCCACTCGGTCTAAGATAAAACTCTGAATCCAAACACGGAGTCTAATACAAAAATCCAGATCCAAAACAAACCAGTAAAAAAAATATCCGGAACCCAAAAAAACCTGTTCATATTTGTGTACTTTTTGCTATTGTTCCATAAGTCTGTAATTTTAGTGGTTTTTTCTTAAGACCTATGGCAAAATCGCATTTGAAACTATGTTCAACAGAGAACTGTATTACAACTGTTGAATTTCAGTTACAGACTGCCTCTGTCCAGAAGTGCTTTCTGTTCTCAAATGTACTATAATGTAGTGAATACCAATGTGAAATATAACAGTCACCCAAAGAGACTGATACTCAAGTGCCTAAAAAAAAAAACCACACCCCAATCTCTATATTCTAAAATTATAAGATTTTCAAGATGTCTACTGTGATGGCCATATTGATAAAAGATTGGCACCATTTTCATTACAAGACATCACAAGAAGTCTTTTGGTGATATACCCATGTCAGTACCATGTGCTATGGAAGAGTAGCAATTAAGATTTGCAAAATGGTCACAAGAGGCCACGCCGGATGCAAGATCAGTATCATTTTAACTTATAAATTAGAACTAGCTGCCATAAAAACTTGGGTTAAATTTGTTAATCAGCATATAGTGTAATCTATACTAACATTACTCATTACCAGCATCACAAATTCAATATTAATATTCTGTGATATAGAGTACTAATCCTCAAAAAGTTGTGCCAGATAGTTGAGGAATTCGACTGCTTTTATTCAGAACATAAAAGAAATGTTTTTGCATGAGCCATTCATATTTAAATCCAAATTGTTTATACTTAACCTTGTTAGAATTTAAAATAAACCACCATCATCAAAATAGACCATATTTTAGACAATAATTAGAAGCCACCTGACAGATTCTTGTCATTGGTAGAGCTATGTATGTTTCACACAATCCAAGAATATGTGTGGACTTGCCAAGACTCAAGTCAATTTTTATTTCATCTAACTTGGGGAGAAGATGTCTGATGTTAAAGTTCTCTATTTTAAAACATTATGGGGAAAATCAAAACCATGACTTCAGACTTGTGATAACAATGGTCTCAGAATAGGTGTAAATACTGTGCCATTTAGAATGCAGGTATGAATTGTATAGGATTAGTCTTAACACGACAGGCAATCTCAATCCCATAAGAATATATAGGTAGCATAAATAAGAGAAATCACCACACCAACTGCAAACTCCAGTCAAATTATAATATTGTATAGCAAAGAATATAAAAATATCTAACTGCAACACCAACAGTCTGTCATGTTATGGCATCTTCTATGGCAGAAAATACAATACATTTCTCGTAGTTCATGTGGCCCATTCTAATGACATTTCCTACCTGACCTGCAGCTTGACAGATTCTGCAAAACGGTGAAATCTACACACCTAAGGATTTGTACATACGAGTCTGCTTTGGTTTAAATATTAGACAGGTTTTATTATTATTTTGAAGGTAGTTTTGCAATGCCCTTCTCAGATCTGCATGAAAAAGGCTGTCAGGAAGTTCACCAGATGCATAAAGAAAGCAAATTTTTTAGTAAATTATGTTTCTCCGAGAATACTTACCCAATCACATTACTTTGGATATTAGCCTGCTACCTCGCGAATCCAGCCCTACCAAAAGACGAAAATTCGTCTTTCCTGTCTATGTCATATAGACAAAGGGCAATAACTCTTGCCCATTACCTCCCCTTGCCGCCCGTTAGGTGTCGCTTCTTTAGTTTTTAAGCTGAGCGATATATAAAACACGAGGATGCTCGCATGGCGGGGTGGTTGGGAGGGTTTCTTAGTAATGTGATTGGGTAAGTATTCTCGGAGAAACATAATTTACTAAAAAATTTGCTTTCTCCTTTGAATACGTTCCCCAATCACATTACTTTAGGAGAATAAGTAATAGGAGGAGGGAATGCGGAGCATCCGACCTCCACCCCGGGTATCCTCTAGGGAATGATGGTTGGATTCCCCATGTGAATGATAACCCGGTCTCCTAATTTTCAATCAGCAACACCGCCCAGGGTCACGTGATATGTGACCCTTTTATGCGGTTAAGAAGATAGTTATTGAAATCTTCTTACCTACGAAAATTTATCTGGCGAATCCAGCGAAGCTAATAGGCTGTGCTGATTGTTGCACATGGGTCTGGTGGGCGTCTGGGCTGCCCAACACCGGACCTACTAGAATCAATGTTTGCCTCTGCGAGTACAAACTTGAAGATAAAACTGTAGAAGGTTGACTCTGCAACAGCTTCTATAAGGTGACTGATTTGCGAATTCTCAGAGTACGCCGAGCGTATAACCCACTACAGCCATGAAGCAAGGGCTTGAATGGTGATATCTCATATCCCAGCTATCACCAGAAGAAAGAGGTGCTAGTATGTGACCTGACTCACCTCTATGCATTGAAATGGTGCTAGAGTGCCCAAACAGGATCTTACATGGCTGTTGATCCTGACTTATCTATAAAGAAAGCGAGCTAATGACGACTCGTTGATCGCAATGTATGGTAATCTATTTTGGACTACGAAGCCTGGCTGCGTCAAGAGGACCATCAAACCCTCTGATCGAAACGAAAGAGTTCGGGTCACTAGAAAGGACATGTAACTCGCTCACCCTGCATGCTGAAGCTAAGGCTATCAAGAAACCCAATTTGTATGATAGTAGCTTTAACTAATCGTGGGTTAAAGACTCAATACTGTCTGAATTGAGTCATGTTAAAACCCAGGACAGATTCCATTTGAAAACAGGGTGAGGGATATAAGACGATTAAATTTTTTTTTTTTTTTTTTTTTTTTTTTTTTTTAAATGTCTAAAGATCTGACAAATCTTTGTCATGGCTGATAGCACATGTACCAGAATGGCGGAATGTGTCTGATATCATGGAGCGGTAACATTTGAGAATAACTGGAGCCAGATGTTTCTCCTCGAAAAGCCAGAGAAAAGTTGGCCAGTTGAGGGATTGTGACACTCAGAGGAACAATGTGAATGATATGGTACCAGTCTCTGAAAACATGCCACTTGCCCTCGTAAACCTTCAGAGTAGAGGGCCTTCTTGCTCTCGAGATTCTCTCCGCAATCAAAGATTTAAATTGTTTGTCTTGCAAGGCTGTCTGGACAAGAGCCAAGCTTGAACATAAAGACGGTCCGGACAGGGGTGGAACACCTCTGGCCGCGGTTGCTTGTGAATACTTGTGCTGACTGTAATCTTCCTGGGTAGATCTATCGCCTAGATTGAGTAGATCGGAGACCCAGGAGTTGTTCCATCTGAGAGGGGTAATCAGAACCATCTGACAATTCTGACCCCTTAACTTCTGGATTAATTCCAGTACCAAGACCGTGGGAGGGTAGGAGAATGCCCACAACCCTTCCCAGGTGATTGATCGAGCATCCACGACCCAAGCTTCTGGGTCTGGAACCTGTGAGATGAAAGGTGGAGAACTTGCGATTCCATCTTGTTGCAAAAGATCAATCATCGGACGTCTCCAAAGTGTGTCAATTGGAAGAAAGTCCGATTGATGGAGTGACCATTCTGTGTGAATGACTAGATAGAGTGTCAGCCAAGACATTGAGTCTGCCAAGAATGTGTCTGAATTGTACATTGAGGTGGAGATTGTCGAACCAATGTAGAAATTGCCAGTTCAGATTGCACAGGTCTGGTGATTGGTGTCCCCTTGTTTTGAGGCAAGGCACCACCACAATGTTGTCTGACATAATGAGGGCAGTTTGTAATAAGAGTTGATCCTGCCCGAAATGAAAGGCATTGATGACAGCCGTTATTTCTGAAAGGTTGATGTGGAAAGGGCTCGCCCCTGGCACCCACGTGCCGCTGACAGTATCGAAGTTTGGCAACAGGTGGGCACCCCAACCGTAGGTATTAGTGGCGGAACATACCATTATCCCCTTGGGGTATCTCCAGAGTAATCCCTGTGGACAGCCTACAGGGGTTGTGCCATTGACTCAAGAATGATTGTATCTCTGGCGTGAGCATGACTGTTTTCTGGGATCGAAGGGACTTGAAAAGAGCGCAATTACGCTAGCAACGTCCTTTGTAAAGGGCGCATAAAAGGACGGCTGAGAGGGATCAAGTCTGCTGCCGCATTGAATAATCCGAGGATCTGCAACTCTCTCGCTAAAATGCGCATCCTGTCGGAAACGGACTCTACGAGTGCAATTATCTGGATAATCGCAAACTCGAGGAAGCCTTACCAGATTCAGATCGGGAGAAACTCCACACCCAGATGGACCAAAATCCGGATTGGACAGAGATCAAACTTTATCCAGTTCACGAGAAAGCCTATATGACGTAAAGTGATATAAGATCGTTTCTGCCTTTGAGCAGAATAGAACTTGACAGATGTTTCTGGAGGATGTCATCCAAATATACTGCCGACGCAATAGATGAAGTCGAGCGGAACAGGGTGACGACGTAACCCATAACCTTGGTACTAGCCCAAGTGCTTAAATTTAGGCCAAAAGGTATGACATGGAACTGATAAGCCTAGTCCCGACAAGCACAACGGAGAATGTCCGCTACTCGTGGGATAGGGACGTGAAATGTGCGTCGGTCATATCTAGCCAGCTTATGATGGGGTTTAAGCGACGTATCCTTCAGACATGCGTCACGACGTATCAGGTCTAGGTTGGCAGAAGCAGTCAGCGCATTGGCCATGGAATGGTGAGCTGCCCTGTTAAGAACCCTAGCTAACCGGGCCGTCGAATCCCAAGCATGTTCATTGCCAGATTTTTCAGCGATCCTGAAAATGGCTAGGGAGGCTAGGTCTAACAGTGAAGACGTAGTGACTACATTCGAACCAGCTTGGACGTGGCATTGAACACAGTTTTGTCCACTTTATAAGACAATGCCGCAGACATATGGACTGCTGCCCTATTTTATCCCGAGCCAGGACCTCAGTATTGAACGCATCGGAGTGAGTTTTGTACCATCGACCTGAAAACGACGCTGGTACTTGGCTTTCAGAAAAGAACGCCTTAGCATTTCCTGGATCCCCTATACGTGTCGACAGACGGTCATTAATTTCCTTAATTTTGTCGACTGGGGAAGGAGGCGGAAGGATAGAATCTCTTCCCCTTCATCCAGATCGACCGACGCACTAACCCTATAGTCGGTAATTGCAGCAGGAGGTGGAGGGCATTCTGAAGGGACCTTAACACCCTAAAAATTTCCTCCACTGCGGCTTTGAAGCTGAACTCAGTCCGTTCCATAGTTGGATCTGCATACAGCTGATTTGCCTGTGATTCATCGCACTCACTATGTGCATAATCTTGCTCTGGTAAAGCATCCATATCGGGGTAATGCATACCAGGTGGCATAGATGACTCGATTCCGTCATCTCTAAAAAAGGCATTCACTCTCCCTTGTGGATGAGTTGATAGCCTATGGACGGCCGGCAATGCCGAATGAATTGATTGGTATATGTTTGGCCTGAACGCCTGCGACGGGCTGGCTATGACCGGCACCGACCGCTCGAATGGTCGGGTTGGATCGAGAGATTCATCGCCAACATCAGAGTCATGGTAGTGATATGTAACCGGTAGTACGGATTGACAGACGGAAACATCACTAGAATCTTCGTCAATCCGATTTGTGCGGATTGCGGTATGATAAAAGTCCCCGTGCTGGTACAGCGGTACAGTCGGACGGACTGGTATATGACTAAAATCTCCATACGGTTGGACGACCGGTGCCTGTTGGGCTGGACGGCCGGAGCCGGATGGACTGTCAGTGCCGGCAAGTGTCGGCTGGAAGCTTGGCTGGACAACCGGTGCCATTTGGGTTGAACGGTCATTGCCGGATCGACGCCCGGTGCCGGTTAGTGCCGGCTGGATGACCGGTGCCATATGGCTGAACGGTCATTGCCGGATGGACGCCCGGTGCCGGCTAGAAGGTAATAATAATTACATAATGCTTATGTAGTACGGCCAGCACTGTGCACCCATCTACCATTCGCTCAGAGGGAATGTTGGTTCTGGTATAGCTTGCATATCTGTACAGCATACCAGGTGACCTAGATGACGCAATTCTGTCATAATTGACACTTTCACTAAATCTCCCTTGTGGAGAAGCCGGGAACATATGGACGGCCGGCACTAACGGCTGATTGAACTGACAAATGGTCGGCCTGAAAGTCCTGTTCTGGTAAAGCTGCCATATCTGGGTAGCGCATACCAAGTGGCATAGATAACTCAATTCCGTCATCTCTGATAATGTCACTAATTCTCCCTTGTTTTAAAAACACACCGACACGTATTTGACGTGACGGGAGGTGTACACCGGCGATACCGACTGATTTGTCTGGTATATGGTCGGCCGGAATGTCGGCGAAGGTCCGGCTATGACCGGCACCTGCCTCTCGAATGGTCTGATTGGACGGAGATACATCTATAACATCTCTCTCATGGTAGTGATATGTAACCAGTAGTACAGATTGACTGACGGGTACATCACTATAATCTCCGTAAATCAAATGTACAGCCGGTGCAGGTTGATGTCGGCTGGAAGACCGGTGCCATTTGGGCTGAACGGTCGTTGCCGGATGGACGGCCGGTGCAGGTTGATGCCGGCTGGAAGGTCGGTTGCACGACCGGTACCATTTGGGCTGAACGGTCGTTGCCGGATGGACGGCCGGTGCAGGTTGATGCCGGCTGGAAGGTCGGCTGGACGACCGGTGCCATTTGGGCTGAATGGTCGTTGCCGGATGGACGGCCTGCATAGGTTGATGCCGGCTGGAAGGTCGGCTGGACGACCGGTGCCATTTGGGCTGAACGGTCGTTGCCGGATGGACGGCCGGTGCCGGTTGATGCCGGCTGGAAGGTCGACTGGACGACCGGTACCATTTGGTCTGAACGGTCATTGCCGGGTGGACGGCCGGTGCCTGTTGATGCAGGCTGGAAGGTCGGCTGGACGACCGGTGCCATTTGGGCTGAACGGTCGTTGTCGGATGGACAGCCGGTGCCGGTTGATGCCGGCTGGAAGGTCGGCTGGACGACCGGTGCCATTTGGGCTGAACGGTCGTTGCCGGGTGGACGGCCGGTGCCTGTTGATGCAGGCTGGAAGGTCGGCTGGCTGGCCGGTGCCATTTGGGCTGAACGGCCGGTGCCTGTTGATGCCAGCTGGAAGGTCGGCTGGCCGTCAGGTGCCATTTGGGCTGAACGAACGGTGCCGGATGTATGGCTAGTGCCGGTTGGTGCCTGCTGAAGTGCCGGCTGAACTGACGGTGTCGGCTGGACGGCCGGCGAAAGTGCATAATAAAATGGATCCAATTGATCCAGCCTAGACTCCATGCGTCCGGACTTACAGGCCCGAAAGCCATGCACGGACCTGCGGTGAAATTTACATCCACTGGGCAGCCTAAACCATGTCAACATAATTTCCTCCATTTCCACATTGCCAACACCCATTTTGCCATTCATGCCTTCGTTGTCGACTTTGCTACTGAAACGACAAAAGAAGAGAACAAAGCACAGATTAAAAATTCAGCATATTATTAATTCGATAATACTATAACCGTTATTAACGGAGTAGTCAAATTATTCCGTGCCATGTTAACTCTTAATGACCACACTAGTTATCACCGTGAGCATGTTGCAATAGGTCGTTCAAGACGAAGTCTACTGAAACGAAAAGATGATAAACAAAGCACAAATTAACAATTCAGTACGCTATTAAGTCGCTATTCCATAACCGTAACTAACGAAGGAAGCGAAATGATTAAGTGTCGCGTGAATTCGTGACTACAACACGAAATTCCGCCATTAAATAGTCGCAACTGGTCGTTCAGAGACGAAGTCTACTGAAACGGAAAGAAGATAAACAAAGCACAAATTAACAATCAGTACGCTATTAAGTCGCTATTCCATAACCGTAACTAACGGAGGAAGCGAAATGATTAAGTGTCGTGTGAATTCGTGACTACAACACGAAATTCCGCCATTAAATAGTTGCAACTGGTCGTTCAGAGACGAAGTCTACTGAAACGGAAAGAAGATAAACAAAGCACAAATTAACAATTCAGTACGCTATTAAGTCGCTATTCCATAACCGTAACTAACGGAGGAAGCGAAATGATTAAGTGTCGCGTGAATTCGTGACTACAACACGAAGTCCGCCATTAAATAGTCGCAATTGGTCGTTCAAAGACTTTTTTTGAAGTCTACTGAAACGTCAAAGAAGATAAATACAGAACACATTATCAATGCAGCACGTTATTAGTCGCTAATATCGTAAACGTTACATACAGAATAAGCAAAATTATTGAGTGCTACATGTATTACATGCTTTGACCACGTTGCAACCTGGTCCGAAGTCTAGAAAAGGTGACAAAGTCACTCAAATTGGAAAATATTGTAAAATAATGTATACGACCTGTAGAGGAATGATTATCCAACACATAATTCCAAATTTAACTTCGGATGGTCAGAATTTACACTAAGATGGCTTGGATTCATTGGAGGTCTAATTGTACGTGTTTTCGTGTAAGCGAAGCTAAAAAACTAAAGAAGCGACACCTAACGGGCGGCAAGGGGAGGTAATGGGCAAGAGTTATTGCCCTTTGTCTATATGACATAGACAGGAAAGACGAATTTTCGTCTTTTGGTAGGGCTGGATTCGCGAGGTAGCAGGCTAATATCCAAAGTAATGTGATTGGCGAACGTATTCAAAGGAGAAATGATCTGAAGCAAGAGACAGTATATTTTTAAAAAATTACTCTGAGAACACTTACCCAAACACACTGAAGTTAGGAAATAAACTCCACTATCTCTTGAATCCAGCCAAAAATGACATCTTTCCCATCAATATAACAATATTAACATACAAGGGAAACATCTTTTTCATAACTTCCTTCTGCCACCACCAGGCAGCAGCTCATTGTCTGGATGTCTACCAGTTTAAGTTTAGTGTAGCGAATCATCAATGAAACCTCATATTTGCAGTGTGAGTGTGAGGATTTAGCAGTAATGTGATTGGGTAACAAATATTTACTTTCTCCATGAAATATATTTATTCACATTAATGTAAGGAGTATAGGTATTACGAAGAAATATATAACATCCAACCTTTACTTGGCACTGCTGTGATCTTTGTTTCTAACCTCATTACAAGTGAAGTTCTGAAACAGTACAGCTTTTAAAATTTGAGTGTGAATTCAATTTTCTTGCTCGAACAGTTCTGTAACAATGAATCTGGGAATGCGGAAGGCACATATCTCTGAAGGACTCCTACCAAAACCTTGTGAACATTGTTGGGTAAATACATTCAAATGTTTCATTTTTACTACAATAAAACTATGGGCCTTCTTACCTTTGTGATTTAGTTCTGAACTGCTCTGGCCAGAAGTACTGAATCCTACACTGTTAACAGTCTTCGTGGAATCTGACACCCCTTCTGACTGTGACCAGGACTCTGTAAACTGGGAAATAATATAATTACAAAATTCAAAAAGCCCCTGTGCTAATACTGCTGGAAATCTGGTTTCTAGCAAATGCTTTATTGCTACTGGTGACTTGCAAACTCTGGACAAAGTTCCAAGATTTGATTTATCTAAACAAATGTGTTTGACATCCTGAAGTGCAAATGGTGTGGGTTCAATTAGATGATGTGAAGTCATGCGATGAACTGGCTGTTCATGTGATGCATTGTTGGCCTCTTTAGAGTCATCTGTCATGGATGCAGAGTTATACTGAGAGCTGTCCTTCCTGTCATCTGGTATGGGGGCCATCATGTTGATGTCCATGGATATGATAATTCCCATCCATGTCAGTATCTGGCTGAAATACGCAGACTGTATGTAGCACATGGAACACAGGACATAGTCTAATGCCTCTTTCAGGGTGGAATCTGTTCTTAATACTGAAGACCACTGGTACAGAGAGCTGAAAAAAAAATGTAAAGCTATTGTTTAAATAAACACCAGTGTGTTTAATGTAATGTCATTAAATACTGAAGGTGAATTTTTTGTCATGATTTTGATCACAAAATAACTGAAAAGTTATAGTCTGGTTGATAATATGTGCCAATATATATCATACATAATGGTCTGTTGACTAGTCTGCCAACAAACTGGAGAAACAAATTCTTGTTTATTGTGCTATTAAAAACTTGATATTCAATCCTATGGTGAAATATTGTGTACAGAGTCACATGGAACACCATGATCTATATATTCTTTCCTTGACAATAAAACTAGTTTACATTTAATTAAGGATGGAAACTTGGCACTGATAGAACATTGACAGTCCTAATCCTTCTCTACTGTGTGCTATTGAGTTCATTTTCCATCCATATACTTAGCACATGTCCCATCTAAAGACACATGTTACTTAATGCACTAGACCAAGTACAAAGCAGCTGTCCCATCTACAGACACATGTTACTTAATGCATTAGACCAGGTACAAAGTAGTTGTCCCACCTAAAGACACATGTTACTTAATGCATTAGACCAGGTACAAAGCAGCTGTCCCATCTAAAGACACGTTACTTAATGCATTAGACCAGGTACAAAGTAGTTGTCCCACCTAAAGACACATGTTACTTAATGCATTAGACCAGGTACAAAGTAGTTGTCCCACCTAAAGACACATGTTACTTAATGCATTAGACCAGGTACAAAGCAGTTGTCTCATCTAAAGAGACATGTCATATAATACATTAGATGAGGTATAAAATTCTTGTCCCATCTAAAGATATATCTTGCTTAATCTATTAGACATGTTACTTAATCAATAAGACCAGGTACAAAACTCTTGTCCCATCTAAAGACACAATTTAATTAATCCATTAGAACTACACAGTAGCTAATAACACTATTACTGCTTCTACCATTAAATCCAACACCAATACTTATGAAATTGATTTTCATAGGTTAATAAATATTTTAACATCAGAGAAAATTTAAGTTCATGAAATCATTCAAATCCTAAAAGCTATCATTGAACCCGACAGGCCGGTTTACTGGCCGGTTGTAACAGTGTATATACCCGAAAGGCCGGTATACCGGCCTAGCTATCTACCATCATAACCCGACAGGCCGGTATGCGTGTTATGTTATTCGCTAGATGGTCAGTGAAATATAGATCTTGCATGAATGGTACAACATGAACAAAATTT
The DNA here is from genome assembly GCA_029339505.1 of Unio delphinus. Classification (NCBI taxonomy): domain Eukaryota; kingdom Metazoa; phylum Mollusca; class Bivalvia; order Unionida; family Unionidae; genus Unio; species Unio delphinus. The sequence continues at coordinate 2,075,068 of JAQISU010000153.1, forward strand.
CGAGACAGTTTGTTACATAGTCATGGTAATAAAATGCAACTTATAAGCATGTTTGAAAAGAGACAATTTGATATTTGCTGTTATATCATAGTGGATTATCATTCTAAGGCATAATATTACTTTTATTTTGCAAAATTTTACTTTTTATAAAATTGTCAAAAATTGCCGGGGAGGCTTGGGTTATTGTGCCGAAATATGGGGGGGGGGATTAGGGTTCAAAGGGTTAATAACATTTCTGGGTACATTACAAGATTCATTTGTTGTATAGTGAATTAAGAAATTAAGCTTTAAACAGGAACATTACCAAGATGATATAAGTTCCTTGATTTCAATATATTTTTATTTCTTGATGTGATAAAAGATAAGTTTGTTTGTTTGATTAGGATTTTAACATAGCTTTAACAATTTTTCAGTCATATCACTATGATGTCTGCAGTGAGGCAGTTAATAGTGATGTCTAGCATGGGGCATCATGCCGCAGACATTTAGCATGATGTCCCCCACAAATACATTATCCTGACACCAGGTTGACCAGTCATAACACTAACCTCTTAATGCTGAGTGCCAAGTGAGGCAGCTATTAGTACCATTTTTATAAGTCTTTGGTATGACTCGGCCAGGGATCAAACCCCACGACCTCCCGCTTCCGTGGCAGACGCTATAACAACTAGACCACCAGAGCGATCACAGTGAGAAAAGAAGGAACAGTGCATGATGGATGTGACAACACTCTATACTGAAGATGAAGATTATTAAAGTATTGTATTAAACATTAATGTGACTGCCATTTGCGTCGGTATAGTTTAATTCTTTTGTATTCTTTTATTTGGGTATTTGTAGAGGCTAAATCATGAAATTAAATATTTAATAATTGCAAACTTTGACAGGCAAAATCACAAAAATTGAGCTTAGTGAAAATAACTGACTATAGCATAAGAAAAGGAACAACAATTTCCAATTTCTATTTAAGATCTAAAACCAATGCTTCAAGCTACGTCACTGTAATTGTTTCACACCAAAGTTCAGCTCAGAGATTGTAAATGTTTCTAAACTGGGTTTCGTCAGAATATTCCAACCATTATTTTTCACATTCGGACATTTAGGATGGCATGTGGGTTCAGAGCAATTACATATAAAAAAATCTAGAATCTGCCATCACTGTAAGATTGCTTACCAGAGGGCCTAGTAAATTTAAACTATGTTATATTGGCGTATATACGCATGAAATCTATAGGAAAATGATTTACTTTTTACAAAAATGGCAAGTATTATAATCGTTATGTCTTTAATCTGTTGACAGACTAGACGAAACACTGCATTGATAAAAACTGACCTGATACTTGCCATTTGCATTAATAATTACATGACTTCACAAATCTCAAACAAGGATATAGGAAGTTCAATAGTCACATGATATCAACAACAAACTCCTTTTTAATTTTGTTGAACAAAACTTCAATTATATTAAATGAAAGTCTGATACCTTTTGTAAAAAAACAGAAAGAACATATAGATCTTAACATTTATTTCAAGAATACTAAAAGAAACAGTTCAATTAATCAAACACAGTAGTCTGGTTCCCTGCTTCGTATGCTCCATGTGTGAGAGCAGATGTCAACATAATAGTCACTTGATGCAACAAAACTTTGGAAGTTGGTCTCTGAATAAATATAGAGAATTTTAAGCTCTTTCGTTTCTGCATTTTTATTACAATCAGTAAACAACTTTCATTTAATATCTTTATTTTACAATATTAGAAAATGACAGTTCTGTGTGTTCATGGTAATAGCAACCGAATTTGCAATTACCATTTCAATGTTCATCAATGCATCTGTATCATCTTCTTTCAGAAGATTAAAGACAAAATGATTTTAATACTCGCAATTTCTTTGAAAATAAATAATTTTCATATTGATCACATACAGGTATAACTCTATTTAACAACGTTAAGTTTGCTAGCCCATCCGCTAAGGAGTTATGCTTTAATGCCACCATGTTGGCCTCTTGTGATGCTAGACTGGTTTTCATACCTTGCATAAATAAATAAAAATAAATAAAAAAAGATATGGATATCGAGATCTGTGAATCAAAGTCTACTAGATGAATCTAATCCACTGACCATTTGGATTATCTCAACAATATATATTTATGGCAAACACCCAAATGATCCATACCGTAAACTCCTAATATTCTGGTTAGAACTCGATAAATTTAACTCGCAATCAGTTCAGTTATGACTTGATTATGTAATTGTTTTGGGAATCAAGTTCTGAAGAAAAATTCCCAGGGTTTTACAGGCTTTTTGTCCATATTTGCAAAATTCAAGGACTTTTCACGGTTGTTAAGAAAAAAAATCCTTTTTCTCCATTTTTTAAAGACTTCCTGATAGCGTGTGAACGAAAGATGGAAAATTTACAAAATTAGTGAATTTGACTTGTACTCTGCTTTGACTAATCGGCCTGAAAATAAGGTAGCCATGTCCTATAAACTTTATTCAAACCATTCAAATTCCTGTTTCCATTCATCATAGCATTTTATGTGATATTCTGGGGTTTTTTAAATTTTATTTTGGTTTAAGCATTGGCATATAGCACATGCTAAGTTAGACAACATGACAAACTTTGAACATCAAATTCAAACTGACCCTGTTTTATGCCAAGTAAATTCTTAAGTAATTCTTCCATAATCAACTAATCCATACAGAATTACTTTTGAACACACATAGTATATTCAATATCGACAAACACTTAAGCCAAACGACTGTGCTATCAGAATCAAACGAATCTTAATTGTTTTATAATGTTTGAAATTAGCAACTAAATCATCTTGCACCGCTTATGCCAGTTCAGTCACATGACCATATGCTGTAATATTGTAAATATAGTACAATGGAAACAAAGTGAGGCAAAAATGGAAAAAAATATAAATTTTCAACAACAATTCTGCATACACAGTAGATTTCAGTGAGTGATGGGAGACACTTCATCTCAGAAGTTCACATGTATTATAATCATTCAGGGTCCTTGACATTTATTTATACCTGATTATCTCTTTTGAGATCAGGAGACTGAAGTTGTTTTGTTGGTTATTTTCATGGCTGTGCCACAGGACTGATGCAATGCAATGGACGTGGGCTGGGGATGGCTCAGATAGACTGAAAAAGGTTTCACGTGAAGTTGACTGGAAACCGTTGTTGGATAATCCTGAAGTCTTCTGCAGAGCTAACCGGGCACTGTCTCCTAACCAACGAAGCATAGCTTGAATCCTATACATGGACAAAAAAGGTTGAAAGGGTTGAAAATTGTTATATATTCAATTGCTATGACAAATGATTATACACAGAACTGGACTAATTCAATATAGAATATATAAAAAAAAAAACGTTTTTAACCCATGTCTTGCAAAAATGTCAAAAAATAGTGATTTCTTGATGAAAAAAATCATATACAGTTATTATTTTTTAAGTTAATCAATAGATATCATACAAGAGAAATTTCTATCAGCTATAGGAAAAGATTCCATTTTAAAATTTAGAGTTTCTGTGTACATAGGGCAAAATATTTGTTCAAATGAAAAGATAAACTAATAAAGATGATATGCATAAACTTTATTTAATTCCTATCATTTAAAATGTATTATCATAAGTATACACTGAATCTATTAGTTCTATTGTCCATCAAATACAATTAAACATTCGAGGAAAATAAACCACTGATTTAGCAGATTACTAAAAGACATCCTACCAATATAAATGCAATTTATACATTTTCGTATTGCATTTCAATTTATTGAGTGAATAGATTAAAAGGAGATAGAAAGAGACAATAAGAGAGAAACTACACTAAAGACCATTATTAATGTTGACCCTGATGAATACCATCAAACTTAGTGTACCTGATGTTGACAACTTATATTACTTTTAATTAATATGTTATAACCCATATGCTGATTAGCTAACTGTTGAGTCTGTATATAAGTGGCAGCTTATTTCAATGCACAGGTTTAGTTTATTACATTGCAAATTGAATAAAGAGAAACAATAGTGTGTAAACTCATTAATAACATGACTAAAATGCTAACAGCACAGATGCAAATCTGCCATTGCATTATGCACTGACAATCTGGGTCTGTGCAATCTGTTTGAAATAATCAGTTGAACAAACAACATAGATCCTGAGCTGCAGACACATTAGAGTACAGCAATTCAGGATCGTTAGTTGTTTGCAGCTTCACTTGACTTATGAAAATATGTACAAATGGTATTTTTTGGATTTTGGTGCATTTACAGATTAACCAGACGCCAAGTTTAATCTTATATACATACAGATGATCACGCATGGCATCTCCAAGAGCTGCACTGAGACATCATTGTCATGAACATACTGCTGTTTTGATATTACTGTATTTACAATATATCTTTGGCTTGTTAGTTTGATTAGGATTTTAAACATAGCTTTTAACACTTTTTCAGTCATATCGCTATGATGTCAGCAGTGAAGCAGTTTATAGTGATGTCTAGCACAGGGGCATCATGTCGCAGACATGTAGCATGATGTCCTACCCAGTCACATTATCCTGACAACAGGTCGACCATACCTAACACTAACCTCTTAATGCTGGGCAGACACTCTAACCACTAAGCCACCGGAACGGTATATTTTTTTTGACTAGATCAATAAATGATTTTTCTTCTTAAGATCAAAGTTTGTGTTAAGAAAAAAATCAAAAGCTTCAAACCTTTAGGAAACAAATTGTGCTGAATTTGCTTTCCCCCCTCCATATGAAAATATAAAATATTTGAATTTTAAGTATTTTGTACACACTGCAAACATCTAGAGTTTCAAATATTGTACCTCGATTTGAACAATTTTATTCTCTGATAGGTTACTGTAAGAGAAAACTGTGAAAAACACAGACCAGTTTTTTTTTGTTGTTTTTAATAATAAAAGTTAATGCATTTTTGGACATGCTAGTTTTAAAATGATTTCATTTTTAGATCGTACAATTGACACCTTTATTAATTTTTTTTACCACCTAAACATTGATATTATAACTAAAAAGGTGTCATAAGTCCTGTGACTCAAAAAGAAGAAAGATTCATCTAAGAACATAAAGTGCACAAAAAATTAGTTTAAAAATTTATGGCATTGCAACATATATGGTAAAATACATTTGGTAATATGTCATTTTAAAAAGAGAAGGAATTTCTAGCAAAACTAGTTAATACACAGATTACAAAGATTTTGATTTTGCTGCATCAACATCACAAACACAATCATTTATTAGCAGACTCCAGAAACAAAAGTTGAGACTGATCTTGCCCACAACCTAATGTCAGTTTTCTTGGAAACTATTTTTGTTGTTGCAAAACATATCTTTATAAATAACTGCCATTTAGAAACGTAAATAAAATTTCCACCTATTCACCCATAAATACTGGAAACTTTTCAAGATACTGATGTTTAAGCAAAATTTGGATGATTTGAGGCAAATATAGTAGGTATGAATGGCATCTACAGCAGGAAAATTAACCTTGGTATCTCTCTCTCTCTCTCTCTCTCTCTCTCTCTCTCTCTCAATATATATATATATATATATATATATATATATATATATATAATGATTTAATGAATCTCTGAAATCAGTTGAAATATGTCCAGCTTTAATTAGTTTCATACATATAATAAATCAATACCAATTTATGACTTTTAATCACATAGATAAAATCTGAGTGGAAGAGCCCATATGCAATAATGCAGTGTGTGTGTGTGTGTGTGTGTGTGCAGGGGGTATGTGTGTCAGTCAGTAGGTTTTATCAATGGCGTTTATCTGAGGCATTTGTCACAAGATCTTTACATCATTCCTAAATGACCGCAAAAACCACTATGGGCTAAAAAAACATATTTACTGGCATTTTTTTGCACAAAAAGTTCTTGGCATGTGAATTTATGGACATAGAAGTCTTATCTCTTTGACCTGCTACAAGTGGAGCTCTGTCTCACAGTCTTTCAGGAAGCAAATAAATGCAGATTTGTTATTGTAAACCATTTATATATCCAAAACTATTAACACTGTGGCTAGAAATTAGTATAGAACCATGACATGTTTTGGTGAAATGGTTATTTATGTTCTGTGTATCAACATAAAATTCAGCTATTAGGCAAAATGTACAATGCATGAATTTATAACTATTTGATACACAATAACTAGCTGTATAAATGAAAACTTGTCGATTTCTCCATCTGTCATCACTTGGATATTTGTCAAAGTTAAATTTGTGATGCTTCATATTACTTTTCTTGAAAGGAATAATGACATAAATCTTTTCCAAACATAATGAATAAAATATAGAATTTCTGTTAAATATTTGTATAAGCAGACGTGTATCTAAAATTAATGTTGCAATGTAATTATCATACAGTTTGTTCAAGAATCAATTTGGCTTTTTCCATTAGATTACTTCATCCATTAATTATGTCATTATATACATCCACACTAGAGAGGCATAATGAACTCTATGAAGACTCATGAATAAAACTGAAATATTCACACATTGCACTTTTAAAACTAATACTTACCTGTCTTTTGTCCATGCATCCTGATGCATTCCTAGCTGATACAATAGTTCCACTGTGGAATTGTTGCCCATTCCATTAATTTTACCCAAGTAATGCGATGGGTGCCCTGAAGAATCAACATGGCAAATTTATCAGTATATACAAATCCAGTGATCAAACTACAAATGATCAACAGTTTGCATATAAAATGATTTGTCAGTAAAGTCTGATTTTGGTTCACAGTCTGTCAGATACCGCAAGGTTTCAGTGAAAATCCAAAACTGAAAAATGCTATCCTTTAAGTGGAGTGTCAATATTTTCTGGAATATAAACTCTGTACAAATTTCACTTAAATGAAATGAACCATTCAAAGATGTATATGTTTAGAGTGTGTGTGTGTGAGTTTCTCCCACAGCAGCCATGCTAGTCTAGCACAATTTTCAGGATGCAACACATTATCGTACTAAGAAGACCATTTTTCATTATAGATACGAATTTGCTGTAAAACGATAAGCTTTATAAATGTTAGTTAGATAGATGTGTATGTATGTATGTATGTATGTATGTATGTATGTATGTATGTATGTATGTATGTATGTATGTATGTATGTATGTATGTATGTATGTACATACATATACAGAATGTTTCACTTTTGGTTCTATCAGACCCAGGAAAAGTTACCTTTTATACAAGCCAGTGAAGGACAAAAACTTAAAGCACTACATGATGAAATATTTTGCATCCTCAAGGGTACTAAGTGAGACATCAAGTATTTGAAGTGAGATCTTGTACAAGTGTTACTGATGTTTGAGTTACCCATATTTTACTGGAGTTAGTTCTTCTACAATGAACAGGTCCATACGAATTTACATTGCTGATAGATACCTCGCATGAATTCAACAACATACCTGATTCTGGTCCATAAGTTGGGCTCCTGAGCAGATTGTCAACCAGTGACAGCCCCATTTCCCCAGAGTGAAGTCCCAATTTTAGCAGCACAGTCTCTACATGTGGGATGTCCATACCAGAAGTGGGAGAGATCAGCAGGGCAGTGCATGTGTTTAGTAGACCAGAGATGTGGGCAGCGGCCTCTGCAACTTTATCCTCCAGCTCCCTCCTTGAGGTCAGGCAGTGGTGCAGCAGTCTCACCCACCCAACACTGTAAAGAATCAAGGATATGGAAAGAAAGGACAGCAGCTTTTTAAGATCATAAACAATAATATAGGTGATTATACTCTGAAGAGTCTCTGAATCTTTCTAATATAATTCTACTTCAAGAAACCAGATCAAAAAGTTAATCTAGTTTTGCAAGCTTTCAGTGAAGCAAGCATAATTTAACCCAAGGATTTGGCCTAACTCTGACATATAGAAATCCAAAGAATATATAATCTGACTCGTATCAAAACTATTATGTCTTTAGTTTTACCCTTTGTATTTGCAATAGAAAGGTTTCATTATATGTATGTTGAATAATAGGATGATAAAATATGTCCAATATGCCAGCACATGTATAAATGGCACAGAATAAGATCATGAACCTGTGATTGACATTCTTGCTACCTACATGTAGCTTGTCATTCTTGCTACCTACATGTAGCTTTTCTTTAGTATTGTATAACCAGTGTATATATATATATATATATATATATATATATATATATATATATATATATATATATATATATATATATATATATATATATATATATAGATAGACACACACACACACACACACACACTTTTGCAATATAATCACTGCACATATAAGTTTCAAGTTCCTATATAAGATGTACCTGGATCTAGACACAGAATCCTCAATAGGCAGGAATATGTTATTTGTTTTATACATCCCTGCATCTCCAAAAGCACTGTATCCCATGAGAAGGATCTGTGAGAGGCCAATGGTCATGGAGTCACGAGCACGATGCAAACGGATGGTGACAGAGGCAACCACTTCTAGCTGCTGGAGTTGAAGTTTAATTGATGCCAGGCTGCTTGTCATCATTGGTGCACATAGTGGGAATGTGGTCACACCATCATGACTGATCTCAAGTGACACATGGGCAGGACAGGCTAGAAGTGTAAAAAAAACATGATTTTTCACTTACCAGTATTAGAGTGACACATAGGCAGGATAAGTTAAAAGTGCAGAAAAAGGGCATCATTTTTACACATAGATGTTTCTCTACTTGTACCACTGGGTTTTCAAAGTGGTGGGATTTCTTGACAAAATAATTCTGAACACTAGTTGTTCACAGATCGGCTTGTGTGTGCGTGATTTAGATTTTTAACAAACATTTTTCAGTCATTTTGTTATGATGTCTGCAGTGAGGCAATTTATACAGATGTTTAGCACTGTGGCATCATGCTGTAGACATGTAGCATGATGTCCCCACCCAGTCACATTATACTGACAACAGGTCCAAAAGTCCTAACAAGTGAGGCAGCTATTAGTACCATTTATTTTGTAAGTCTTTAGTATGACTTGGCTTGGGATCAAACCCATGACATTCTGCTTTTGAGGCGGACGCTTTAACCACTAGGCCACCAGAGTGGTCACAAATCTACTCGTTTCTGGGCACTTCTTGATATCTGGCTAGCATGTAGGATCAGCATTTAAGTATTACAATAGAATGCTCTATGCTGTTGTTTCAGTGAGTGAAATGTATCAGAACATTAAAGCAATATCTCTCTAAAGAATTGTTATGAAACATTACAAGATTAACTGCAGGTAAACAATACAAATGTATCCATATATACCTAAATGCTTGTTTTTCATATTTTTTAAAACAACATGTTTAATGAAACACATTATACAAAATAACGAGACCAAGTTCTTCTGGGAACAAGAGATTTTTTTAATTCTTTATGTTTTGTTTTGTTATGGTGAGGTTGAAACTTAAATCTGTTAATCCCATAACTTACACATTGATTAGGAACTTTACACACTTCAGATTTCAGTTATATCTGCAGGTTGTGATGGTTTATCCTTGACAAGTATGAGCAGGCCAAAATACCATGTTGGTACTGGCTCAGTAGTCTGTTTACTGCTGATATGTACATTTTGTGTCATTGAAGGCAATAGTGAAGCTGTAACTATATGGAAGGCACATGAAAAAAAAGACTGACCTTTCCAAGACTGGTGATCTTTCAACCTCGCATGAAATAGATACAATAAAGCTGATGAACAAGAATGGTGATCTTTCCACATCAAGTGAAGTAGAGATGAGAAAGCTGATGAGCAAGGCAGAATTGGCAGCAATGCTAGTTTGATTACTCTAGCATGAGTAGTGATTGAGAAATCAGTTTAAAAACACAAACATGAATCCAAATCAATAATGCATAAAACATGGGCTGTAGTGGTTTACGTTTACTGTATGGGTGTAATACTCATAATGTATCCTTTCACCAAGCTATATAATTCCCTGTAATACAGGAGTTATACACACTGCAGTAAAACTTTGCTAATTGCTACAACTAAAAAAGAATAAATAATGCATTTTATGTACACAGTATCCTTAGGCCCCTCACCATGGCACATGAAACCAACTCCATACTACTGTCAAGGACATGGGAAGAAATAATGGTTGAAATGCAGTTAGATTGTACCCATCTTTCTGCTTTTGTTTGTACGGACCATGATGCCAATGCCTGGAACAGAGCTGCCAACCCTTCAGACTCGTAATTTGTGAAAATGGTGATAAAAATTTGTGAATTTTGACATTAATTCGTGAAGTGATTCTAGAGTCCGCGAATATTTGTCAGAACAAATGAATGCATGGTAAATATTTGGCATATTCCAAACTAAACTTCACTTTTTGTGCAATATATTTCTTTTTACTATTAAGAGTTTCCTCTGAACCTTGCTACACCTTTTTTTTTTTAAAATTTGGACATTTATGTTAGGGTATAGGGTCAGAGTCCATTCCCTATCAAAAGTTGGAATTCGCCGACACCATTTGGTGTTGGCATGGGGTAACCTATTACTAACTGGCCCAGCAAACTTTAATGATCTTTCATCGAGATATACCTGCTTGAAATTGATAGGAATATGATTTTCTAAAAAATCGTGAGCATAGCATTCGTCTTGTCTTTAATCCGCTGACGAGATGAAAATATGTTATTGCTGAAATATGACCTAGATCTGGCTATTTTTGTCCTAGTCACATGACTACAAATCTCGCAACTGACATGTCAATGAGGTCATATAGTCACATGATATGGACAACAAATTTCCAAAGTTAAAATGGAGTAACAAGAGTCAGAGGAAACTCTGACTATATTATTATTTGGTGGTGAAGACATTTTGAAGACAAGTTGACAAATGGTAATTTAAATCAGCGTTGCTGGCGCATGCATGGAAAAAAAATTCCAGTTAAGCCCCAGTTTCTCTTAAATGCATTTGTCAAACTATTCTTATATTTATAGACTAAAATACGTTAAAATGCTTGCTACTGGGCCAACAGTTCCTTTCAGCTATAGTTCACTAATACCGTGACCAGTTGTACCTGACCCTTTCGGCAACTGCTGATATCATGACTAGCGCTAAACAGGAAATCGGCTGATTTATCAAATATTTTATAAAAATGGAGAATTGGGGAATCTGTGAATTTTTTGCATGCGGCATAAATTCGTGAATCACTTAAAAATTCGTGAAATTCATGCCAAAATCATGCATATCTATGGAACTTAATAAATTTATCGTTGTATTTCTGTTATCATTTAAGAGACTCCGTTTAAGTGTTCGTTTTTGCAAAAATTATACTAAAAAATTAGGGAACTGATTTCTATTGTAGGACTAATAGCTGAAACATTTCAATTGCATAAACACCTAAAACTAGTATAGTGTGCATTCATTAAATGCCGCTTTCACACCTGTTACACGTGTCTTTGATGCAACTCTTATTATTTAAGTCCATACAATAAAAATGATAATATTTAATGTACATTACTATAATTTCTTTCGCAATATTCTTTTTTTTGTCCCCATTACTGTCCATTACAGTCCATTACAGTCCATTACTGTCCATTACAGCCCATTACTGTACATTACTGTGTTTAGGGAGACCCGGCAGCTCTACTGGGGTAGTAAAATTGGCCTCCTATACTTCATAAAGGCAGCTAAAATCTCATCCCAAGCAAGATCGTTTTTATTTTTTCACTGTATTGTTTTCCTTCTCTAGTCTAAAAATCAGTTTTAAAAGAAAACCAGTCTTATGCTCTTGCTGAGTGCAAAATTTAAGTGTTGCTTTATTTTTTTAAAATATAAAAAGACAGTGCAAAGATATGGCTTTATCACTGTAAAACAATTATTTGATAAAATCCAAACAGCTTCATACTTTTCCACTTTAAAAGGATAACTGCTTTACTGCTGACCCGAACATTGTTTTAGCTAGCGGTCCACACTCTGGTATTTATATGAAATTACTGTACGAACTAGTATTGAAATCATTGGTTCCATTGTCTACATATACTTACTGGATAATGCTGCACTGTGTGGCTGTATCTGGACTTCCTTGAGCAGAATTGCAAATGGTAGTGAGATGGTCAGGTCTACCCAGGCTTCATCTGGGTAAAAGTGGTATGACCATGCAGCAGACCGGGCACGTCGGTGCTGGGGCGAGGCAGCTATCAGAACCTCACCAGGACTAGCTGTTGGACTACTTGAAGTGATGGTACCTACAAAACAAACAGAAATGTATGTATATCATCATCTGCAATCCAAGCCATATATATAGGATAAAGTGGTCACCTTCATGAACAGCCACAATGACCAGCAGCCACATTTTTTTTTATACAGAGAGAATCCCTTGGCACTTATGAGTTTGTTTTCAAAAGTACCCCATAAGAAGAATGGCCACCCATCTAATGTAACCTGCTGCCAGCATATACAAAAACTTAAAATGTTCCTCTTGCTAGCAGCAACATTTTATTTTAAATGTGTCCAGAACCAATAATTAATTAATATGGTAAGCTAACTAATCTCATTATCTCTACTCATGTCCAGATGTCAGGTTTTATAAGCGAAAGAAGTGTCAGTTAAATTACATGTAGCACTAAGATTGGTATTATATCATTATCTATAAAAGCCAACATTTACAGGAAATGGGCTTAGCAATGTTTGGATAGTGTTATTGGCTTCATGCAGCAGTCAAGTTCTTCTCTTTGATGATTCCAACTAGATGTAATTGTCAAGATCATAACATGGTCACATAGGCTAAATATACATTTTGTGAATTAACACACCCAGATTAATTGACCTTGAATAAAACAAGGTACCAGACAAAGACAAAAATATCGCATGACATTACATGCATCCTTCCTTTATAAAGAAGGCATTTCATCCACTTGACAAAAGTTTAATCTGTATATTTTAATTGTATTACTGTACAATTAGCAACATAAGAATAAATCAATATGAAACTTTATAATTTATGTAACTTTGTAATTTTACATTTTTATGAATAATAAAAATCATTTTTAATAAACATATCACTTAAACTGAACTGTATTGCTTTGCCAAATAATTTGTGTTTGCTGGAGGTTAACAGGTGGTCATGTCACAGGATTTGGTAGGCAGAGTGATCTATCATATTGAGTATTGACTCAATTGCCTAGTCTTGACAAGCTTGCATTCTAATCTCTGGTAATAACAACTAAAGATAAAGTTAAACTGTGACTTAATTTCATTTTCGACACATCCATTCCTGATTTATAAATTGTTACTGAACATGTAAACAATTATGATGAAAGTTAAAATTGCTACTTAAACAATTGTATCACAATACTAAAGAGTTTTTCCTTAAAAACTTGTACTATTCAGACATCACTGGTGTTCCATAAAAAAAGCTGAAATTTTTTAAAGGGTGGGTTGGGGGTCCTCCAGCAATGGGGTCTAGAGGGGCAGCACATCTGATCATGGAGTCCAGGAGGCCAAATGTTCCCGTCCAAAAACGCAATGTACACTCATGAAAAAAAAAAACACCTGCTCCTGGTCCATGACCCAGCATCACCCAGAATGTTTGGAGAAAATGAAATCGTGATGATTTTGCAATAAGAGGGAAATAATCAACCGATATAATGAAGACAACTGCCATTCACACATCACATGTTGTTGTTGTAGGGTTTAACGCCATTTTTCAGCACATACATGGCGGCCAGTATTAATGGTGGAGGAAGAACCCAGGAAAACCCCGGACCTACAAGAGGCTACCAGCATGCTTTCTCACATACAAAATGCTGTGTTCTTGGAGGATTTGGGGATTTTGTCCTTGGGATCCTATGTGCTGCACTGTCCTAAATATTAAAATACAAGTTTGAATTAACACATAAGGGTAGATATATTTCCTTTAAATGAAATGAAGTAGTTACAAATGTAGTGACATCACCACTGTGGTCATAAAAGTGACATCACCACTGTGGCAATATAATTTTCTCCCACTAATACAAGTACAAAACTTTATAAACATTTTGTTTCTGAATGGGCTGAAAGACAAAGTCTGATCAGTTTTGGAAGCCTCGATGGCTCGATGTTAGGTCAAAACATATTCTTAAGTCATATCAAAGTGTTGCTCTAGACTCTGAATAAAACAAGAAATGCAGTTTTGTATGTATTATATATCACCTCTTTTATGCATTTTAACAAGATGAAATAACTTTAAAATGAACTGGGACTTGCAGAAATTAAATTAATTGTGTCTACAAAATTATGTGTGTACACCCGCTGAGTGGAGCTGGATTACTAAATATAAATTAAAAAAAAAAGGTAAAAATATTTAATCAACTGCTGTTGAAACAATCCCTATTTTAAGTTTCTATAACTTATGCCAGAACTGACAAAATTAAAATAATTACCAAATTACTTTGAAACAACCCCTATAAATATTTGTGACCGCATATATACAGGTGTTTTATCACCAAAGTGTTATCTTTTCAAACAACATTGTTCATGGACGAGTGACCTCAACTTTACACCTACACTGTTTAAAAGTATAGCTTTTGGGGAGTAATGAAATTTAAAACAAATAAATAAACTGTTTGTTCCAGTAGCAGATATTTACCTATTAGCTATTTGTAGTTGCCGTAATGTAACTAAGAAATTCCTATCAGTTATAATTAACAGTACAAAGTGTTGAGAATTTTCATTCATATCTGCAAGTTAATTCATGATGCAGTGCTAACTCATTCATTTTCAAAAATGAAAACCCTTACTCTTAGTTTTCACAATATGCCTACTATGTATGTTTACTAGTACAAAAGTTTCTGGCAAAAACCTTTTACCTAGAGGTGCAAAGTTTAGTAGCCCATCTGTTGATTCAGAATCCCAAGCCTTTTTCCTGTCATTGCTGGATGCTTTGCCAATCATGCTCTGCATCATGGTGGATACCATGCTAGGGCTAGTGCTGATAAGACGATTGTTACACATTACGATGTTACGACAAACCACCTCTACTCCACCTGAAGACACAAAAAAGTTAAATCATTTAAGAGTCAAACAGCTTCAATTGTGGGCAATTTAGTTTAAAGTGCTAAATTTAATTTTTTGATAATGCTTACCTGATCATAATATGTTAAGGGAATATCCACTATTCATTTAATAAACTTAACAGACTAAGCATTCTCAATATTATAAGCACAAAACAAGCATGTGCAAATACATTATCACAACAACAGAGATATTAAATAAAAAAAGACACAGATTCCGTCCAGCTTATAGTATTAACAAGATGCAATCTTTGTTGCTCTCATCATTACAGTGAGGTGGGACTGCATAATCTCTCTACAGAATGGTGCTGTGGACCAATCACAGCATCTCCATTCTGAATGTGGGTGCCTGGATATGTTGGTTGAGTGTTTCTTTCCTGATGCAGAAGATCAGATTTGTATGGATCCATGGTTAATACCTTTAGTGAAGGTACCCTTGACAACAGGAGAATGTGTGTGTGTGTGATCAGGAATTTTAAAGTAGCTTAAAGAATTTTTCAGTTATATTGCTACGATGTCTGCAGTGAGGCAGTTTACCATGATGTCTAGCATTGGGACATCATGCCGTGGACATGTAGCATGATGTCCCACCCAGTCACATTATCCTGATACCAGGCTGACCAGTCTTAACACTAACCTTTTAACGCTGACTGCCAAGCAAGACAAATGTTAGTACAGAGGTAGGCAAACTTTCCAGTGCAAGGGCCGCATGCACAAATTTACAACTTTAGCAACTTTTTACATTAAGTAAAAAAAAATAATATTTGAAATAGCAAAAACGAAATATTTTTCTAAATAACATCAGAATTAATTTTCAGTTGTTAATATGTGGTTAATATTTGAAAATTTAAACTTCAAAAGAAGCACATTTATTTGATAAACAGAGTAACATAAACATAGTCAATGCGAATGATGCGGCTGATCACATTCATTGACCAGTTTGTCAAAATTAGGTGACAAGTTGCTCATGCTGATCTTTAAAACTGAGTGAAGATTTGAATCTGTGAGAAGTGATCTGTTTTTTGACTTGTTGACTTTCATAGTAGAGAAAGTGCTCACAAATTTAGGTTGACGCAAACAACACTAAACATCTTTCTGGCAAATTCTTTCAGATTTTGAAACTTTCCTGGGTGTAGAGAAGCATAAAACTCAATCAGGGGTTTGGTTTCACAAGTTCTTCTTAAGGAGCTGTCTGCCTGCAAATCAATCAGTTCCATCTGCAGTTTTTCTGTGGCTGTTTCAATGTCACAAGTAAAGAGTGAGCTGAGCAGGTCGAACTGTTGTTCCACTGCCTTAAAATCAGCAAACCTCCAGATAAATTCTTCTTTTAAAGCTGTGATCTGACAACTGTACTTGTCAAATAATGCTTGTGAAACAGTCTGCGTCTTCAAAAGATGAAAATGAGCAAAGTTCTGAGTGGGTATTTAGTGGCCCTCATGAAAGCCTGCATGCGGCCTGAAGGACGTAGTTTGCCCACCCCTGTGTTAGTACCATTTGGGTAAGTTTTTAGTATGACTCGGTCAGGGATCGAACCCACAACTTCCCACTTCTCAGCCAGAGATCAAACCCATGACCTACCACTTGCACAGTGGACACTCTAAGCACTAGGCCCCCGGAGCGGTTAACAACAGGAGAAAGTCTGAAATGTGATTTTCATGACACACAGGTTATTGTGGCCAAGTGTCTTCCATTCTGTGACAAAAAATTGATGTCTTGAAATGTCAGAAAAGGGCGACACAACGCTAATGTCATTATCTGCAGGAAGGGGTGAGAATCTGTATCTGTGCAAATTTTATTTGAACAAAATTAAATAAGTAGTAAAACTTGCTGACAAATACAATGCAACTATATTTAAATACAATGCAACTATATTTCTACATTTACAGCTGCTGTGGTGATATTTTAATTTTTATTATAAATTCAGTGCTATGTTTTGCATTGTATGCATTTACAGTTTTAATAAAGCATGCTTTAAGTAAGACAAGACATTAATGTCATAGGCCTGGCATTCACTTTCAGTCAGTAAAATCAAGAGGTAGTCACTGGGTTAATGGCAAGGGAAATTGCTGACCAGTGATTGACCTTGTCTGGTACCACTACATCATGCCTTAATAAATTGTCAACTGGATATTGTGTGAGACATGTTCACTGAATCCAGATACCAGACACTGCATCTCGATTCCAGGGCTAGATAAAATCTGGTGTCTGGTACAGTACAGGCTACTGAGGGATAGATCATTGAGTCAGTACCTGACACTGCATGTGGTGATGAATTGTAAAGGATTGGTAAAAACTCTGATGAAAAAGAGAGCATAAATGCATAAAAACAAACAAACAATCAATGACAAATATAAATGGAACAAAATTTGAAATCAATGCATATATAAATATTTGATTATGGCCAGTCTAATTCTACCATGGATAAAAACTTTTCACATTATAATTTCAGATCAGATACTTTACTTTGTCAAACAATTTTTAAATTTTGAAAAGCTGTGACATTGTTCATGTAGAGACAGTCATTAACAACTGTCAATTATGTGATGAAATCATCATTAGTGGTTGTATGTGTACAATTTTAATCTGTATGAAATAAAAAATAACATTTGCTTACAAGTATTCCACAGTACTTGACATTAGTGCAGTTGTTGTTTTATTACAAATTCAAAGCTGTATTTTAAGTTTTAAGCAATGGCTTTATTTTATTTTATTAATGCATACCTTTAATAAGATATGAAAGTAATAGTTCTCTCCCTTTAACACTATTCAAAGTAGAAACCAGACTTTGGTAAATACATTTTCATTTCAAATGAGAATTATAATTTTAATCTGTATGAAATAAAAAAATAACATTTGCTTACAAGTATTCCACAGTACTTGACATTAGTGCAGTTGTTGTTTTATTACAAATTCAATGCTATATTTTAAATTTTGTGGGTTCGAGTCTAAGATTCGGCTAATGTAGTTAAGTGAGAAAGCTTGCCAGTAGCTTCTCGTGGGTCGGTGGTTCTTTCCGGGGTTTTTCCGGTTTCTTCCTCCACCACTAATACTGGCCGCCATGTATAGCCTATATATTGTGCTGAAAAATGGCGTTAAACCATAAAAAAAAAAAAAAAAAAAAAAAAAAAATATTTTAAATTTTAAGCATTGGCTTTATGTTATTTTATTAATGCATACTTTTAATAAGATATGAAAGTAATAGTTCTCTCCCTTTAACACTTCAACGTAGAAAACCTGACTTTGGTAAATACATTTTCATTTCAAATGAGAATTATAATGAAATTAATGATGAATGAGCAAAAGAAGCCAATTCAAAATTAGAATGCAGTTCCAAGACTGCTGTTGTTGTAGGGTTTAATGCCATTTTTCAGCATATGATAGGCTATACATGGCAGTCAGTATTAATGGTGGAGGAAGAAAAAACCCAGAAAGAATCACTGACCCACGAGAAGCTACTAGCAAGCTTTCTCACATACCCACATTGGCTGAATCTGAGACTCAAACCCACATAGACAGGTGAGATGGCAGTGATCTGTAAAAAAGAGCGCTTTAGACTACTCGACCAATCAGGGCCAACTCCAAGATTATATAAAAACTGACAGCTGAAATCCAAACGTGAATGGAATATAAATGGAACAAAAACAACAAGAACTTTGAAAGCATTTTAAATACAAATAAAATACAAGTAAAACAGTCAAACAACCTGTTTCACAATCCTAATTCCTTAAAAAGGATACTAGAACTATGATGAACTGCAAGTTATAATGACCATATGGCATACTTTAAGATGACACTGTTTAGTTTATTGCATGGTGAAATTATAACTGAAGTGCAAAATATTTGAATCTGATGATAAAAAAGTCAATTTCAGTAAGAAAACTGAGTGTGGAGTATACTTCTCTGTGATGAGAAAACCTCTTAAAATTGATGAAAAGGAGCAGAAAGGAAAGTATCTGTGGCAGCCTCTTGTGACAGTGCTGGCCTGGCTGAAGCATAAGTACTAACTCATGACCAACTGTATTTGGCACCAATCACACTAACCAAAGGGAGACAATCATAATCTTACCTCTATCTTGACAAAAAGACTGCTTAGGAAATTGTATTGCTATAACAAGCAAAGTCACATAGTTAACATCTGGCTTTGTTTCAGAGGGCTGAATTTACAAAGTAGTGGATGTTCTACTAACATATTATGATTGGGTAATGTATCTGAAACTGAAATCTGAATATAGATGATAAATTTATGAGCTGAGTTCAAGTGGAGATCAAAAAAATGAATCTTAAATCCACAGAATATAATTAAAACTTTACAATTTAATGTTATATAATCATCTAAGAAAATGACATTGTTTAGGAGGAACAAATGGAAATGGTCATTTAAAAAACTGCAGGTAACTTGAAAGGATAACCAAAACAATAACTTACCCATGTCAAAGAACAAACTGAGCATCCTTGTGCTGTCCAAAACCTTAAGTATGAACCAAAGGAGAGGCTCGGAGAGTAGACACACCAAAGACCCAGTGGGGGAGGAAAATCCTCCAGATAAATAATGGAATAATGATTCCATTACATTCTTGGCATCTGAGCATCTTTTAAAAAGCATGACTAGAATATGGTAAATTCCATCTCCTACAGACAGTGGATCTCCCCCTTCTAATGTCTCTTGCATATTAATGGGAACTCCTCGACTACCAAGAATCATTGCCATGGTATTACTATTACAATAGCTTAAAGCCTGAATCAGATTGCACATAATTGGACGATGACCTAGTATTATATCTGCTAAATGTGTTCCTTGAGACTCTGAAGCTGTTTGATGGTTTCCTTCCCGCTCTGTAATACCAGATAAATGCCCTGTCTTTTGTTCATCTGTCTGTCCAAACTTTTCCTCATCAGACTGACAGCTTGAGCATGTGGCTGCTCCCAACACCTGTTGAGATAGTTTGGTGAAATCTGTCATTGGCCTAAGGTCGCTACAGCCAACAGGAAGTTCCTCTGTTGACCTTGGCCCACGGGCTGAATTCTGAACACTGACTAACCTGGATACAAGTTTCAGTAGACTACACATCAAAAGGTCTCGGCTTGTGTCCCCTACACCAGTTCTACATTCACCACCTCGCAAAAGACTTGCAAATAATCCACCAAAGCAAGATCTTGCATTAATTAAATTTTCACCACTGCTGCGACACTGTACTTTCTCTTGGCATAGTATATGTTGATGTACTAAAACACTTGCCGATTCTATTACACTTATAGCATTACTTATGTCTACATTGTCATATGACATATCTAATATAAAATCTAGAAACTTGCATTGGGCATCTAGCGGACCAACACCAATTTGAAAAGCTCCCCTGAAAATGAAGAAAAAAAACCAAGTCATTTATAGATAACATAACACACACACACACACATACACACACACATCATACACCCTGCATATGTAAAGAGTCTTATTTAAAGAACCCTGTTGTGCAGCACTCTTAATTTTTATACTAGTTTCCATGGTAACACCTAAAATATTGACTGCAGACAACTTTAAGCATCAACTTGCTTGTAACGAGTCTGGTTGAAAGAGCTTAAGCAGTTTGATAGTTCTACTGCAGAAAACAAAATGATTATGTGGACAGACAGACAAAGTGATAGATGAATATATCATTCCATATAACAGTCTGGGGGATAGAAACATTTTTCCAATCCTGTTTGAAATGTCCTTTTACTGGCAGAATGCACATTATTTGATGCACACACTAACCATGGTCAGTGATGGTAAATGTTTCAATGTAACTTATTGGATTGTATAAACTAATGCCATTATTTTTATCACATTTTATCATTATGCAATTTCATCAATTTTCACATACTTGTATGTGAAAGAAGTAAATGGAGGCATCTACATAACTTGTCTCACAAAAATTATAGAGACCCATTTCTAGATTAATAATGTTATATATAGATATATAGTGTCAAATGGAAATATGAAATGATCTTTGTAGCTTTGCTCTGGAAAAAGGCGATATCTTAAATGTTTGTGTAGTTAGGCTGCAGCAATGAGAGTACAATGGATGGATGGATGAAGAAATGGATGCAAGCATAAAAAAATATCAAAACTGAAGATTTGTTAAATTTAAAAGGCACACCTGCATTACTAATCCAATACATGAAATTTGTGAAATCTTAAATGGTTTTCAAGTATTGCCTCTGAAATGAAAGTGTGGATAATTTGCAGATGAATGTAAAGACCAATGGGCAAAAACATTACAAATATTGAGACAAATGTGGACAGGAAAAAGGCCCATTATTTGCTTATCTGCAGACCATGAATACGATGTTGACCAAATTGCAAGTCAGCAAACTGAAAGATTAAGAAAACTTTAAACAAACAAGATTTTGTGACCTATGGATGAATGCAGAGACAAATGCACTGAAGGATGAATGGAAACTCAAAATTAGATCTGTGTTTGCAGAACGTGTATGCCACCCCATTGTCCAACAGCAAACTTAAAAGTCCAGATCAAAAAGGTAAAATAAAAAGTTTATACATAATTTGAAAATCTACTGTATTGGCATTCAAAGTTAATAAGGTCATGTACTTGTCATTACAAACATGTGCCTACTTAGGCTTTTTGCAGGAGGGGAGGGGTAGCTCAGAAATTCTTGAGAAAAAAAAACAGTAAGCAGAATAAAGGAAACATACCCACAACGGGTAACTAAAAACTGCCTGGCATCATTTGAGTGAGATGCCTTGGCCGATTCTATACCTCCATGTGTATCATTCTACCATTGCTTTCTCTATTCCTTCTGACCACATGCTTTATAGAAAGATTTTTTTCAAAATAATTTATTTCTTAATACTGCTTTTATTCATCTGTCAGGATGATTAGAAATTTGTCCATGCTAAATTCACAGACAAAAACTGCTTTTATTTTCATGGTGAGCACACTCCAGATGCACAGCCATTTGAAAAGAAACAAACAATTAACCAGTTTGATCACAACAGGTCTGTACTGAATAAAATGTAAAACACCAAGCATCTAGGTCAGAGGTCATTTAATACATAAAACTTGTCTGTAATTTCATCTCATGTTTCAGTCCATGGGTCACAAAAAACAATCATAGAGGGCTTCTTTTGATTTCCTATTCATCACAGGCTTCTCATATAAACCGACTGTCTTTTGATCTTGGCAAGTTGAGCAAATGAATAATCCAGATGCTGTTTTTACAGTGTTAATAAAAACAAGATCGGTTTAGTTTGAAGTCTGTGATGATTTTGTCGACAGAATGAATTAAAGTGTGCAGGATACACTAATCTTGTATGGAACATAAATTTGGGAGAGAATAATATATATGCAGAACCTATTATTTTTGCTGCACAGTACACATAAAAAAAATCTTAATAATAATAATAATAATAATAATAATAATAATAATAATAATAATAATAATATTAACAACAACAATAATACCGATGATAGTATAAGGTATTCAAAAATCAATTATACAAGCATATATGTGCAACGGTTTCCTGTATGTACAATCGCCATGTTCGGCTTTTCCCATGAGTGACTGTTAGTGACAGGTTTGACTATGTATACTGATTTTACAATGCTTGGTCTTGGGAAGCAAAGTAGATAAAAGATACAAGTACTTATAAAAGAAAAAAAAAATTATTGAGCTGAGCTGAATATTATCATCAAGAAATCAACTCTATAAAGATATGTTTCATAAAAACTTCCCACTGTCTTGCCTCATAAACATACTACAATTTTCAACATTACCCCAGTCAAAGTTTTATCAACATTTGTCTTAATATGTCATATTTAATCATAATAATGTAATTTAGTATTTTAAAAGGACATAGTAAAAGTATTTGAGTCTTCCTCACCTGTCTGCAGTTAATGAGTAGACCAACTTTAGCATTAATTCCTTAAGGTTCTGGATACTTCTGTCAGCACATTTAACATGAAGCCGCTGTAGAAACTCATAAAAAGCCTTTGTTCCTGATGGACCAACCTGGAAATATTTAAGATATTGCTGCAAATTATTGTTTTCAACAATAAAAAAATAACTTTGGTGTCATAAACCTTTGGCAAGCTGCTCTGCAATATTAAGTCACAAAATACTGAAGTTTCATATTGTGGATATCTGAATGTGTTGCTAACTGAAGATGATTTTTATGACATGATAATCAGCATTCATATCTGCTAATTTTATCTGCAATTTATGAAGCTTCTTCAACTGGAGAAAATTCAATGACTCCCCATTGCAAATCTCTTGCTTGAGACCATCTACTACCTTTGGGTGCAGAGATGCCAACCCATAAGCATGAGGAATCTAAGCATCATATTTTCAGGCAACCATCTGGATTTAAAGAAATTTACAGCAACTTTATTTATACCTGTACATAGTCCAAAACAACGAAGGTTCAAATTTGATAAATGGTAAATTAATTCCTTTAACTGCATAACCTTTAATTCCTAAAAACATTTTTGTGTACAACAATAACCTTAAAAATTAGTTTTCCATATAATTTATCACTTTACTTTGTTTCTCTTCATCTCTGCAACCATTTCTCAAATAATTACAGTCTAATTGTCTAGTTTCTTGTTATGTATATATTGCTGTTTAAACTGAAAAACTATATTCTATGTTCCAGTCTATTGTATTGATTCTTAAGTCCTTTTACCGGTGTCCACGTTGAAAGCTCCTATTTAAAATGTAATTCATACAATTTTGATTTTCTGGTACATTGTCAACATAATACAGAATCTGGAGTTTTTTTAATTACAAATTCATAATATTTCTGCAACATCCTTAATGGTTGGCATCTCTGAGGGTTGTATATTACACGAGATGTTACAATAAGACATATCATCAAGTTTTGATACATTAATGTCAGATTATTAATAGACAAAGAATTAAATTGAATTATTTCCTATGGCAATCTTGTTTTCTTGTACCTATATAAATAAATTAAGTGGAAAGCAAAGGAGTTATATATTTGAAAACAATTGAATTATATGTTTGATACACATCATCCCAATTACTACTGGATTACATTTTCACAGTTGGTTATGTGTCTTACAGTACGAGTATTTTTGTTGTGTCCATGTGAGTGATCAGTTGCATCTACATACATAAACACACCCATGCACACTGATGGTCTATTCTCTAAATGGTCTGAAAATCATATCAACTCTAACCTTCTCTTTTCACCTCACTTCATCGCAATCATTAAAATCTTTCAAACAGCCTCAGCAGAATGTAGTCAAAATATAGTTTCAATTAAAATTCTTATGAGTTAACTGTATTAATTAGCATACCTGGTTACTCTGTGCAGCAGACAACATGGGTCCCAGGTTGGACATCCCAGAGAGGAACTTTGTGATGACAGTGATCAGGTTGCTATCTGCCAGCATGGCATTAGCCATGGGGGAGGTATCAGCTCCCCTATCACTGCTACAAGGGATTTTCAGATTGGCCAGCAATGTTAGACTTTGAAAGACAAGAACCCATGTCCTGACAGGAGGGCTGGGCATGGTGGCCACACTGGCCAGCAGACTGCTCACCGAGTTTAAACTGAGAGGAATCAGAGGGACTCTACTGGAATCGGACAGGGTTTGATTTTCACCTTCTTCTAAGGTACCCTCCTCATTAAGTGTTAACCACAACTGAATTAAGGAATCCAGATTAACTCTGCCAAGAAGAATTTGTGCAAACAAGTCATCAAAAGCATTACTTAGCATTTCGTTTGAGGATGTGGGGGGTAAACTTGTTTGGGTCTCAGATAGTTCATCATCTGTTGCTGCCTTGGATGGTATATTCTGACCAAGCCCAGTCAAAGGAGCTGATGGAAGTGATGAGCTGAAGGCATTCTGCAGCATTTCTGTTTGTAGAGACAGCATTACACGCAGTCGCAGTTCTGGCTGAGTCTCTAGTCCAATCTCAAGTCTTGCATCTAAAGCTGTGGAAAGCCCTTGTCCAACTGATGAGGAGTAGTGCAGGGAGTTTGTGCTGCTGTTCATACCCCCTGTTGTCTTTTGGTTCACCATTCCCCCAATCACAGCTTTCACAGTTTTACTGTACTTTTCTTCCTCCTCTGACAACCTGAAAGAACAAATGGCAATATATACATCTCTGAAAGGTGAGTAACATACTTATATGTTAGAACCTGTTGTTAAACACCATCCTTCTGCCAAAACCTATGTCTTTCAGGACAGGTGGTCTCTCATGACAGATCATAACACTATATAATAAATATGTGCATTGACAATCTGACCTCTCAAGACCAGTGGTCTCTTTGGCAATGATCTTTTAAAAGTTGTTTTGTGTGAAAGTGTCATATGACTTGAATGACCTTAAACAACAGCCAAAATCTTCCAAAGCCCCAACCTCTGTTAATGGTTTAAAAATAGTAAAGGAAACAGTGAAAGATGTATTTTCCCCAACAAGTGCTAATTTATTTATGTCTATAAAAATTCTGGGATTAACAATTATGTAAGGTACAAAAGAATGATAAAGACAAAACTCGTACAGATTATTTAATAAGAGATAACTAGCCAATTGTGCTTTGCAAAGCATGTTACAGAGCATTTCAGACTGGACACTGGTTATAGCAAAAATAGTTTTTCTGCAAACAAAAGCCTGATGGTTTAGATCTAACTTATTAGTGAACCTATCCAAGATCTTGATGATATAAGCATATATCCATAGTCTGATAAAAATCAGATCAGAAATCATGCCCTACAGAGTGGTTCAAAGGTAAGCTAATCTGATGCAAGTTTATTTCATTAAAATGCATGGATCTTTTTTATCATCATAACCATCCAAGATTATCAGTTTATATTTCAAGCTTGATCAAAATCAGTTGAGAAAAATGGGTTCCAGAGAAGTACATGTAACAAGTTTAACCAAGATAGGAGTAATAAGTTCAACCACTCTGATTTGAGATCACTTTATTAATATGCAGGGACCATACTAATTTCTGAATTCATCATATATCTTGATGAAATGAGCATAGTTCTATTTGTGATAAAAATTGGAAATATGATCTCCAGAGTGGTAAGAATCTATCATATATACTTGTTTATAAGTCACCCCCACCCCCATTTTAAATGTACAAAAAGCCAAATCCTCTTTGACCTTGTTATAAGTCAGGGTTATTTTGGGCCAGGTCTGCTATGTATGACTAATGATACTGTACAGAAGCAATTTTTCTTCTTTTAGTTAATGACCCCCTTGGGACACCCAAATTAATAGCCTTCTTCCTTTACCCCAAGTGCAAATCAATTACAAACTTTTGGTTGAGTTGTGTCATTTAGAACTAATTTTACTATGTAGAAACCACTTTCAGCCATCATGACTTTTACCTTCATGCTCTTAAATCAATAGGATTCTTCCTCGCATCAAATGCAAGCCATCCACAAAGTTTGGTAAAAACTGGTAATGGCAAACAGCAATTATTGCATGCAAAAAAAATAGTCAGAGTGACCATGACATTTTGAGCCTGAAATTGATTAGGTTCTTCCCAACTTGAAGTGCAAGCCATCCACAAAGTCTGGTAATTTTAGATAAAAGATAGCTTGAGGTATTGCTTAGAAACTATGTATCGTTTTTCAGCAGTGACTTAAAGCTATGAACTTTTAAGCCCAGGGTTTTTCCTTATCCCAATTACAAACCATCCACAAAGTTTGGAAATTGTAAATGGTGAACAACTGAAACTATTGTGCAGAAAGATGGTTTGGTTACATATAAATAATAGACTGGCAAACAGAAAATATAATATTGTTCTGCTCTATGGCAGGTGTATAACAAATATTTCAAATTTTTATCAGGCAATACCATATTTAGGTATTGAGTCGATTTTATTAGTTTTTCTTAGGCAACGAATAATGTCTTAAAATACACAGGACTGCAAATTCAGTCCCAAGACTGCACACAATTCACTGTTTTGCAAGATAATCTTACCATAATTTATTTCCTATGCTTATAGTGTCAATTGTCATACATAATATTCAATTTAATATCTAAATAGTATGTATTTTGCTCATTTACGATACATGTGTGAAATGTATGGATCCTAGAATTATTTTTAAAAAATTTGAAATCTGTATTCAATTCATAGCTGTCAACTAGACTCAATATGCAACAAAATTTAAAAAGACTTACATTAATATTGGGTTATTCATATCCAGTGTTCCACCATTCATGCTGGAATTCCCCCAAGGCTTCACCTGCACTACTTGAGGAGGTGGAGGTAGGGGAGGTTGAATGCTCTCCCCTGTCACATAGGCATGAAGTTTATCTGAGGTATCATCATCATACTCCTCTTCATCTAGCAGCATGTCTACCATTAGAGAAGATTCTTTCTCAAAGGAAAGCTTGCCAATGTCATCTTTGGCCTGGGTGACTGTTTCCTCTGTAATTATTATTATGCATTATCTGAATGTGAAACCTGCATGACAAGTGGTTAACATGGTACACAATACCCTCAAAGACATTCTCCCATTATTCCTGGCAGATCAAAGGCATGTACTGGACAAACTGGACATTGGTCACAGGATAAATTAAATATTATATCTAACTGTCCATTAACAAATGAAGGGGTAAAACTAATTTTAATTATGTAATACTTAACTGCAACTATTGCATTGCTTTTCTTTTCCAGAAGTAATAGTCTCCAATCCAAAGCTATAATTATTCCTTTCAAATCAGAGTTGAAGGACCAGAATTAAAGGAACACAATCCCAATCTGACAAAATGAATACCATCCACTTTGGACTTTGACCTATAACACAGGACATCTGAGCATGATGGGAAAAGGGAATCTTTGTAATAAAAGCAGGTAAGTATTATATAAAAATTCAAATTAGATCAACATTGGATAACAGATGATGGAAAACAGGATATTTTGAAAACTATTTCTTGTTTAAGACCTTGATTTTGTTCAATAAGTTAAACCAGTTTTCAGTATAGTACAACAAAATGTAATATACTGCTTTTGTTAAGTTGGAAAACATGTATTTAAAAAGTTCAGAAGTGTAATTCAAGACTGATACAGGAACAGCAAGCATTATGTTCAACTAAAAGGTTTATAAAGTACGCTTAAACCTTAAATCTCAAGTAAAGTTTAACAAACTGCAGTTCTAAACCATGTGAAGGTCAATATAATTCTTGCTATCTCTCAGCTTAATATAATCCTTGGCAATATCTCTTCTGCCACGAAGTGCACTCAAAACAACACATGCTGTCCAATCAACTTATTTGTTGCTCCTTCTTCTGTTTTCACCAAGAATCTAACATTCTGTTTTATTCTTCTATACCATGAAAACTTTTTAGAGGCTCATTGTACCTTTTGACATGGACATGTATAGCTTGTTGGATGCCATTTTTAAAAACAAATTCTATCAGCAATAGCTTCATCATGCAGACATTTTTTATTAAAAATATGTGCAGTTTTAAAGTTTCTGTGATACTCCTGTGAAGTTAGTCTGGTTCTCTGATCAATTTCATTGAATCTAATTCAAAACCTGGATATGAATCAAACAAAGACGTGTCAGTATCCGGATATTAACACAGCAATCTAATTTCCATAATTTCTGCTTTATTAAGTCCACATTTTAATGGCCATTTCTAAGTTTTACGGTCAAATTGTATGGGTTGGTAGGGTGATCTGAGTGATCAGCAGAGCTAAAAAGGCAACTTCTCTATGTAAAAAAAACATTAACAAAATTATATAACAATTTTTGGTTTACTCTTTGCACCAACCCTTATTTTGTTACATTTTTGATCTCCTAAAACGAGAAATCTGAATAAATTGCAAACAATTTAAATGATGAAGGATAGGAGATTAGAAACCAAAGACATTATTGTTAAAATATTCCAAGAATATTCACTTTACAAAAAACTAAATTCCTATTTGTGGGATAAGAACCTCAAAATTGATTTGTTCAAAATATCCTTGAGTGTGGTTGTTGTTGTAGGGTTTAACGCCATTTTTCAGCACACGATAGGCTATACAAGGCTGCCAGTATTATTGGTGGAGGAAGAACCCAGGAAAACCCCCGGAAAGATCCACCGACCCACGAGAAGCTACTGGCAAGATTTCTCACATAACTACATTAGTTGAATCTTAGACTCGAACCCACGCAGACAGAGGTGAGATGGCAGTGATCCTTAACGGAGAGCGCTTTAGTCCACTCGGCCACTCGGGGCCCCCTTGAGTGTGGTACTAATAGTGATGCAAACAATTATATGATTCTAAGATGATTAGTTAAACACAGAGCTGAACTAAGGTCTGTGAAGCATGAAATACGAATTAGAATGACCTACATTCACAATTACAAATTGTAGGTTGTCATGTTGAAAGGAACAATAACCTGATAGCAACTTGTATATGCTAGACCCTGAGGCTAATAATTCCACTTCATAAATGTTACAAAGGGCAATCCTGAAAACAATGAGGTGTCTAAGCAAGTTGCGTAACATGGCCATAGGAACTCGTGACTGGCGCCTTATTATGGCAATGCACGATTCACAGGTAAGTGACATGAATTTCCTGTGTTGGCTTCAAAGAAAACAATGGGTGAATTGACATTCACTAGGAGCTGAGCAAGGCGTGGCCACCATTGGAATCGCATGCTTAAATCTAGCATTTTGAGAACTAAATGTCAATAGTTGCTAAACCATCTTGTGGAAATTGAAAGGGAAGATAAGCTAGTCCGATGTCATTCAAAATTGGCAGGAAACTATGTTATTCTAGGAATTACAAAGAAGCTTCAGACAGGAAGCTTTTAGAGACCAGATGAGCTGTAGGAGACAGAGGGAAATAGCCTAGTGCAGTTGGTCCCGAATCTCTGGGAGACAAAGAAACTGAGAGAATGGAAGCAGAAGTTAGATGGGCTGGAGGGAAACTGGAGTACCAGTCCAGAGAAAGCATAATACAGATGAGTAGGAACACATGGAGGAAAATCTATCACACTAAGTCAGATGTTGAAATAGGCCATCACTTGGTTGAGTGAAAGAGGAGTGATAGGGTTTTTAATATTGATTTTCATTTGAAAAATGCCTATCTGTTATTGAATGGTCTTAAATTGTTGCTTATTTGAATTTCACCTAGTGTATTCAGTAATTTAACTGTCGGCATCGCTAACTGGGGGCTCAGAGCTTTGCATCTCTCTATCACTAATTCAATTTTAACAAAACGAGCCAGAGTGGGTCTTCTGTAATAATTAAAAATAATACTGGGAGCATCCCACCCCAACCTAGTTAATGGGAACCTCTACATAAGTAGGCAAAAATCCCGATATAATAAGCTAACAAAAACCGAATCAAAGGCAACAAAATGTAAATTGTAGATATCAGTGAACTTTAGTTGTAGGGGCATGGTATTAAAATAGACACACATACAATCATCTAGTTTGATGATTTTCACATGAACAGAGCTTGCAAAACATTAGAAAATTTGAGTGGCACATTAAATACGAGTCAAATTGACCTACTTAATTGACAACAGTATGCAAAGAGAGTGCAAATTAACCCAAGCTAATGTAAAATCTTCAGACTTGTAACTAAAACATGTCATAGCTGCCAACCCCCGAGTGCAAAAATACTGATTACTTGTGACAAAAATACTGATTTTCAGGAACAAAAACTGATTTTTAAATTTCAATGCATATGTATCTATTTACAACATATACAACCATCAGTAAAGTTGGACAGTGCCTTACATAACTATTTAATGTCAAAGATGCACATTTGTACCTTCTGGAGTTGCACCATGTTCCTTATGGGTGCCCATTCAGAAGGTGCACGATTGATTCAAATGTACCAACTTTCTTTGATTATCTCAGTTCTGAGATTTTCTTATTGAAATGTTTTCGTTCAAGCATAAGAATTATCTTTTGCGATTTTAATGTCTGAAAAACTGCTGCAAAATAAATCGCCAAGAACACTAGTAACTGAAAAATGAAGGTTTATTTCTAAAAGAAATTTAAAAATCAAATTTCGATTGATGTACACTAAGGTTCTCTATGTCATTTGTCTACGTCGTAAGTTCAGGTTGAGTTGTGTGTGATGAAGCAGGAAGCTGATGTTTATTAGCTTTTTCGTGCTCTTGCATTTCATAGGCGCCTCCGTGCCCAATAGCGAAATCACGTTACACAATTTACAAAACGTCAATTTTTTTTCTCTTTTACTATATGGTTTCACAAATCTATACAAGACGGCACAAATATCCTTCCAGTTGTCTCCTATTTCTCCTGGGGAAAATTCTGAATATTATGCCTTCCAATTTATCATGATTAGAAGCCGAATATTACGAAGACTAGATACAACAACAGCGGTAACTATTGCGAAATCCAATATAGCGGAAAACGACAGGCATGGTAGTCTTGATTTCGAATGAACCAATCGTATTGTAGAACTGCATTTGTATATACATGTGATAAACTCTGTCAAAATAGAACCAAGAGCACGTTCTAAACTGACAATTCCAAAGAAATTTTATTTTATTTTTTTTTAAATTAAAAAACGTATTTTTTGCCAAAAAAACGTACACCCGTATTCAGGTCCAAAATACGGGACAAATACGGAAAAAACGGGACAGTTGGCAGCTATGACATGTATGTCAGAATTGTCCCATATGATCATTCTGGGTCAGCAATTATGGTATGTACTTGGACAAGAACCTTAACTCTATTGCCTCAGCACTAAGTAAGCTTCTTGTGTTCCTGTTCCATAAAACACCTAATGAAACCAAACTTAATAAAAACTGGGAAAATAATGTACTAGATGTAGAAAATTGGACCCTCCCCGTGAGGTGGGTGCTATAAAACCCATTCTAAACTGTTTCCTGGAATCTAGGATGAAAGGATGCTAATGATCCAGTAAGGCTGTATAAATGTATATGGTTTTATTTATTCAGATGGTGAAACCAATGCTGTGGCTATTATATAAGCTATCGTCACTCATAAGGGCAAACCAAAAAATAAAAATGGCATCCTGTAGAATTTGATGATGCCTTCATGGT
Source organism: Unio delphinus (assembly GCA_029339505.1). Lineage (NCBI taxonomy): Eukaryota > Metazoa > Mollusca > Bivalvia > Unionida > Unionidae > Unio > Unio delphinus. The sequence continues at coordinate 2,107,139 of JAQISU010000153.1, forward strand.
GAATATGTTGCAAAACTGACCAAATGACATTTTGCCCATGGTAAAGAACATGAACAAAATAAATGTTTTATCTTAGTTTTAACTGACAAACTGGATCAAACAAACCAACACATGCTAGTTACAGAACTTTTGAGCTGTCTGTAAGATTTTCAATTGAAGACCAATCTTTCATTAAACACTGCAAATTTGTTCTTACAATAGTTATCAAATATTTTTGTTAATTATGTCTGATATGACTAAATAAGCACTGAAAATTCAGTAAACACAAAAACTTTTAAGGTACTTGGAGATTTACATTAATTAGTATATTTAGAAACATGACCATGCTGTGGGGGGTAGGGAGTCAAAATTCTGTTTGCATGACATATCGTGATCCGTTAAGGATTTTGTTATCTTTGTTTTTTAAAACTTGATCCTCACCTCCACTGCTCCCATTTCCGTTACTTAGATCTGACTCCTCAAAGGTGGACAGGCTGCCACTTTGTTGTATAATGTCATCTGTCTCTCCCACTGTTTGCCCTTCTGCTGATGACTCCTCTTCCATCATGCCGTCATGGACAGGGTACAGTCTCTCACCTACCACAGGATCAAAGACATTATTATTATCCTATATGTAACTGAAACTGTCAACAAAAAGATATTTTTTATCTTAAGTATAATATTTTCATGTGTTCTATTAGCATGTTATATTTTAATCTTTTATTTTAATGTTTTCCATGTATTTCTTTATCCAAACATTTTAAATGTTTTCATTTTTCTTGTTTTTCATGTCTACATTTATCAACAATACAGTCTCTTTTGTGCAAAGATATTTTTCATTACTATGAGGATTGTTTTAAGAAATTAAGACAATATTTTCATCACATTTAAAAGGCATAATAATAAAAAGTTCTAGCAGGCAGCAGATTTTACATACCATTGTTTTAATATAGAGCTGATTGTCCTAATAAACTAAAACCTGTCCATAGAGGATACTAAATTTTGTCTTTTACACAAACACATTTACATTTCATATATTTAGATCTCTGCTGAATCATGCATGTAACTGCAGAATAAGAAATCAGTGAATCAGTCCTACTTTCTCAAAAGTCAAATTTAATTGCATCTGTCTGAAGTGATGCCTTGTTGTGTTTAGAGATAATCCACTTTGCATTAATACATTAACTGTCTTCAAGATCAATTATGTGGAGATTATCTACTTTGCATTAGCTGTCTTTCAGATCAATTGAGATATTAATAGTAGATATCCACTGTCCTCCTGTTGATTTAACTGAGCAATGACCTCTGCCAAAACCACTCAAGCAAGCATGATCTGAATTTTCACTTATAAATTTGTTAACATAAATGTCTTGGGGTGCTGTTCACAATGAATAAGAATGATAAATCATGTACAGAATTCACATGGTAAACAAAAAGTGGCCTCCCTGTGATCAGGCAGGCCCACAACAGTAGGAGATTTAAGTTTCACTATCAGAAAAAGTGTGATAGTTTAGAGAGTGCAACTCAACTTTGACAGGGCTGGGTACTATGTATGTTTAAATGGAAGAGCCATAAATGTTAGCAATAAATTAAAATTTACCTAATTTACTTAATTATGCAGTGGGTATTAATATTGCTTATGGTAAAGTCACTTATAGAGGTATATACAAAACTGATTAGTATTTTATATTTTTATTTATTGTATAAAACTACAAATTAATGACATGAAGTATCTATTTTTTTTAACATAAACCAGAAAATTTGATACTCACAAATTTAAAGTGATTGACAGTATAATGTGGATGCTGAATATATGTACGAAACTAAGAAAATAAACTCATAACTGCTGTCCATTACAAACAGATATCCATTGTATGAACCCATCTATAACATCAGGTGACAACAAATTCAATGTCAGGACACAATTTCATCCAAAGCAGATACCTACATAAAAGTAAAGCCCATTATGCTCATATGACTCAATCATCTGGACAAAATGAAAATACCATTGTAATGACATGTATGGCTACCATGGAAAGAAAACTAAGTTGCCTCTGTCAAAGGTGTAAAATTCTGACTAAGAAAAACCAATGGAAGCTGGCCATGGCTGTATGTCAAGCCAGCCACTGATCTTCAACAAGTATAACTATTTAGTAAGATAAAGATGGAAACATCGTTCAAATCTAAAGAGGGTGGGATAAAATGGCATTGATTAGAAAGGAAAGTAAACTACTTAAGCATGAAGGTTAACATGGTGTGAGGTGCCCCAAGTGGCAGAGTGGTCTCAAGCACTTTCCGTTACAGATCACTGCCATCTCACCTCTGTCTGCGTGGGTTCGAGTCTAAGATTCGGCTAATGTAGTTATGTGAGAATGCTTGCCAGTAGCTTCTCGTGGGACAGTGGTTCTTTCCAGGGGTTTTCCTGGGTTCTTCCTCCACCAATAATACTGGCCGCCATGTATAGCCTATCGTGTGCTGAAAAATGGTGTTAAACCCTAAAACAACAACATCAAAAAAATAACATTGGTGTGTATGAATGTACAGATATATTTATCCTGGTAGACTTTATAATACTTGTTATGCATTGTTTAAGTTTCTGAGAGCACAGGAATGAATGAGATATATGGACTTGTGTACTTAAACATAACCAATGTCAATGCAAATAATGACAAAACCTGCAATCTGAAAGTATCCATAATTCAACTCTGGAGATATAAATAGTTAAGTAATTAGGTGAGCATAGTAAGGCTGCTCTGCAGAAATCCCCAAATTCAGCCAATGAAATGTCACAATTAATGTATTCTTCTTATCTGTCCTGTTATTTCCATGCATACATTTTACAACTAAACTACCTACGCATAATAATTGTCAATCTAACCAACTTGGGAAATTATTTGCAGAAAGATGACCTCGAGAACAATTTCTAACTAACACACAACCTTCTAGTATATCCTGCAATAGACAGGTAAGGGCATGACCAGCCCAGGGGCCACCCCAGCTGATGTTCCCATGGTTAAACTCCAAGCTTGATGTCAGCAGGATCAGCTGCTTCAACTGCTCTGCACTCATTACCTCCACCAGGCAGATGGCTGGCCGTGTTGCAACACAAATCCTTGCCAAAACCTGCATTAAAGAAAGTTAGTACTTGGTAAATAACTTTTAAAAATAAAGAAGGCCAAAATGAAAGCAATCTGGATTTCAACCAAAAATACAGACTCTGAAAAACCTCTACATGGCTGATGACAAGAAAAGTGGCAATAAAAATATGTGAAAATAATTGTTACAGTACCAATAATGGCACAATAAATATCTGCCCGATGTCTATTATCTTTGACCACAATATTATTAAACTTTATTCATACCCCAATGTAAGCCATTTACAAAGTTTGTTCCAGGTCTGTGATGCAGAACTAATGTTTTTGTGTGGAAACAATCTTTCTTTTTTCAAACACAGTGACTTAACCTTTTGACTTTGCAATCAATATTGTTCTTAAAGTCCTAAAGCTATTGTGATGAAACAAAACTGATATAGACATATACATTTGCATACATCATAACATTATACAGTCCACCATGTAGCGAATGACCCCCCCCCCCCAAAAAAAAAGAAAACAGATAATGGCAGTTAATCTTCCCTGAAGTAATACATTTGGTAGATCATTGCAGGGCAAATAACTGTATCTATGTACAGAGCAAAAACAATCAACACTGTGAAAATTAAAATTACATGCACGAGTCCCATGAAGGGATTAATGCTTAACTAGACAAAAAGAATGTCCAGGTATTAAAGATACGACCATTTCTTCCTTTTAACTGTGGAGTGCTGGAATCATCTCTGATATTCTTCGGTGGTAAAATGTTTTTCAAATTAGCTGCTGTGTTGGAAATTTTGGACATCAGATTAGCAAGTTTCTTTTAGGACCAAATGGATATCTTAGTGAAAACTTAACATCAATATCACCATCTATTTATGTGAGCAGCAAGAGAAACATTTTCATCATTGCAACCATACTGGATCTATAACTAACTATCACCATTTTCATTTCAGGTAAGAAGTCTACTGTTGAAAACCCAATGTTCGTATAACCATCCAATCAGGAAGTGTAGAAATAGCAAAATTTGTAAGGCAGCCACATTAGAACCAACTAGACATGATAAGAAAGCTTTTGGTGAAAATCCTATATTAATATAACTTTTGTTCAGAAGGACCATGAAAACAAGATTGTCAATATGGTTACATTGGTGGCCATATTTGACATCAGATCAGCACCACTTTCATTTAGGACCAACCAGACATCACAAGACATCTTTCACTGAAAACTCATGTCAACATGACATTTTGTTATGGAGGAGTAGCAAAATTTTAAAGATGGCTTCTGTGTGGCCATATAGGGTATCATATTAGCACCATTTTAAGAAAAAAAACTTGACATCATACATCTTTGAGTGAAACCATATGTTGATATGACTGTCAATTTAAAATGAAAAAGTAGCTAAAACAAGATTTTGAAGATGGTCGCAGTGGTGGCCATATTGGTTGTCCAAGTGGCACCATATGCATTCAGGACCAAAAGAAACAGCCATGAAAGGTGTAAAATTTCATGGCAATTCATTAAGTAATTTAGGAGGAGTAAAACAACAAACTTGTGCAAACAAATAGATGGAGAATGGATAAAAAACCATCCCACAAGCCCTTCTTGTCTATGACCAGTAGAGCTATTAAAAAAAACAACAAAATAACAATGTTTACTAGTAATGTGAAAGATCTGCAAGTTATTAGACTATTCTTAAACTCACTCATGCAAAAATGTAGAAGGGACACTGAATTTTTTTTTCTGGTAACACCAACGTTTTTATTTTTGAAAGAGCTAGACCTAGTTCAGAAGGGATACTAGCTTCTATCAAGTAACAACAATATTTAAAATAAAGAAAGCTCTTCCTGCATTTAGAAAGGATAAAATCCAACTTACCTTGCAGGTTATAAGGAAGAGGTCAACATTGCAGGTAAAATCCATACCAAGCAGTAGTGCAATCAGGCCCCTAACTACAGACAGACACCGTGTCTTAGGCAGAATCAGCAAACCATTGTCCTGGTCCAGCTCTGTCCCACCGTTATCACTGCCAGCCTCTGCTGTAGCTCGGGGATTTCTCTGCAGCTTACGCAAAATCTCTGCATCTGTCTTTCTGATCTGGATGATGTCTTTCAGATGCTTTTGGTAAAAAAAAAACAAGAACTTTAAGATTTCTTCACAGTGATTGTATTATCTCTGCAATACTACTTCCTGAAATGTGCATGCATGTTATAATGAAGTACAGCAAAAATTCATATGGGCTTAGTTTAAGTTTGTAATTTAAACATGGCAGCAAGAATAACCAAGTAACCAATATTTTCAAAACACAACATTGGTTTCAGCAATAAAAGCTCTGCCTCCCAATTTAAGGGAAAAAGAAACCTTGCATACATCGTGTAAACATGACAAGAAGACTGCACAAGTAGCAATGTGCTAGTTCCATACATGCCGAAAGTTTATTATTTTATGAAGTTTGCTGCAACACTAATTTATAGAAATGAAACTTAAATCAGAGCTGTGTGTGTGTGTGTGTGTGTGAGAGAGAGAGAGAGAGAGAGAGAGAGAGAGAGAGAGAGAGAGAGAGAGAGAGAGAGAGAGAGAGATTATGAAAAATAAATATGAGACAGAAAAATGAAGCTGTAATGTTCAATAATAAATTTAACTGTTTAGATTAGACAGAACAAATGTGCAGTTTTCTATAAGCAAAGGGTCAGACCATGATGGTAGCATTAATTGTGACTGTCACTATTGCTCTATGTTCAATATTACTAAGATGCATATATGCAAAAACTGTGGATGATGTGGATAACACATGCAAGGTATTTATAAATCTTAGACATGTACTGTGGATGATGTGGATAACACATGCCAGGTATGTAGACATCTGAGACATGTACTGTGGACGATGTGGATAGCACATGCAAGTTATTTAGAAATCTTAGACATGTACTGTGGATGATGTGGATAACACATGTCAAGTATGTAGACATCTAAGAGATGAACTATGTATCATATGGATAACACTTTCAAGGTATGTGAGAATATGAAATATTTGTAGCAATTTGCAGATCATAACACATAAACACACACACACAGGCCCCGAGTGGTCTAAAGCGCTTTCCATTACGGATCACTGCCATCTCACCTCCGTCTGTGTGAGTTCGAGTCTAAAATTCGGCAAATGTAGTTATGTGAGAAAGCTTGCCAGTAGCTTCTCATGGGTCAGTGGTTCTTTCCGGGGGTTTTCCTTGGGTTCTTCCTCCACCAATAATACTAGCCGCATGTATAGCCTATCGTGTGCTGAAAAATGGCGTTGAACCCTACTACAACAACAACAACAACACACACACATGTGCACACACACACTCTCTCTCTCTCTCATAATTCTGTAATTACTACATGCAAGACTCTTAGTTAAGCTTGTACTTGATTATTTTTAATAACCATTCACCAAACTTTTATTATGAAAATCTAAATTTCTGACCAAAGTGAGAACAAGCATACCATGACTAGTCCAATCTTCATGACAATGACAGGACATGAAGTTTACACATGTCTATGTTTGTTTTCCTCATGCTAAAGTCTTTGATGTAATGGGAGGCTTTACTTATTGCTAAAGCTGATATTGTTCTTTAAATATATTGGTTACTTCAATATTAATGTACCTTCAGCGGGAGTTTCAAATATTATTGTGAACGCATGCTTTTCAAGCCCAAATGACTTTTAGCATTAGTTTGACCTCTATATCACAGGCGCATGAGCAGTATGTTTGGATCCATAGTATTTTTTGGACATAAGTGGGGTGGGATGTAGGAATCTTGGCAATTGTTACAGGTAAGTAATACAACATTAAATTTAGTTATACCCCCTCCACTACATTCTAAAAGCAGTTATACATTACCTGTCACTATTTTGTTGCTGAATTTGCTAGTTCTGAGTGAAGGTGATGACTTAAAAAAATTGGTATAATAATGATACAATCCCCATTAGCGTGGCAGTTTGGGCCATCTTTTGTGCCACAACTACATGGCTTAAGGAAGATATGCCTTTGCACTAGTAAGCCAAGGATTGAAGGTAGGCGAAGAAGGCGGCGAAAATACTATGCAACCACCAAAACATGGTACTCATAACATCCAATGACGAACAAATCTGATTGACCCATGAAGTAGCAAAGGCTCTAACTTCATGGGCATTTCTCATGATGGAAATACCCCTCTCAGTGAGGAATTCATAAATTCTCTCAGTATTGAATACAAACAATCTAGAAATATTGGAGCTATTAAAGCTCATTTTTTTGTCAGCAATTCCAGTTGAGATGAAAACACCAACTCATAATTCCTGCTAAGCCATAAACCTTTGTCAACAGAGAAGACAAGAAGCTCACACCTTCTCCTCATAGACACTAAGGTGAGTAGATGACTGTTTGAAGGTTAAGGTTCTCAAAAGAAATTTCACCCAACAGTTCATAATGGTGATTTGACAATTCCCATTAACCACACAAAATATTTCATCTGGGTATTAGTGAGTATAATGCAGGTCTCTGCAGCTTTAACTACATGGCATATCGGAGTGATGTGAATCTGAGCCAATGGGCAGACTTTTGAAGAATCTCAGCATGTTAGATAGTTCTGCCCTATAGAAATTAATGAACATTATGTCTCTGAACATGAAAAACTTGACCACTGTACTTAGATTGGAACAGCAAGGAACAAAAGGCTTTTGTACCATCATGAATGATTCCCCACCTTGGGCATGGAACTGCTCTCCACCTTAGGCATGAACCCTCTCTTAACCTGGACAATCCAGTTGGGCAATTTAACCTTTTGTAACCAAGGGATCCAGGAGATGACACATATGTCATGTGACTGGTCACTATGAAGTCCAAAGTGATGGTCAGTTTGTTTTAGCTACTAAGAAGATTTTGTAGTTTTATCATTTGTTAAAGGTGTTCCATTGCATTTCAAAACTCTTGTAAAAGACAGATATAAATTAGCACTGTTTCCTGTATGCACTAAGTATGAGAATTCCATCTTACAGCAAATGTTTAGTAAACAGGTCAGCATATTGGCAGATGATGGCATGCAAAACTATTTACTTTGTCTTGACTTTTGACCTTTCACAAGATATCAATACAAAGTAAATGAAACCATCCAAGATATACTAAGTTATACCGACTTGCAAAGCCTGTTTAAAGTTACAATGAATATATTTTTTAAACATTGAAGAAAACATTATTTAAATGGCATCATTCAAGGTATTTATCAGATATAGCCACAAAATCTCTGAAAGTGGATCAATATCATTTGTAAAGACTTGAAAGGCTTTCATTCCAAGATGCTTTGTCAAAATTGGTACAATTCTGTTCAGCACTTCTGAGGAGTCAAATGAAAGTTGTCTATATTTAGAATGGCAAACATAACTGATGGCAGATCAATAGTAACTGAATTAAATAAAAATGTCTTCATAACCAGGATGCTCTCTGTCTAGCAGGTTTTGAGAAGATGAAAGTAGCAATTATTGACTTCCACCAGTAGTATGTAAGCAAGACCACACCTCAAGTTCATTTAGCCTTATGACCTGGTGAGATAAAAACAACATGATAACAGAAGATATATAAATACTGACCCCATGCAATAATATCTGCGAAGTTTCAAGACATTTCACAAAGGAATCACTGTCCACACAAGAACACTGAATGTACATATCCATCTACATATATGACTGACAGGAAAGCCTAACACAATATGTTCCAGCCATAATCGTGGCAAGAGTATAATATCTCCATTCAACCTCAGTCTAAAAATAGTATTCCTACTACTGCCCTATGCTTACCTTGGATGCATACTGTGAGAGTTCCTTCTTGAACTGTTTCTCTTGCTGCTTCAGGATAGAATTGGAAATGTTTTGGGAGCTCTTGTCACCTTGCCACATAAAACTCTGCTTAACCTGGAAAAGGCAGGACAGAAAATTGCATAAATAATCTCTGAAAATACTAACCTGATCACATTTACAGTACGAAAAATGATACTAATTCTTGAATACAGTCCCTAGAAAGGAATACAAATTTGACTTTCCTGTCTATATATCGTATTTTCCAGTTTTCCAGCCAACAAATAAAAACTTTTTGATTTGGGAGTATGGGCTTTGCTTTATACATGTAGTCCGATTCAACTTGTATACTGATTATCATTGAAAATACTTTTTGGCAAAATTAAAACCAGTCACAAAGCTGTACCAGTTCTTGTCCAGTTACCATGACAATAAATTAAAATAACTTCATTTAGTATGCATTTTATATGCTTGTATTTTTAAAAAATATTTCTCCAACAAAATAAGAGCTCACATGTTATGGAATGTTTAGCACTTACAGTCAAATCCCAATAGTATAATGTACTTGCACAAAGTATTTCATTGGTTCCTAAACAAAAAATAAACACAAACAGACTTTGCTTCATTCATCTTTTACTAAACCAGATTCTTCCTGATTACATTTTTGCCATACATGAATTGATCTGTGATTTACCAGTATTGTATTTGATACATTTATTTGATATTCAAGTTATTACCCATACATCATTTTTATTTATAAAACTGATCCAATAAATGGATGTAATCCATCTTTACAACTCAACTGTTTGATGAACATTTATAAACTACCTTAGGTAAAACACATAATTATCATATATTCACAATGCAATCATATATTCATTAACAAATGCCCATGTTAACATTTATAACAGAGATAGACTACATACTGACCATCAGTGATCTGTTTTAATTGTGGCATCTCAGCTTTAAGCAATATGTAATGTCAATACATTATAAATATTCTTTCTTAACAAGCTGTTGTGTTGGCATTTCTCTTTGAATATAATTGATGGATTGGTCTTTGATTTCATAAAACAATCCAAACCAGTTTTAGACCTGCCAACACTGAAGAAATCAAAATCAGGAAAATCACCATTAAAAATCAGGAGGCAGGGTAAAAAATCAGGAGGTACAAGAATAAGGTGTATATATCATGATAAAGATGTCTATTTGTGTTATTTCAGTCTATGGTATGTTGCAGATTTGCATTTCTGCAAAAGTTCATCATTTATTTGTCCTTGGGTGCCAAATTTGCTAACAAGAATACCTTCCAGGGCTGATGCTGACAGGCTGGCTCTTCAACTAGTTCTGATTTTTCTGATCATTGAGAATACTCTCTCAGCATTGCTGTTGCTGTACGGTATTGAAAGTATTGAGAGCATTACTCTCCCAAGGGTTGGAAACAACAGTTGGCCAGATCCATCCTTCTTTTAATACTAAGAGCAACCCACTGATGATCTGTTCTTTCCATATTCAATTCTGCATCTAAATTGTAGCTTTGGTACAGCTGAAACTCTCTATGCAGATCATCAGTGTTGATTCCTTCCATTCAGCTGGAGAAAAAGGCCAGGTCCTTAAATGAGGCTACAGATTGTTTAGCCACATCTGCAATGCTTGCATGAATGAGCAAGTAATCCTTTATTGAAAATTTTTCCTTCATGTATGACAGTGATTTGATCAGAAATGCTCTACAGTGCCATTTTGTCTGTAACTGTGAAGTTTGTTGGTTGCCTCACCAAGTACAAGTTCTGAGAACGAATGTATAAACTTTCATCTTTTACATCAATTACTGTGATGTCTGTCTTGTCAACAATATACTTTGGTTTAATAACAATCAAAAGGAATTCTCTGTACATGGATAGTAGAATGTTTCTGGTCTTGTGAATGATGGACTTGTCTTACTGTAGAGCTTTGTTGTCTGTCAAAACTATTCTGAATCCAGCTTAAAAATGGCAATATGCAAAGGTACGTCTTGAGTTTAGGTTATCTTCTTCTTTTCAGCCTGGCATTGCTGAGACTCAAAGCAGGTAATGACTTTGTTTCCTTCTGCCTAAACCAGCTGTCGACAATCGCAGCACCAGCATTTGCCCCTGCCTTCTTACAAGCAGCTGCTGAAGCCTTCTGTACTTTTGCCTTTTCTTCTAATTACATTTTCTCAATAAACAAGTGGCACCCACAGCTCTAGAAGACGATTAATGCACTTTCCAAAAGAAAGCCATCTAGTTGGGCAATACTTCAGGATTTCCTGATTTCATCATCATGCAGAAGTTGAAAATTCTTTAAATCTCGCCATCTTTTATCACTCGGTTCCAGGTAATAATAAATATCCAGGAGAATCTGCACAGGAAGCTGATTGGAAATGAAGCCGGATATGTACTAAGAAACATACCTGACAAAAAAACCAGATATAGAAACACGGAAACGGAAAATTAAATTTTTCTTTAAAAAAGTACAGATTTTAAAAAATTCGGAATTTTTTTCTTGATGAACTGAAAAATCAGTATTTTTCTTAAAAATTGGGGAGTCAAGAGATAGGTCCAAAAATCGGGATTCTCCCGATTTTATCAGTAGGGTTGGCAGGTCTGCAGTTAACTGTTTAAACTCTGATATTGTCTTTGGGTAATAGGCAATGCCAGTACCTGTTCTATTCTCTACCTTTAATCCACATCACTTACCAGTTCATCTCAAGTGTATTGAAAACTACAAAAAATGAAGCCTTCTATTTGTCTGTAAATTTGTTAAAGAAGTTTTTAAAAAGTATTTGCTTTTTGCTCTATGTGACTTTCAAGTCTTTATTGTTAATTTTCTTTATGTTTCTCATTTCCCTAATGTAGTCTACTTCCCTTATTGGTTGCCTTACTAATTTGCTCTTGTCTGTAAAATTGTCTTCAGACAGGTATCAGTGGGAATAATCTCCAGGCATATTTAAATAGTATGTAAATAACAATGCATTCCCTTGTGGTTCTTGTGATCATGAATACCATACAAATACAAGAATGAACAGTTTATTCAGAGATGTAAATTGATAAATGAATATAGCAGTGCCCTTGTAGGATTAGGATATTTGTTTTAAATGTAGCTTTAACAATTTTTCAGTCATATCATTAAGATTTCTGCAGTGAGGCAGTTTATAGTGATGTCTAGCACTGGGGCATCATGCCACAGACATGTAGCATGAAGTCCCACCCAGTCACAATATCCTGACATCAGGCTGACCAGTCCACAGTATCATTGTACATCAGGAAGATCAAAATTGGCAGGTAACTGAATGATACAGATAACAATTGACACAACTCTTACAGATGACCTTGCTGTGCCACTGCCAGGTTGTTCTTAGTATACTAGATATTAACCAGTTTAAGCTAGAGCAAAATAACAGTAAGGATGCTCAAATTATGGAGATGTGTGAAAGAGTAACATGATCGGATAAATATTCTTGATATTCTTGAAGACATTATCGACTTCAAAATTTTGTTTCTGATACAAATATTTAACCTAGTTACACTGACAAAAGAATAGTTCAGAGGTGGACCAAAGGTATGCAATCTCTGCCACAGTCATTTATCAAGGCAATATGAATGCATCCTGAAATGAAGGATCAATCCCTCTCCTAACGTGAAGACAGCACAACCAGAAAGAGTATTAACACAATTATTATGAGGCCAAAATCCTGTGGGGTTTGGAACAAATGTATTACCAAAGCTATCTGCTGTCAGGAAAGAGGACAGGTGAAGTTCAGCTTATCTCTGTTAAGCTATGTCATGTAAATGTACGCTGGTGAAAGTGACTATGCATGCAAGTCAACTTTGTCTTGAATTTAAACATTGAATTCAAGAAGGAACATGAGCTGAGATGAAGTGCACCCTGTTCCCAGCAAGCTCTACTACTCTGATCACATAATGCACTTTGAGCCATGAGGTCAGTGCATGAGATGTTATAACTTGCTTTCTTGGATTGATGGGCAGGAACAGGCATCACTGTGGGCTGCAGACACTTTCTGTATTCCTCAGAAAGCACCTGAGTGCAGGAACTGGGTCTTGCAGCCTTGCCTCTGTTGATGAACTGATTGAGGAGATGGGTTAAATGACTATTTTCTCTTAGCCTTAAAACAGCAACTTTTTCTCAAATATGCAACCAGGCTGAAATGTCTGATACAATGTGGAGGTAGTTCAGGTCTACATACAGGGTATGAAGTTCACACACCCTACATGCTGAAACAAGGGCTATCAGAAAACTTGTTTTGCAAGAATGCAGTTTTATTGAGGCCCAAGAGTGAGAGAAACAAAGTAAAATCATACAGTAATGGACATAGAGCTAAAATGTGATCTCTAAAGAATGACATTTGGTAAAAACGATGAATAAAGCAAAATGTATAACAAATATTTTTAGAAAAAAAAAGGATAAAAGTAACTCTCAACATGATGGGCACTATTTAAGTACTGACTGCCGGTAAAAAAAAGTCTTGAGTGGTCAGTGAATTACGGTGGTCAGTGAATTACGATGTCGTTTTTACATTTTATTTCATGTTGGAGAAATCAGAAAATATGCACATATAAACTAAATACATAAAAACAATCAAAGTAGTTATAAAACATTTACTGGAATGGTAACTAAACAAGAGACCATCACCTGGTGGTGGCCAAACTGAAGCTGAAACTGAAGAGATACCAGATTGAAGCGTCAGACAGAAGAGTCAAGTACAACGTCAGCCTTCTGAAAGACCCCAAGATAAGACAAGAGTTTGGTCTGATGCTGAAGAACAAGTTTGAAGTGCTTCAGGAACTTTTTCAAGAAGAAGAAGACAGTGTACCCAACAGCTGGCAGATAGTGAAAGAAACACTAAGAGCATCATGCCAAGAAGTTGTGGGGCCAAAGAAACACCAGCAGAAAGAGTGGATCACAGCAGAGACCTTGACCAAGATCGAAGACAGGAAGAGGAAGAAGGCAGTAGTCTACAACAGTAGAACCAGAATAGAGAAGGCCAAGGCTCAAGAAGCTTATGCAGAAGCCCACAGAGTAGTGAAGAGAAACATCAAGAAGGACAAGACAGAATACATAGATGGACTGGCAGCTGAGGCGGAGCAGGCAGCGTACAGCAGTAACATGAAACAGCTGTACGACATCACCAGACGACTCTCCGGGAATCTCAGCAAACCAGAAAGACCTGTCAAGGACAAGCAGGGGAATACCATCAACAGTTTAGACCAGCAGATGAACAGATGGGCAGAGCATTTTGAGGATCTCCTGAACAGGCCAGCATCCGCGAACCCCCCAGACATCGAACCAGCTAACGTGGATCTCCCGATCAATTGCGAGAAACCGACCAGAGACGAGATCAGGAAGGCCATCACCCTGATAAAGAACGGGAAGGCGGCTGGACCCGACGACACATCAGCAGAGGCGCTAAAGGCAGACCTGGATGCGTCAGTGGAGATGCTGTACCCACTCTTTGAGAGGATTTGGGAGGAAGAAGACGTACCGGCAGACTGGAAGGAAGGTTACCTGATCAAGCTTCCCAAGAAAGGCGACCTCAGCAACTGTAACAACTACAGGGGCATCACACTCCTATCTGTGCCAGGGAAGGTCTTCAACCGAGTCCTCTTGGAAAGGATGAAGGCAACCGTGGACGCACAGCTGCGAGATGAGCAAGCAGGCTTCCGGCAGAACAGATCCTGCACGGACCAGATTGCGACGCTCCGCATCATAGTCGAACAGTCCCTAGAGTGGAACTCCCCGTTGTACATCAATTTCATCGACTATGAGAAGGCGTTCGACAGCGTGGATCGAGAAACCCTCTGGAAACTCCTTCGGCACAACGGCATCCCAGCCAAGATGGTCAACCTAATCAGGAACTCCTATGGCGGCATGTCCTGCAGAGTTATCCATGGAAGGCAGCTCACAGACAGCTTCCAGGTGCGAACTGGAGTCCGACAAGGATGCTTGTTATCACCGTTTCTCTTCCTCCTTGCCATCGACTGGATTATGAAGACGTCCACCAGCGAGCGCAGGAATGGAATTCAGTGGACTTTGTGGAGCCAGCTAGACGACTTGGATTTTGCCGACGACCTTGCACTCCTTTCACACAGCAAACAGCAGATGCAAGAAAAGACAAACGTTGTGGCAGCCATGTCTTCACAAGCTGGCCTCAACATCCATGAGGACAAGACCAAGATCCTGAAGATCAACTCCACAAGTACTGAACCAGTCACCCTGAATGGAAGTCCCCTGGAAGAAGTGCAGTCCTTCACCTACCTGGGTAGCATAATTGACCAGCAGGGCGGTACAGACGCAGACGTCAAGGCAAGGATCGGCAAAGCAAGAGCCGCCTTCATCCAGCTCAAGAATATCTGGACCTCCAAGGAGCTGTCCTTGACCACCAAGATCCGACTGTTCAACTCCAACGTGAAGTCAATCTTACTGTATGGAGCAGAGACCTGGAGGACGACCAAGACCACCATCAGGAAAGTCCAGACCTTCATCAACAGCTGCCTCAGAAGGATTCTCCGGATCCGCTGGCCTGACACCATCAGCAATGCCAATCTTTGGGAAAGGACCTTCCAACTTCCTGCTGAAGAAGAAATCAGGAAGAAGAGATGGGGCTGGATAGGGCACACCCTACGAAAACCGCCAACCAGTATCACCAGGCAGGCGCTGAGGTGGAACCCACAAGGCAAGCGGAAGAGAAGATGTCCAAGAAACACCTGGCGACGCAACCTCCAGGCGGACACCACCAAGATGGGCTACACCTGGAACCAGCTAGAGAAAATTTCCCGGGACAGAGGACTCTGGAGATCTGTAGTTGGCGGCCCATACCCTGATAGGAGTGACGGGCAGTGAATGAATGAATGAACTAAACAAGAGCAGGTCACTGATATGTGATGTATGGTGATCTTGATTTTAACTTTACATTTTTGTCAATAAGTGTTGGGTCACAGAATTCATCTAAGTCCTGGGATATACAGCCATGGATATTTTTCATCTGTTCAGGAACATTTGATACAGTTGGTAGCAGAGTTTATTTCCTAATGTTTATGTGACTGGGTAATGTATTCACTTGAGAAATGCAACTGCATTAAAAAAATATTTTATTTAATTAGCTAGCTCTTTATTCATGTGGACAAAAAAATGTCTCTGAATCCATAAATCTCAACTCAGAAGTGTCAACAGAAAAACAAATTATCGAATTAGAGAATAACTGTCCCACCAAAGGAACTTTTACAAATTCATGTGCTTGTGGACAAAAAATACAAAGACACCAGGTGCATTTGTATACACCTACACACCGTCCTAGTGCACATATTTGAATAAAAATAATGTGTTGCAGGTATGACACAATGAGTCAATAATAATAATAATAATAATAATAATAATAATAATAATAATAATAATAATAATAATGAGCACTTTGTATAGCGCCTAATCTTAAAAGTTCAAAACGCTTTACAACATTTACAATATGACTACAAAAATAAACCCAAACAAAACAAACACCATGAAATTATAAAACACTAAAAATCCTTAAAATATTTAAGGTAGGAAGCATTAATAGGTCTTTAAGTTTGTTTTTGCAGTCAAAAAAGGTGTGTTTTAAGAGCACTCTGAAAGGGATTAGTGTCTCTGTGTCTAATTACAATGGGCAATTCGTTCCACGTTGCTGGGCCGAGGTATGCAAATAACATTATTTTCATTAATGAGTATACAATTGTCTGAAGAGAAGCATACATATCTTGTTGGTGTGTAGACATGGGTGAGGCCAGATAGGTAATATGGACTGGAGTCCATCAGTGAAATGTAGCACAGAGAATACATTTCATGCTTGATTCATGATCAAATGGATAGCCAGTGTAGGGTACAGACCAGCGTGGAGGTGTGCTCTGATTGTGGTACTCTAAGAATGATCCAAGCAGCTGTGTTTCAAACTTTTTGAAGTTTCAGGAGTAGATATTGAGATGAACCAGACAGAATTGAGTTACAGTAGTCCAGTCATGAAAGGACTAATGAACAATCAAGTAATTTAGTGGCATCAATGAGAAGATACTTGTGAATGGAGCTCATGCATCTCAGCTCAAGATATGCAGCCTTGCATATGTTCATGACAAGTTGGTGCAATGTGAGAGTACTGTCTAGAGTAACACCTAGGTTTGGTACTGACTGTGTGAATTTAATGTGGTGTTGTTGACATTTATTGTTTATGGTAAAGGATGTGAATAAGAAAATCTTTGTGTTGTGATCAGAATGGTCTCAGTTTTATTATCATTCATCTGCAGCTTGTTACATGTCATCATTGATTTCACATCAGAAATGCAACTCTCTATACCTTGGATGGTAGCATCAACTTCATTTGGGTGGCTAGACTTGTATATTTGGGTGTCATCAGCATACAATTGGTGAGACACTGGGTAATGATCTATGATACTTGAGAGCAGCTGAGTGTATAGAGTGAAGAGAAGAGGTCCAAGAACAGACCACTATGGAACACCAAAATATAGATCAACTGGTCTGGAATGTATTCCATTTACAAATACAATTTGTGTCCTGTTCACTAAGTACTACTTGAACCACAGTAAGGCTGTATTGTGAATGCCAAATACAAGCTGGAGACATTAAAGTAATATATCATGGTCTATTGTGTCAAACGCTGCAGACAAATCAAATAGGGTGAGGACAGTAATATTTCTGCTATCCAAAGCAGAGTGGATGTCATCAACTACTTTCATAAGAATATTTTCAGTCCTGTAAAGATAAGCAGACTGTACAGTGCTAAAAAGACTGTTTGAATTCAGATGAGATATAAGTTGGGTTAGAACAACTTTTTCTAAGATTTTTTATATGAATGGGAGATTAGAAACTGGGCGGTATTTTTTTAAAAATCATTATGGTGGAGTGTTGGTTTCTTCAGCAGAGGCTTTACAATGGCAGTTTTGAAAAATGATGGGAAATTCCCAGATGAGAGAGAGGTATTAATAACATCAGCAAGTGAAAGCAATATTGGATCTAAGCACTCAAGCAACAGTGATGTTGGAATTGGATCAAGTTCACATGACTTTGGTGCACTCTTCATCACGATTGTCGGTAATAAATCCATAGAGACATGTCAAAATGCTGCTAATGGTTGTCACTGGAATTCTTTATCGTAACTGTATGGTGACGACGAGTCAATTGAAATTGTGTTGTCAAGATGATCTCTAATGGTTTGTACCTTGTCACAGAAGAAACCATCTGCAAACTGGTCCAGAAGGTCTACTGGAAAGAAGGTAGTTGAAAGTAGTGTACATTTGTTCCGTCACATTAGTTGGTTAGTTATCTCGAAGAACTCTTTGCAGCTGGAACTTTCGGTAACCTTAGTACTGTAGTGGAATAATTTCGCTAAATGGACTCTGTTAGTGAAGTTGTTCTTAGCGGTTTATAGATTTGTTTATGAATAGTGAGTCTGGTGGAAAACCAAAGCCTCTCTGCTTTACGGTGGTCTCTTTTAGCAGTGCAAAGCTGGTCCATAACACTGCTATACCACGGAGAATACTTCTGAACTGATACTCTGCACTTCGTGGCTGGGGCATGTTTTTCAAGCAATGAACACAGGCAGTTATCAAGTTGTTCTGCTGTAGGAGGTAAGCAAGTTGTAATGTTTGCTTGGATGTCATGCATTAGTTTGGTTCCATTTATCATACAGAGGTTTCTCTTAGTAGCAAATAAAGATGGTGGGTAAGGGACTGATATGTCAAGATGACATATAATGCAGAGGTGATCTGATGCAAGTTTGTGGGATACAAGGGTGGACTTTAGAATATTATCATCAGGTCTATGAAGAATCCAGTCTAAAATGTAACCATGTTAATAGGTGGGTTAGTTAACTGACTGTTTAAGGTGGAAAACATAAATGAAATCTAGGAGTTTTGATTTGGTTTCTAGGAGTGTCAAAGTGAAAGTTGAAATCTCCAAGAATTTTATAGGTTTTATAGATAGGTGGCCACCTATCTAATTTTCATACTCCAGGAGATTCAGTCAGCTTGTTTATTTCTATGAGGAGGAGGGCGGCAGAGGCAGAAAAAAAGGACTCTTATGCCAAAGTTGTGCATATTCTCATCACTAACCCCTTCTTTATTCTTTTCTAATCAAAATATTTAGTTGCATAACTTTAAGAATTAACATCATAAATATAATTTCAAACTGTATAAAAAGCATACAGAAACTAAATTGGTCATGTGATCAGATATGGTAGAACCAAATCAATATGCCATCTCTTGAAATAGGGGCCATAATGAGTTTCCATACCTTCTGTAATTATCATGAAATCTGCTTGCTAAAATTCAACTTGTTGTGCATGTTAATACCCAATACCTGATGTATGAAAGTAACTGAATGTACTTTTAATATGACCCTATTCCAGCTTTGTGAGAAAGCTGAAACCAAATCTTCAAAAGAGTGACCCAGGAAAAAGTCAACATAAATAAGAATACCTGTTCCAAATCGATTAACTTCTGTTTGTGATGCATTAGTCTCTTCTGAAGGGAGCGTCTATACACCTTGACAGACTTGTTCTTCTGGACTTTATTCCCAAAGGTGTTCTCAGCCTGGATGAAGTTCCAGCGGTTTGGGAGATGAGAACCTATAAAATGAAAAGAAATGAAATTCTTCCACTAAATCAAACAAATTTGAAATATTAAGCATACAGTGATGACTTTAGGCAGATACGTGGTAAAAAGACAAGCAAGTTGAACCCATATCATTATATCTTTATATATATTAGTAATATCATAAATATCTCAATTAGAAATATTTACAAGTTGAAAGCATCCATGGCAATAAATCAGCTTGTAAAACATAATTTGGAAAATGAGGCAAAAATTAAAGAGACACAAAACTGGATGTTATCCTTTGGTAGAAGTATGAAATTAGGGTTAAACTGATGCAAATATACATACAAACAGCATGTCCCACTATTACAAAACTATACCAACTAAGAAAATGAAAAAAGAATATTTTAATTATAGGTCAGAAGAATCACCTTGATCCTTCTTTGTAGCCCCTCTGTCAGCATCTTCTCCATTTAATGTAAATGTGTTGTCAAGGTTACGACACAGGAAAAGCAGAATCCAGCCTACAAGAGACAAATCAATATTGCCTACTTGCAATGCACTAGCACCACCTGGTTGTCCTGTGCACATGGGGGAAAGGACTTTGGCTAGCATGCCTAAAATGCTCTCCATCATGCTAACCGCTGCAGGACCTTGCAGAGTTCTCTGTCCCATTGCCAAAAGAAGTACAAACAACCTGAAAATAATGTGATGCAACATTTTAAAACATTTCTTGCGCTATCAGGTTTAATGGCAGAAAAGTCACAGGGTAAATGAAAGGCCACAGACCATCAATAAATTATATCACCATGTACAACATAAGTAAATCACAGGGCATATGAAAGTCCAAAGGCTAGCATTAATTATATAATCATATACAATGAAAGAGTCAATCATACAAATGAACTGTGCTTAAAATTATTTGATTTTGTTGAACTTTTTTTGCATTTGCCCCCCAAAAATATCTTTTCATTTATATTCCCAATCAGGATTATGTAGGAGTCCAACTGTTTTAAGGTTATGTCTCTGATATTAAGGATGTATTCTTATTTTTAGTTTATGCCTCTGATAGTAACATTTCCCATCATATTAGGTTATGAACACAATAGAAAAGGGATCCTACTGTATTTAATTTATGCCAATTTTAGTACAGAACTCCTACTGTTTTTAGGTTATTCCTATAGGAGTGGAGTTCTACAGTTTTTAGGCTAAGCTATTGATATGATAGGGGTCCTGCTGTCTTTTGGTTATGCCTCTGATACAATGGATTTTCAATTTCTTATTTGGTTATGCCTCTAATACAAAGGGGGGACTTACCGTTTCTAGGTGATGTCTCTAATAAAAAAGGGATTTTTTTAAATAAATAACTTTTTCTTGAGTATTTAAATTTATGGCTTGTAAGAAACATGAAAGCACAAAAATTGTACCCAAGACAAAATCAATATATCAATTTTATATCTAATTTGTACTTACTTTTAAAAAATATTCCTCTGATGGAGAGAAAAGTCCTAGGGTAAATGGGTCATATTCTGGCCACTCCGTGAGTCTTACTTCAAGTCAAAGGTTGATATCAAACAATGAAATTAGCGTGTAACCTTTACAGAACTAGAGTAACATAAGAAATTTTGTTTCTCTTCCAATTAATTTGAACTGGCTAATTCCAAACACCGAGTGGGTTATTCAATCCACAACAAGTGTGTCATTATGATGCATTTTATTAAAGGGTAAACCATTTTTAATACACATTTTGAGACATGTGACAATGAAATAGAAATAAAGTTTTTAAAAACAGTATTTTGAACGAGTTAGAAATACATTCTAGCTTGTAAGATTCCTTGTACATCATACCTTTGTCTTACATGTAACTTGTACATCATGATTATTATTATACATATTACCTATAGACAAAAAGTCTTTCAATGGGACTGTCTCCCTACTGGTCAAAAATGAATTCAAATCATCTAAAATGAGTCCATTTATGGGGTACTTTTATTCCATTTAAGGTACCAAGTAGTGAAATCATATTTGATTTCCTAGAGAAACTTCAAAATTTGTTAAAGAAAGTATTTTCTTACATGTACGAGTTAACATATTCACAAAATACTTGTACATGCAGTCCAAAATCATTTGCCATGGTCTTTAATCTTGAGCCTGATACCATGAAGAAATCATCTAATCAAAGACCTAAGACCGGACAATCTCAACAGTAACCATATCTCCTAAGTTTGGGTAAATTTATAATTCAAACTTTTGTGAAGAACACGCCACCTGCAACCACACAGCTACTAAATTCATGGTGTTATTCAGATAAGTCCACAAAATGAGTTTAATGAAAATTTATTTATACTTATTCCAATGTTCACAACAGTGGTGTCATTTAAGCCCACGATCTGGGAATTTACCTTGGCAACTCAGCCGCTAGCACCAGCCTATAATCAGAAAATCAATAAATGTTTTTAAAGCCAGAAAATGTAAAAATTATTTTTGATAACATATTTCTTAAATAAGCTATTTCCATATCAATTTGCTTTTGTTATTATGGTGTCATAAAGATAACATGCATGTTAGACTGACTCGAATCTCTGTTAAGAAAACTGTTGTAATGAAAATGATTCATTTATTACCATGTGCCTGGATGATTTGAATAAATCTGGCAATGAAATTCATACCTACTCAAAGGCTTTTGACCTGCCTTCTGGAGATAAGCTTGTAGATGATGATGAAGAAGATGGCTGATTTTCTAAAGTCAATGTGTTATGTTTGAAAATTGGTAAAAATTTTGTTGCCTTGGAATTATTTAGTTTTAAAACTGTTAAAAAGGCCATCATATACCCGAGATTCATGTGAAATACTTTTTTTTTAAAAAATGGATATTTGCTTTAGGACAAACTGATTTTACCCACTACAATTCTCTGCAAATTGTTTTAGCAGGATGGGGGAGGGGGAGCTTTCCCCTCCTGGACCACATTCCATTTTTGTGTGAAAAACTCTTATACAAAAAATGAACAACACTGTCACAAGCCCGTACAACTTAAAATATGAATCAAGACCTCTGACCTCAGCATCAATGACAGAATGCTGACCCTCAACTTGTTCACTGGAATGCAACTTCATTTGAACATGTAGAAATCACTTTGTTCATAAACTCAATTAAGTACAAAAATGCAACAAACAACCTTCAATGTCTTCACAAAAAGTGTCATATGCTGATGATCAGATCTGAACCATTTTCTTTCAGAACAATTTACATATTGAAATATACTTTTCAGCAAATACCCCTTGTCAATGCCACCATTCATTCAGTAGGAGCTGTGAGAAATACGTTTTTTAAATGGCGCCATGTTCAAGGTCAGATGAGTGCCATTTTCATTCAAAACCAACTGCATGCTGCTGTAAGGTTTCAGTGAAAACTCCATATTGAAACAACCATCCATTCTGAAGCAGTTATAAGGTTTTCTGGATGACTATAAAGACAGCCATTATGATAGTAGGATCAGCACAATTTTAATATAGGAAAAACTATGTTGCAAAAAGAACTTGGAGGGGGTTGTCAGTATGGCCATCAATTCAGAGGAAGTAGCTACAATTATCAGATTTATCAAATTCTGGCAGGTCACATTTGCATAATTTTCATTTAGGACCAACAACTTAGCAGTCATTTAGAAAAAAAACCTTGTCAATATGATCAAGTAATGACACCCAGGATTTCAAGACTGCCATAGTGGCAATCATGTGCAATGTCTGATCAGCACCATTTTTATTGAGGACCAACTAGATATGATAATAATATTTGCAATGAAAACCCCATGTCTATGAGACCATCTGTTCATCAGAAGAAGCTAACAGTATTTTCACGATGAATATCATGGTAGCCATATTGCTAGTCTCATTGTCACCCTCTTTATTTAGAACCAACTATACATCATAAGAAGTCTTTTGTTGAAAACCCTATGTTGCAAATGCTATCTACAAGAGGTACCTATAACAAGATTTTCAACATGTTTTCCATTCTAGTCACAATAGATGAATGAATGCACAAATTTCAGTCTGGTAGTAAAACTTAATGCCACTATGGCAAACTGTTTAGGATAATTTGTTGTAACAAAGTATCGAATCGAAGCTGGAGGACCAACCTGGGTCAGTTACCATTGTGTTTCCTTGGGTAAGGCACTTAACTCAAATTGCCTCAGCACTAAATAACCTAGCTGCTTTTGCTGTTTCATAAAGCATCAAACCCCCTAAAAATAATTTGTACCAACTAGATATTACAAGACAGTTGAAAAACCCAGGTCAATATAAATATTCATTAAGGTATAGTTGCAGTAACAAGATTTTCAAAATGGCTGCTGTAAGATAATCATATGCAATTTTTTTTAAGTTCTGAAATAAAATTAGGACTGTTTAGTCTTTAAAATACCTGTCATAAAATATTTTAACAAAATTAAGACTTCATTAAAGTGCACACATCATATTAGGCATACATGTACTGTAACTGTCCTCAAAACCCGTTCTGAAAACTTCTCTAATCGATGATGTGGAATGCTGGAAATCCAACACATTGATGGTCTTGTCAATACAAAGGTGCATAGTAAAACCCCAGGTCTATACAAATATAGAACCATGTACTGCACTTTTATGCCCATTAAAATTTGAGCCAAGACACAAAATTTTAGCACATTGAACTGTACTATGTAATAAGACATGCTAGGACACTTCTCTCATGTCTTGCACGATCTATTTAAGAATCAGAGCTGATATTTAACAATAGACCATCCTAACTTCGTGCCTGTCCATAGTTTTAGTGCCATTTTAAATGCACTGATCTTAAATCCTTATGACATTAATTAGGTCAGTATTTTTCGTCAACAGCAAAAGTAAGTACTGATTAAGAAATATTTGACGAAAAAATAAAATTTAAATACGCACCACAATTCAAATAAAAGAAAGCACAATATAAATGTCTGGTTTAACCAATGCCATTTTTGCCTCAAGTTTGTGGCCCTGATGTGACTATTAGCTGTTAAAGTTAGGGCCATTTTTCACGTTTGTTTACTAAAAAAAAAAATTATAGGCAGGAAACCAGACATATTTTTGTCATGGCAAAGGCAAATACAAAAATTTAGTTATTGTAACATCACTTCTTATACCATGTTAGAAAAAAATTAATGAAATGAATAATGATATATTTAAATACAAGGGAAATCTTTGTTATTTAATAACACTGATCCAATAAAAAATTAACAAGTAAATATGGTAATATTACTTGAAACAGTTCCAAGAAAACAGTCAGGATTCTGGAATGTGAAACCACTTGTCGCAGATTCATTCCACTTTAATATTACATATGTAGCAGACCAGACTGAATTGAAAATAAATGGTGCCAGACATCATTTTAAAAAATTTGGCAGTATCTATCGATTATTGGATGTTATATGACTGAAAAATGTTAGAGGAGAGGGATTGTGTAAAACTTAAAACATGCTGCATCAGACTGTTGTTAAGGGAATAATCGTGGCAGCTCAAGGATACAAGTCATCATTTGTGGACTTTATGACTACTCATGAAAGTTACAGTAGACATGTACTAGCTAGACCAGTTAAAGTGTCTTATGCATAAATAATTTATCTATTTCTTTTGTGTCTATACTCTTGTATTTACTATTAATCTACATGGATTTAGCTGATTTGTCGTAAGTATGAACTGCAGATCCCAGTAATTAGCAAAAATAAATGTACGTTAATAAAATAAATATGTTTGTCATTCAGTTTTCTGTAATTATGAAATGTAATAAATAGATTGCTCTTTTTACGCTCAGATTATGCTTATCGACACTAATATTAGTAAAATAATTATACTTGTACCTCTCTTGTGGGTTGGGATGTGTGAATCTACAACAAAGCAGTTCAGGTTCACATTTAATACAATTTCCCTTTGATTGGGTACCCAGGTAACTGATCATTAAGATTGCTGGGTACCTGGAAGAAATTTCTGAAATGTTTGACATCTCTATCCATCAACCAATTTTAAGCTGCATTAAGTTTTCAAAATTATGTTTTCATAAGCTTGATATGGTAAAACATCATACCAGATATGATCATCCTTTCCTAACCAGTGTTTATGAGTCCATACGACCTCCTAAAATGTGACTATAGAAAATGTGACCTTTGACCTCCATAATCAAAAGTTATTGTTGTCCTCTCTATTATTATTTTATCCCAGTAGAATGCAACAACCCAGTTTTTTTTTTTGCAATACACATTCCTCCAAAGATGCAGCTATAGCAGTTTTTTTTAAAACGTCACTAGTAATAAAGGAATAAAAATTCAGACAGCATACAGAGGGACAATGTGAATTCTTGCTTCTTTGATTGATGGGTAATAATTCATAGAAGTCAGATTCTTAAGTTAAAACTGACTAATGAAGGACAAATGATATTAATAAAGGCAGTACAAACTGTACTTAGAGTATGTCTCATGACATCACAAACTAACCTATCCTGTGGAAAAACTTGTGAATAATTGGACTGGAAAAATTCCTGTAGCATGTTTCCCATGAAGTCTCCAAACCATTTCTGGCTCCCACAGACACGAACAAGCAGCATGCTTGCAAGAATCTGAATGCGCCGTGTACCATGCACACATAGATGTTTGAAAAGAGCTTCACATCCCTGTGGGGCCAATGCAGTGTAGAGAGAGATGGGGGGTTGGGGAATGCTGGCTGATGGATTAGTGCTGATCAGAAGTACCTCCAACAAACATTCCAGCAGAAATCTGAAATAAAAATTATAACAGTGACATATTGCATGTCAACTTCTCATAACTTTGGAAGCACAAAATAAAAAGTCCAAGCTTTCTAAATTGGATACAATACAGTAAAATTTGGCATGTTAATAAATGAATCTTAGTAATGAGAGTCCTTAAACTATCAATGCTTGGACTTCATGTGATGCTGCAAAACATCAGATTTCATGTTAAGCTTAAACTGAAAGTGAGATCTGACATCTTTCTTTGTTCATTACTTACAAGTCTTACCAAAATCAAATGGTTTAACTTTTACGACCCTGAAAATGTTATATCAGGAACAAGAGCACCAAGAATAGCATATTATACATCTAATCTAGCTTTGATAGTCATCTATACAGATAACTGAAATTTAAGCATGGAAGACACATTACTTTTATATAGTCAGAATGACTTAAACCTTTATCCACTTTAACCCTAAAATGAATAGACTTGGTTGAGGTATGCATGCAGAACAAGTGTTATGGTACAAAAACCAATTTGTCTTCTTTCAGGCACACCAACCTTGATATTTGACTTTTTGAATCCAGATTAAATAGGATTCTTTCTTACACCAAGTGCAAGTAATCCACAAAGTTTGGAAACCATAGGTGACTGAAAACACAAGTTATTGTGTGGAGTTATTTCTTATTCTTCAGTCAAATTAAACTACCTTGACCTTCAAGTTTATGACCCAAAAATTGAAAGTTCTTCCTAAGCCCAAGTTCAAGCAATCCTCAAAGTTTGATAACTACAGATCATGGAAAACTTTATTATAAAAAGTTATTGAACTCTTTTCCTTCTTTCAGTCATGGCAACCTTAACCTTCATGCTTTTGAGCTAAATTTAATAGGGTTCTTCCCTATGCCAAGATTAAGAGAGCATATACCATGAAGTTTAAGTACTAAAGCAAGATGGCATAAAGATCACATGCAGTTGGTTGACTAATTCTTGGCTTGAACAGACACACTTAGTCAAATCACAAAAACACATAACTGTGCCACTTTTCACTGGCATAAAACTATAGTTTCATTAGCTAATTGGCTAAATTGCAACAGTAGTACCTTTATGTTGGTAGAGGCTCCACTCACTGAAGATCAAATAAGGTTTTGCTTTAATCATGTTAGTAATGTGCATCTACACTTGACATTTCACAATCTGATAAAACCTTCTGGTATGGGAAGTACACAAGTTCTGCACTTGGGTATAATCGACTCCAATCAACAAGAATATCATGAACAGTCAATAATATGCCTGCCATGTGTTGACGCATCATTTGTAGGCACTTGCAGAGCACAGATGAGTCTAGACTGTCTCAATTTATGGTCTAGCTTGACTTGACCATAAGCTTCAGACTGTGATATCAAATGGTTACTTCCTTGCCTATATGGCAAACCATCTGTAAATTTTACTGAAAGAAAAAGCTGAAAACCAAAAATCTTTATTTCGGTCATTGTAACCTTGACCTTATAGAAGCATACCTAAAACCATGTTGCACATTCCCATATCAGCAAGCCTTCTTCAATGTTTTATGGCATTATGTGGTGTGTAATTTGCTTTCCAAGATTTTCATACCCCTAGTTTGTGTCACAGTGACCAAGACCTTCAACCTTTTCAATCCAAAGTTTATCGATTTATTTCTTGCCGTGTAAGGCCAAAACAAATTTGAACAATGTTTGAGCTATTGAGCTATATTTACAATGCAGAAAGCATTTATTCTTTCTGACAGACACCTCTGACATTTGATCTTTAGACCCTCAAACTATCTACGTTTTTTTCACCCTTGGCACAAGCCATCGACAAAGTCTTACTAAGGAACTTGTTTTCGGATGAAAGTTACTGTGCAAGAATGGCTTTTAACTTTTACCAAGCTCTTTCTCTACATGTAAAGAAAAACCTCCTGATTTTACCTCTCTTCACAAACATAGTCCAGAACTAAAGTTATTATATAAAGAAAGAAAACATTTTTCTTCTTTAAGTTTATGACCTTGACATTTGACCTACTGATCTTTGAATCATTAAGCTTCTGACACATCATATGTGCACCCTATTTCATAAAGTTTGTTCCCTAATCTAAGTTGTTGTGTATAAACAAAAATGAATTAAAATGCTTAAAAATTAATTTAATTCTTTTTTTGCATTTATAGTTTTGAAACCTTAACTTCTCAACTTTGTGATTTTTTTGTACCATTATATTTTCCTTGGACACATTATTGCATTATAAGTTTTATCATATACTCAAATAACTCAAGGAAACTTTGAAATATATGAATATCAGGAAACCTGACATGAGCAGCACCAAGGAAATTTCCATTCTGAATCTGTCATTTGACTTTTGTGCATACGCCTTTTCAATCTGCATCTATTATTACAAACACCAAGTTTTCAGAATTACTTTTCTTATCATACTAATAAATCATCATTTAAAAGAAAAATTGTGTATTTTCAGAAAATGGAGCCATTTTTGTCATTTTTCAACATGAAAATAAATAAAATATTTCTCACCATGTGGGTAACTTTCGCCAAGAATGTGTTCTATTAAACACTTCACACTGCAACTCAGTCAACTACTACTTTCTTTGCAAGATGTTTTAAAAGAGACATTAATTGCCATCTTACTAGTCTCTATGTTTAGCTACTCTGACCATTGGTTTTAACAACATAGACATCAATGGATATACGCTAATAAAAAGCTGTAAGCATGATTTTCAATATGTTCTAGGTCAACATTTGTGGAACACAGTTAAAAAATTGTGGGAAACACACAATCCCATGCTCAATGTGCAATTGTTCATTCACTACCTCACAAATCCAGCCATTCCAAGCTATATAAAAAAACATTCACCAAATCTTTTGGTTTGTTTTTGCAACAAAAATGCTAAAGAGTCAAATGCCTGCAAAGACAGGTTAGATTAGACTAATGCTGGATACAGAGACTGGCACTAAATCCCATCAATTGTCAGATATTGAGCAGATGTAACTGCCAGGAGGGTTTGGAAGAGAATGCCTTTTCAGATATTGTCAAAAAAATTAATTTACTTGAAAACATATTTCATACCTGTCAACTTTTCAAAAATCAAGATGTGAGATTGAATAAAAACAACTATGGAGTATGAGGCCTAAAATCAGGAGGCTTTTCATGGCATTTTTTTTAAAACATACCTTTCATTAACTACTGACCCATCTTCTAGATATACATGAAATTCTCAGGTTGAGCCATTTCTCCATGGCTCATTTTCTCT
The DNA here is from genome assembly GCA_029339505.1 of Unio delphinus. Taxonomy (NCBI): domain Eukaryota; kingdom Metazoa; phylum Mollusca; class Bivalvia; order Unionida; family Unionidae; genus Unio; species Unio delphinus. The sequence continues at coordinate 2,136,652 of JAQISU010000153.1, forward strand.
CAGGACATGCCCCATTTTCATATTCTGGCCAGCTGTGGCCGAACTACACAAAAGCTAAAAGTTAGACTTATGTAATCAAGCAAGGAAGCTAGAGCAACTAATTAACAGTTGATCTTTATTATTGAAATTATCTTGTGAAAAGGACTGCCCCACTGATAAAACTTCAAAGAAATATTCTATAGTGTGTGTGTATGCAAGCACAAGCAACTGATTGGCAAATAAATACTGCTCAAATCAGATGTCACTAATGGTGGTTTAAGTGCATGTGAATTCATCTTAACAGTCCCAATCTGCAGTCTCAAGCTACCATACAGGTGGCAACTATTTTTCCCCACATTGTATATCACATCTTATTTACAAAATGTCAACTTGTAAGACATCTCACAGTTTACTTGTAAAAAAATTATTCTGAATTTCTTTTTGTTGTTGTTGTTGGGGGGACATATATACTGCAAGGTATGTTTTATTCCTTCTTTTAATTTAATGATGGTTTATATATATTTATCGGTGCCAATAAAATCCCAAACAAGATATTTCAAACAACCTAATCTCCTTAAGATGTTTTGGTTAAATATTCATCATTTAAAAGCATATTCAAATGGGTTGATTTAAATTTTGACGAAAGACCTTCAAAATTATATACTGTTGTATAAACAAGGGCTAAATTTTCTGTAAAATCAACTTGTCTTCTTATAACTTGTTAAACCAGTCCCCAAACATGTACTGATACATGGGCTTATATCTGTGTTTTTAAAATATATTATACAATGGATGACAATTTCTCATTTCAGCTCAAAGATTTCGAAATTTAAACTAGAAATTCAGCTTTAAAAAATAGCAGTCCATTTTCTAATTTGGGTTTCCTCAGAGAATATTTCCACCTCATTTTTCATATTTGGACATTTAGGTTGATGTGTGGGTTTTTTCCAATTGCATATCATAAATTTGGAAATTGCTGCTCCCAAGCGTAGCAACATATGGTAGTAGCTTACCAGTGGACATAGCAAATTTAAACTTATATCGACTCATACCTGCATGAAATCGATAGGAAAATGGCAAGTATTATAAGCGTTGTCTTTTATCCACTGACAGACTAGACGAAACTACAGCATAGATAAAACCTGACCTTGTACTCGCCAATTGCATTACTAGTCGCATGACTTCACAAATCTCAAACAATGACATCGAAAGTCAAATAGTCACATGATATCAACAACAAACTCTTTTCTAATGTTGTTGTACAGAAATTCAATGAAATTAAAGGAAAGTCAGATGCTTTTGTAAAAACCAGCAATGTGGCAAGTCTGTCTGATTTATCATGCAGAGAGCAATGTCAACATGGTAGTCACGTGATCTAACAAAATCCCTATTCTCGAAAGATATAAATATGGAGAATTTTGTGTTATTTCGTTTTTTATATATTTTTATTACAAACAACATACAACTTTAATTTAATTTATTATCATGTCTTTCAGCAGATTAAAAACATAATTTTAATACTCACAATTTCTGAGAAAATATGTAATTTGCATTTCAATTTCATGCATATATAACTCTATCTAACACCGTTTAAGTTTGGTTGGCAATTCGGCAAGCGGCTATGCTTTGCCATGACCATGTTGGCCTCTTGTAATGCTTGACTGGTTTTCATACCTGCTATGTAATAAAAGATACGGATATCGAGCTGACTTTGAAAATTAAAGTCTATTAGATGAATCTAATCCACTGAGTGCTTGGACTGACTCATCATGTTTATTGCATGCACCCAAATGATCCATACTGCACATTCTGACTATTCTAGTTTGTGCTCAATAAATTTAACTCCTTATCAGTTTAGTTATGACTCAATTACATGATTGTTTCGGGAGTCAAGTGGTGGCAGAAATTCTCAGATTTTTCTCGACTTTCATCAATATTTGTGAAAATCAAGGACTTCAGAGTCGGGAAAAAAAATTATCATTTCTGCAGACTTTTTCCTGATTTCCCGGTAGTGTAGGAAGTAAGTAACCCTGTCAAATTTGTCCATAACAGAATGGTAAAAGACAAACCCGAATTTGTTGGTGGTGGCAGGTTTAAAAAATGCAATGTAATTACCTGAGTTTATCTATGGTGGCATGTTTGAGGCTGTGCATCAGATTGTCAGTGGTATGCGTAGTGGAGGTAGGCAACCTAAGACCAATGGCATTTTTCAGCCGATCAATGGCTCTCTGTGCCAGATTCTGCTGAAGTTGCATCTGTAGACACTCATTGTATGCCTGATAAAACATTAAACAGTGGTAATAAAACATAACATAAATTTAATCTTAAACAGAATCACTAAAAAAAAAAAAAAGACCCAGAGAAGAACATACTTTCAAGAAACATTTATTAAATTCATGGTACATAACAATGTTCCATGAAGCCTAGAGTGTAGATTTCCAACTCTTTTACTTTAAAATCTATATTCTTTAGATACAAAGCTCCTTACAAGTGAAACTTTGATTTTCAAATCTTATTGGAGACATGGGAATGGTTAGAATAATTAAAGTTCACATAACTGGGTCAGTTTTGATATATAAAGTATAGTTTTCTATGGCACTCCAATCCAAATCTAATTAAAAGCTCAATATTGTAAAAAAAAATTGAATGAATACATGGAAACATATACATTTTATTTTTCAATTTGTTTCATTCTCTACAAATAGAGATATTAGTCATTAAATTAAATATTACAGACATTTGACAGAACCTTTATCCAAATTTATAATAATCATGGATATGACAATCTTAATGGTCATAAATATGATTCATTCATAGAAACCTCACAGTAACATTTCACTATTTATCTGATGAATTGGAGAACAAGCTTTCTGCCCAACAATATCTCAGTTGTATCATTATCATGGGTAGGTGTTTCAACATTACTTAACAGATGAATGAGAACAATCCATGCACAGTGAATTACTAATGGTGAATAAATTGCAGGCTGGTTGGTAGTTATGTATTAAAGGCCATTTTTCAGCACAAGATTGGCAGTACCTGGTGCCAGTCCATGCAAAGGACCCTTTAATACCTTTAAAACATGGAGATTCCATCAAAACTGTTGTGCTTTTTTAAATAAACAAAAGCTGTTTTTACAAGTATTCTGTAATACCTTATTGTTGGGGTGGGTCAACAGCTTTAATCACATTTTGCTGCATTTGCAATTTAGTGGTCATACACCTGAATAATAAAACAGGTGTATGACCAGTAAATTGCAAATGCAGCCTTCACAAGCTGATTTGTAGCAAATGGAGTACTAAAATGTTTCTGCCCAGCAGGGTGGGGTTCAGACAAGAATTATCACTGATACATATTTCAGTCACTATGCAAATATACATGCTCTAAATAGAAGAAACAATGTCCAATCTCCAGTCCCGTAATGTATGTGCAATGTTTAAAAAATTGTGAGGAATATGCTCTAGGGTTAGCATCTAAACATGCTCAGACACAGCATACAGAGACAAAAGTCTTCGATGTAAAGGAATTTGAGTGCTAGGGTCAATGTCAAGTTGCTGAACAACCAGCAAGAGAGCTTGTTGTACTGATGGTATAAGTCCCAGCTAGTGAAACGGAGCCCTCCGGGATGAAAGATCTCTGGGTAAAAGCTAACTCTTGACCTCCATCTCACAGACTGGAAAATGTACTTAATGGAGCAGTCACACTTGATTGCAATGCTTGTGACTACTGAGCTAACCTCATATTGGGCTAGTTCTAACTATGCAAAGCAAATGACTAATCATATCCAAGACACCCAACAAAGTTGGGCAGTAGAACTTTTATTTCTCAAAATCAGCGTGGTAGGTTTAATTTATGAGTTATGGTCAATCTTAAAATGTTTTATAATCAGTTGATGCATTTAAGAAGAAATGTGGCTAAGAGTGTTAACAAGATCTTATAGTCAGATGCAAGATCACCTCATTAGTATGAGTGAAATTATCTCCTTTTTAAATTCATCCAAGAACTTGATGATATAAGCCCTTATTAAAAGTTTGATCAAAATCAGATTAGAAACATGACTTCCAGAATGCTAACATGCTTCGTCATCAGATATAAGATCACTCATTAATATGAATCTATCTTGCTTCTCATCTAACTTGTGCAAGATCTTGATAATATAAGCATATATTTGAAGAATAATCAAAATCAGATAAAACAAAAGCCTCTAATGGGTAACAAGCCCAGCCAATTTGATCCAAGATCAACTCTTTATTATGGATTGATCTCAAACTCATTTGATATATTAATGATACAAAACTGATCAAATCTGTATTAAAAAACTTGACCTCCAAAGTGGGCAATGGACAATGAATGTCACATGACCACACCATACTCAATGGGTATTATGGTCAGGCGAGTTAAAAACACTAAGCAATGAAGTAAGATAAAAAGATATCCAACTACTGAAATGTGGATTTTTTTGGTGTGCAAGTTTTCAGAAATCTAATTATTGCATGAAAATTTTTCTTTGACTTGTAAAACAGTTCCACAACTTCACGATTTTCTACAGGATGAAAATGCTACTGTAGTAATAAATTACTCCATTTGATCTGTGAGTTATTAAACAACTACTTTTGAAAGAAATTTAAGACAAGAAGTGACCAGAATAGTGATGGCTTTGAACACCTAAAAATTAAAAAAAAAAAGGTCAGTAATCAGTTATTTCAGTATTACTGGCTGAGTGAAGAATTTGTTCAGGAAATATTATTTTAGAAAACCGACATAGAAAAGATCACAGTAAGAGTACCTGAATGATATTATTATCTTCATCATTATTCTTCTTTCCTCTCTGCAGGTAATAGTGGGTGTGCGAGGTGGTGTAATGGGAGGAGTCAGTGTGGGACAGAAGGTTCTCTAGACGAGTGCGGGACAGGCTGTATCGGCACTGGATATCTTCCTGCAGTGATAAGAAGCTACCAAGCTGTGTCAGGAGCTGGGACTGAGTGGCAAGATCTAGCTGACATGTAGCTGTTCCACCAACCTGATCAGATCCACTGTTCCACTCCCAAGGCAGGATGTAGCTATGTCCATAAAATGCTCCTATTGGGATTCTGGACCTAGTTGTCCCACTTCCATATCTTCCTATAGTTGTTAACTGATAAATATATTAAAAACATGAATGCAGTTTCATCTGGAATGTGATACTGTGAGGTTTGTTTATCAAACAATCTGCCTTACTTACCCTATGATGTAAAGTGGCACGAGGTATATTTTGTTTCCAGCTGACATGCTGACACCCACCCCCATCCCATCAACCATATAAGTTTCAGGAAGGAATTAAAAGAATATAATTTTAAAAAAAAGAATTTTAAGACATTTTGTACTTGCATTGGTTTGGTTTACTCTTTAAGAGCTAAAAAATAATGTACAGAAATTAGTCCATGACAAACAGATTTCCTCATAGATTAATAAATATTTTCCAACAGATGTCTGCCCAACTAATAAAACTTGGAATATATATAATTAATTTTTGAAGCTTGTTTTCCTTATATTTCTTAATAAATCCTAAAACAGAAATGCATGCCAAAAACTATATTTAGTTACTTTATTTGTTGTAACTCTGTTACGTATATTTGATTTAATTTATTTATTTTTAATTGTCTAATCCAAATTTGTCATTTAGGGTTTAAAATTCATTAATTGGGAGATTATTCTGGAAAATTCAGGCTGACCTAGACTCTAGCTGTAAACACAGGTTGACCTTGGCTTGTTGACCTCATTTCTGACCCTTCTTTTGAGAGTGTAAACAAGCCTTGGAAATGATTGGCTAGATCCAAAAATATCTTTTTATTTTTAGTAATTAGTGGCTGATTTTCTTCTGGATCATTTTATTAGTATGTGACTTTGTGAAGGTAGCTTCTTTCTTTCACCTTCCAGAAAATAATGTGATCCTTCGTTTACGTAAAAAAAAATGGGTATTTAAATTATTGTACTGGGAGAGAGATTCAGTAGAATCTGGGCTTTTAAAGTTAATAGTTGTGTTTTCTGTTTGAGTTATAATTTTAATTACCTTGTACTGGACATTGTGTCATTTCGTTGCAGCAAGAGAAATTATTCCATTTAACTGGAAAAGGACATGTGTTTATGATTTTCTTTTGGATTATTTTAAAAACAAGAACTGCATCACGTGACATTGTCAGCCATTTTGGATTACATCGTCAAGATTCGAACCTGGAACTATTAGAACATTTATTTATCAGGACTCTTGCAATTCCATTAGTGGATTATTTTTGTGAATTCTATATTGGATTAATGTTGGATTTGATTCTCTAAAACTGTAAGTTTATTTATTTTATGAAAAATAATTGTACTTAATAAGTTCATTGTTAAAGTTTTACAAGCTTGTTAGTTTTCACTCTTTCTGTGTTGCTGCTTATTCGAGCCTAAGCACGTAACAACTCGCTATGTGTAAATCCAGATCACATAGGCACATTCAATTAAGCATTATTGATTATGAGCAAGCATTATTGTCACACCAACTAGGACCTGTTTTAAAAAAAAGAAGAGAAAAGAGAACGATTTTTACAAGTTGCAGAAAATACAGTTAAAATAATGATGACTGAGCATAACAAGGACAAAAGGTGATGATAAATCAAGCAGGAACCGAACAATCCTTGAGAAGTGGAAATGTAGTCAGCCATGGCTTAACTTCATCCCCAAGTAATACTTTGTTCTGCCGCATCTGCAGAGAGCATTCAGAAATGAAAGATGAGAGAAAAGGCTCAATTTTACCAGGTTGTTCAAATTTACAGTGGAAACAATAGCATATCATGAAACCAAATCACAAATACATCAGAAATGTTTGAAAAGCAAGAACTATTGAACCCAATGGATAGTCATCTGCAAGTTGCATCATCATGATGCCAAATGAAAATGTTCCTGAAAGTTTGTTTAAAAATGTACACACGCAAGTAAAAATTAAAAGACCATTTAGTGATTATATGTGGATGGTATAACTGGGAATTGATCAAATATATCTCAATTGCAAAGAGGCACAAGTGCTTTAAAAATTTATTGCACAGTATGAAAAAAACAAAAAATTGAACAAAAGATTAAATCTACACCATTAATTAGTATTATCACTGATGGTTCCACTTATAAAGGGTTGGTTTATGTGTGGACTGTCACTTCATTTCTAGGTCTGGCAGAAGTTTCACAAGCTAATGCTGATGCGATTTTAGGATGTATTGATGGAGCATATGCTTCAATTGCAATGCCTGATTACATATGTAAACTTCTTGGTAGGGCTGTCAATGGGTACCCGGGTACTCGGGTACCCGACCGTAGCGAAAGACCCAGGTATTGAAAATTAATAACAAGTACCCATTCACACAAAAAAGTTGTCAACAACACTATCAAAATATCATATATCAGCAGCAGCACACTGGTCTGAGTAGTCAGAGTTTCCTCTGACCATTGCCATCCCATTTTTGATATTTGGACATTCTTGCTGTAGTGAAGGGTCAGAGCGCATTTCCTATCAAAAAGTTGGAATTCACCGACACCATTTGATGTCGGCATGGGTAGCAGCTTACATGCCGGCCTAGCAAACTTGAACGATCTTTCATAGAGACATACCAGCATGAAATCAATAGGAATATGATTTATTTTCTCAAAAATCGTGAGCATAGCATTTGCTATGCCTTTAATCTGCTGACAGATGAGACGAAAGTACATCATTGCTGAAATTTGTCCTGGCTCTGGCTCATAGCTGCCAATGCCTGAGTGCAAAAATACTGATTACTTGTGACAAAAATACTGATTTTCAGGAACAAATACTGATTTTTAAATTTCAATGCCTATGTATCTACAACATATACAACCATCAGTAAAGTCGGACAGTGCCTTACATAATTAATTAATGTCAAAGATGCACATGTTGCACATTTGTACCTTCTGGAGTTGCACGTGTTCCATATGGGTGCTGAATCAAAAGGTGCAAGAGTGCAACACACTCAAACACAAGCTATTTATAGAAGCCCTTTCCACGCCTTATTTTTTTTTAATCACTGATTCCAATGTACCAATTTTCATTTATTATCTCAATTCTGTAATTTTCTTATTGAAATGTTTTCGTTCAAGCATAAGAATTATCTTTTGCGATTTTAATGTCTGAAAAACTTGTGCAAAATAAATCACCAACAACATTAGTAACTGAAAAAGGAAGGTTTGTTTCTAAAAGAAATTTAAAAATCATATTTTGATCGATGTGCATTAAGGTTCTCTCTGTCATTTATCTATGTCGTAAGTTTAGACTGAGTTATGTGTGATGAAGCAGGAAGCTGACATTTATTAGCTTTTTCGCGCTCTTGCATTTCATGGGCGCCCCCGTGTCCAACAGCGAAATCACGTTACACAATTTACAAAACGTCAATTTTTCTCCTTTACTATACGGTTTCACAAATCTATACAAGACGGCACAAATATCTTTCCAGTTGTCTCCTAATTCTTCTGGAGAAAATTCAGAATATTCTGCCTTCCAATTTATCATGATTAGAAGCTGAATATTACGAAGACTAGATACAGCAACAGTGGTAACTATTGCGAAATCCAATATGGCGGATAATGACAGGCCTGGTAACCTTGATTTCGAATGAACTAATTGTATTGTAGAACTGTATTCGTATATACATGTAATATATTCTGTCAAAATAGAACCGAGAGCGCATTCTAAACGGAAAATTCCAAAGAAATTTTATTATTATTTTTTAAAATAAAAAACGTACTTTTTGCAAAAAAAAACGTACACCCATATTCTGGTCCAAAATACGGGACAAATACGGAAAAAACGGGACAGTTGGCAGCTATGCTGGCTATTTGCATTTCTAGTCACGTGACTACACAAATCTCGCAACCTAGGTCATACAGTCACGTGATATCAACAATAAGCAAATTTCCAGAAGTTGTTGTACATATAATTTGGACATATTATATAGTAGCCACATAAATAAATATAGTCTGTTCTCTCCTCACTAAGCCATACAGATGCTATAAATAGAATTCATGGGAAAGTAAAACAAGGTTTGCTATAAATAAAACATGATACTTAGGAAAGTACATGTCCACGGACAAGAGTATTCATATATTGTAGTTACGTAAAGCAGTCTTTTCTAAAATAAGGTCTGTGGGATTAATGGAATGTTAATATAAACGAGATTTATGGAAGGTGGATATACCGAAAAAGCGAAATCCATATATGTTTACACGTAACGCATAATTCAGAGGAAAAAGAATTTGTTGCTCAAGGGTTGTACATGTCTTTCATGTTCTAACGAGTACCCGGGTACCCATTACATGGCGCAATGGGTACCCGGGTCAGTTTTCCATGGTTTTTGACAGCCCTACTTCTTGGATCTGGTTCTGATGGCTGTCAATACCAGAAAGAACTATGGAGTTGGTGCTCAATTTAGAGAATTACAGAAATGTCTTGTAGGAATACATTGCCATGTTCATCATTTGGAAATGACTTACAAAGCTGCCATTACAAGAAAAGAACAATGTATGCAAAATTTACAGGACTTTACTATTTTTATCACAATAACCCTTTTAAAGTGCATGTGAGGTGCTCATTAATTACCAAGATGGTACCTACTCATGTTGTTTTGTTTTTGTTTTTTTATGGTTTAACGCCATTTTTCAGCACAATATATAGGCTATACATGGCGGCCAGAATTAGTGGTGGAGGAAGAAACCGGAAAAACCCCGGAAAGAACCACCGACCCACGAGAAGCTACTGGCAAGCTTTCTCACTTAACTACATTAGCCGAATCTTAGACTCGAACCCACGCAGACAGAGGTGAGATGGCAGTGGTCCGTAACGGACAGCGCTTTAGACCACTCGGCCACTCGGGGCCCCCTACTCATGTTGGTGCAAACAGACGATTGGCATATTGGCAGAGGGTTGTAGACAATTTGTGGAAATTGCATCCAGCAATAGTATGCCACCACCAAACATTGACTAAAACAGTTTAGCCTATACCTAGAAGATGCAAAGCTACTGAGAAAGCAAATATGCCAGCTAAGATGTTGCAAGATCTACATCTTGCTAATGATTCCCAGTGCTTGACAGATGTCATAAATTTCAATCCATGTTGTCCCTGTTTCTTCAAAATGACTCTTGTTTAGGATCTGAAGTTTACATGAGAGTTATTGCAACTACAGGTGTCTTAGAACAGTTGAAATTAAGAGAAGGACCTAGATTTTAAACATTTCTTCAGGATATTGGTAATGGGTATATAATATAATTATATGGCTTTGTATTAAAAGAACCAAGTTCCCCAAAATCGGGAGGTGTTCCAAAATGGCAGCTCTAGGTAGAGGCTAGCAAAGTAGCTCTGTAGATTTTGGCAGTTTATAGTGATTCTTCCTATAGTGAAATGATTCATAATTGTTGGGTTTATATGTGAATACTCAAGGAATGCAGAGCATATAACATTACTGGTGGATCATACACACTTTTGGAGAAAAAGTGTTTTTTTTTCCATTGAAAGTTTGATGATGATGGAGTAAAGATAGAGTTTTAATGGTGCATTTTGGAGAATTTGAGATATTCCCCTGCCTGCTTTGTTTTGAGTCGTTTATTTATTCCAGAGTAATTACCTGTCCATCAGTTGCCTTCAATTGTATAAGTTGTTTGACACATGGTGAGTAATAATCAGTATTATAAATGAGTAATGAGAAAAGATTAGTCCAAACAAGATTATCTACAAGCATGAGTGGAAAGAAAGATCAAGGCAAGCAGCAAATAAAAACCAGATTACAGAGTGAGGCCCTAATGGAGACTTCTGACACAAGTTTGAGTGAATCAGGTTTGAGCACAATTCAGATGGACTTAGATGAAATAAAACAATGTCTCAAAAGGAGCATTTCAAAAGCAGATTTCACATCTGCTATAGCTGATTTGGTGAAAAAAGATGACCTAACAGTAATTGTTTCAACTATTGTGGAGAAATTGTTAGAGAATGTGAAGGAAGATCTGAGAAAAGAGATAGTTGCAGAAAGTGAAAGGGTAGCAAAGGAGAGGACAGGGGAGTTGATGGATAGGATGGACTCACTGGAATTCGAAAACCACCAACTGCAAGAAAAATTACAAGAGGCAAAGAAGGAAAATGACAAAATGAGGAGTGACATGAATATTTCTGACAGGAGATCGAAGCTTGCAAGTGCGGCTTCCAACCAAACAGAACAATATTCAAGAAAGTTGAACATTAAAGTTTTAGGGCTGGAGGAGAAGGAAAATGAATGTCTGAGAGAGAGAATTCCAAACTTAGTGAAGGAAGTCACAAAGATTAATCTGGACAACAGGGACATAGTAGCGGTGCATAGGATCCCAGGCCGACAGGGACAACCAAGGCCAGTGATTGTCAAATTCTGGAGTCTGGATTGTAAACTACCAATTATAAAAAAAACGAAAGGATTTCAAACATAACAAAGGAATTAGACTGGTAGAGGATGTGACCAAGATGAATACTGAACTCATCAATAAATTATCCAGGCATCAAGAAATTGACAGTGCATGGTACTTTAATGGATCTGTGTATGGTAAAACAAAATCAGGAAAAAGGATAAAATTTGGATAAAATTTGGAAAAAGGATAAAATTTGACACCTGTGATGAAATTGATGAGAAAATTAGAAAATAAGTGTAAATAGGCAACTCTATGAACTCTTTTGTTTTGATACTCCTTTTTCTACTCGGATGTGTTTTAAGATTTTGTGTTGGTTACTTCCTTCTTATACCAGTGTTGTTTCTAATTAATAGATTGAGTTGTTCTTTTGTACATCCATTGTGTCATATCTCTTTATAACTCAATTCAATTAGTTCAAATATCATCTTTCACTCATATACATGCTCATCTACTCAGTCGTATATTGACCTTATTCAACACTGCTCTTCAACGTTAATGGTATGTTCAGTCTCCCATTCGTGTTCAATCACCCACCACTTTCATGTATGCTCTCAATTGAACACTATGTTTTTCAATCATTAATTTGTAATTTATGCTCCTATTAATCTGTGTCTATTGGTTTGCAAAGCTGTTGTCTATCGTATACTGTATTAAATACTAACTGCTGCCAAATCTACAGCTTGTAGGATTTTATTATGGATGATTGTTTTCTGTGTGAGAGCGAGTGTGAAAGGCATGCATATGATAAACTTAAGGTGATAATTAATTCATATTCATACATTCCTGTACAAGAACATGTATATGTAAACGTTATACTGCTGTTATGGATAATAACATAAAAATTATATGTAAACGTTATACTGCTGTTATGGATAATAACATAAAAATTATATCTATAAATGTTAGAGGCCTGCAAGGTTCAGTCTTTAAACGAAGGGACATTTTCCACTGGGTAAAACAAAAGAATGTATCTATAGTATGCTTGCAAGAAACTCGTAGTACAAAGAATGATGAATCTTATTGGGCAGCGGAATGGGGATACAAATGTATATTTAGTCATTGTTCAAACAATAGTGTTGGGGTAGCAATATTTTTTAGAAATACTTTTGAATTCATAATTCATAGAGAAAGATGTGACGGTCAAGGTAGATTTATTATTTTAGATATTACAATTAATGGTAACAGAATAACCCTTGTAAATTTGTATGGTTATAATGATGATAATCCTAGCTTTTTTAGAGAGTTAAAAGAGGAGATCTTATTTTTTGAGAACTCATCAATTATTATGTGTGGAGACTGGAACACTGTTCAAGACCTAGATTTGGATACTTATAACATTTTACATGACAAACATCAACAGTCCAGGGCAGCGATTCAAGACCTAAAAAACGAATTGGAATTAATTGACCCCTGGCGAAATTGCAATGAAGACTTAAAGATGTATACCTGGAGGCAAAAGTCTCCCTTGAAACAAAGTAGATTAGATTACTTTCTTGTATCAGATGACATTCACATGAATACAGTTGATGTGCGTATATTACCAGGGTATAAGACTGATCATTCAGCTGATGTGTTAAGTGTGGCATTCTCAATGAGTCCAAGAGGAAAAGGATATTGGAAATTTAACGCCCAACTGTTGAAGAACATTGAGTATACTGATTTAGTTAAAAAGTGTATAACTGACTTGGTAAATGAATATTATGTAAGGGGAAATAAAGATGACTATCTCCATGTTTATCTATCCTGCAATGATCAAATGTTCTTTGAAATTTTAAAAATGAAAATAAGATCTGAAACTATATGTTATTCTATTAAGAAAACAAAAGAAAAACAGAAAAAATTAAAGAAAATTGAACAGGAAATAATAGAAATTCAGGGGGGACTGGGGAATAACATAGAAGGGAAAGCTCTAGAAAATTTAGAAAGAAAAAAGTTAGAATTAGAGGAAGCTAGGAAAAATTACATAGAAGGTGTTATATTAAGATCTAAAGCTAGATGGTACGAATCTGGGGAAAAAAGCACAAAGTATTTTTTAAGTCTTGAAAAAAGAAATTACGTCAATAAAACAATAAAGGAATTTATTTTAGATGATGAGACAATTATATCTGACCAAATTGATATTTTAGAAGCACAAAAACAGTTTTATATGGAATTGTATAAAAGTAGAACTGCTCAGCTTAATGACGAGGCTACTCAAAAAACTCTAAATAGATTTCTTAATCACAATATTAAGCTTAGCCATGAAGAAAGAGAATCATGTGAAGGTCTGGTTACAATTAATGAAGTCGGTATGTCTCTAAAACAGATGGAAAATGGAAAAAGTCCTGGCTCAGATGGTGTCACTGTAGAATTCTATAAATTCTTTTGGAAGTATCTTGGGGGATTTATATGCAGATCAATAAATTACGGATACTGTAGGTAAACTTTCAGATTTTCAGACTCAAGGAGTTATCACATGCCTACCAAAGGAAGAAAAAGATAGAAGATATTTAAAAAACTGGAGACCGATATCACTTTTAAATATTGACTATAAAATTGCTTCGGGAGCCATTGCAGCCAGGATTAAAAAGGTTCTTCCATCAATAATCAGTGATACTCAAAAAGGATTTATGAAAGGTAAATTCATTGGAGAAAATACCAGGTTATTATATGATTTCATGGACCAACTTGAGAATGAAAATAGATATGGTTTACTATTGTTAATAGACTTTGAAAAAGCCTTTGACTCCATTGACTGGACCTTTGTGGAAGAAACTTTAAAATCTTTTAATTTTGGTGAATCTGTTTGTAAGTGGTTTAAACTGTTTTGTAATGACTCTAAAAGTTGTGTTATAAATAATGGGCATATGTCATCATTTTTTAGACTAGAAAGAGGATGTCGTCAAGGAGATCCCCTTTCTCCTTATTTGTTTATCATTGGGGTTGAGATTTTAGCTATAACGTTAAAGCAAAATGTAGATGTACGGGGATTGATCTTTGACGGCACTGAATATAAATTGGGTCAGTATGCTGATGACGCTTTTATTCTTCTTGATGGATCTCAACTTTCTCTTAAAACAACTATGAATATCTTGCAGTGTTTTTATCTATTATCTGGACTTAAATGTAATATAACAAAAACAAAAGCTATCTGGATTGGAAACAGGAAATTCTCCAATGAAAGAATATGTCCAGAAATGGGCCTAACTTGGTCCTATTCTAATTTTACACTACTTGGTATAGAATTTTCTCTAGATTTACAACAAATGGTGGAAATTAATTATATGAAGAAACTGACAAAAGCTAAAAGAACACTGGCAAGCTGGAGTCAAAGACATATTGTTAGTTGGTAAGGTAATTGTGGTAAAAACTCTTGTTCTGCCGATATTCATACATCTTTTTCAGCACTTCCAAATCCATCAGCAAAAGTTGAAGCAGAACTAAATCGCGCACTATTTAAATTTGTATGGGGTGGAAAAGTAGAGAGAATAAAACGCGATATACTAGTAACTCCAGAAAACGAGGGAGGACTAAATATGATACACGTTTTCATTCATTAGATATATTAAGATAAGATGGGTAAAACGATTGCTGGAAGGGGAGAATGGAGTGTGGCAAACCTTAGTCAAATCAACTGTATTCAGAAATAAAAAGAATATTTGGATTTTGGGGAGAAGGAAATTAGAAGAACTTAGTAAGCTCATTAAAAATAGTTTTTGGAGAGATGTAATTTTGGCAATAGCCAATTGGAAAGAGGAACCGCAGGGTCCAAATGAGTATCTATCTATGAATATTTTAAATTTTGTCCCTACTAAATTGTTCCATCAATACAATTCATGGAGAGAGGCGGGTTTTGAAAATCTGAAGGATCTAATAGATGATAATGGCAATTTAATATCTTTTGAAATAATAAAACAAAAAACTAGAAGTGATGATTTCCTAAAATACTTCTCCTTAATATCCAAAATTCCAAAAGCATGGAAAGATGCCATAAAAAAACATTTAGTACAAAATAAGTTTGAAAAGTAGGAGGATAAAATAATGAACTTACTAAAGCAAAATTCACTGAAGTTTGTTTACAAAGATCTTTTAAAAACATATAAAAGGCAACACACTGCTAAACGAAACTTGGATACAAGTATTTAATAAAAGTATAAGTAGTGAAGAATGGTCTAAGATATATATCCGAGCGAAATCATGTACAAAGGATACCAAATTGATCGCTTTTAACTTTAAATTAATCCATAGAATAATAGCTACTAATGATTTTCTGAAAAGAATTAATATATTAGAAGACAACAAATGTACTTTTTGTAAGAGTGAAAATGAAAGCATTGAGCATCTCTTCTATGATTGTAATATTACTTCACAGTTTTGGTACCGTTTTATTGAATATTTTGCAACTTTTTACCCAAATATTGCACATTTATCCAAGAAAGAAATATTTCTAGGAAGTGAAAAACTGGACTGTTTGTATAATTTATTACTTATTTTGGCAAAGTATTATATTTATACTTGCCGATTCAATATGAAAAATCCTTCTATGTATGCTTTTAAGCAAATAGTTGCAATGCATAAGAACATAGAAAAATACACTGCTATTGTAAATAAAAAAGAAGACCAATTTCTTCAAAAGTGGACCTCTATAATCAATATGTAATAGGTTTCTCATTTTACGCTAAACAGGAACATAATACTGCAATATCATCTTGATCATATGCATGTGTGTGTGTGTGTGTGTTTTTTTTTTCATTTGCTGTATATTATATTTATTATCCTTAGATTATTATAAATGTTACATTGTAAGGTGACCTTGGGATGGTTCCCCGACCCAGTGGTCTACCTATTACGCGGATAATAAACTTAAAAAAAAAAAAAAAAAAAAAAAAAAGTTCCCCAAAATCAATGCAGTTTATCATTTCATGTAGAAAGGAAAAATGTTCACAATTCATCATAACATATGGACAAACAGCCATAGGATGTATTGAAAGCCAAACAGTTTCCAGATTTTCATATATGGCCAAGAGACTCAAGTCATATTGGATGTGGTGATTGGATATTACTACTCTTATGTTGGTAATTGTATCAAACTTGTATGTGAGTATATATGGTACTAACTCATTTCATATTACATGTGGAACAATTTCCTTTATTTGGAAGAATTTGCTTCCAATTTTTTTAAAATGTGGAGCTTAATTTAGCCTTTGGATGCATAGGCATACAGATGGATACATAAATGGATACCAAAGCGATAGCTATGTCAAGTTTCTGCAATATAGTTCAACAACATCACTAATAATTGGAAGTAACTAATTTC
The DNA here is from genome assembly GCA_029339505.1 of Unio delphinus. Taxonomy (NCBI): domain Eukaryota; kingdom Metazoa; phylum Mollusca; class Bivalvia; order Unionida; family Unionidae; genus Unio; species Unio delphinus. The sequence continues at coordinate 2,153,373 of JAQISU010000153.1, forward strand.
TTCTAAAACTCGTGCAATGGTATGATGCTTTGTCTTCAGAAGTACACTTGGATGCTTCAGACATTATGCCCTTACTCTAAACAATTCCAAGATGTCTGGTGTGATGTTAAGACATGACATCACATATATCTAACAGCTGAAATATGGGCTGGTTTAAAGAGAAGTCAGTATATTAAATAGCAAACTATGAAAATTGTAGCAAAATTGTCACAAATTACTTCAAATGCAATTATACATGTCCAAACATTTATCTAAGACCCTTCTTTCCCAATGATCTGTTAATTATCCATCAAAACAGAACATCTGGGTTTTGCAAAAAAAAATATTTAAAAAAAAATGCAAGACTTAAAGTTGCCTGTATAATTTATGCAACTGTAGTCTGAAAGGTACTGTATGAATGTGTGTACACACAATGAGTGGTGGCTTAGAGGTTAATGTGCTGTTCTCATGACCGAATGGGTGCCAGTTTGAATCCTACCATCGACCAGCATGGGTCAGTTACAGTTACAAGTCATATATAAATAAAATAGACTAGGAACAGTACAAAAATATTTATTTAACTAGAAAAGAAAATGAAGCTTACTGGATATGCCACCTTGGAACATGGAAACCATGCAGTTTAAGCCAAGAAGACTAGAAACTAGAAAAAGACAGCCATTCACAAATAAAATTATCTTTCAGCAGCTGACACATTTTCTTTTCAATAATTCTCTAAATATGCTTATTAATCACACAACAGCCTATAATTACAACTATAACAATGAAATATCCTGGATGGATATAACTTGCATGTATACAGATTTACATAAAATAACAAATGTCGCTATGGCTCATCAATTTCTAGGTCAATATAACATGTTCCAGCATCACAGCAAGTCATAGTCATGTAAAGTTCTGAAAACACAATGGTTTTTCAGTTTTTCTGTTTGTTTTGTCTATGTTTTGTATTTGCCTTTGAAAAAGATTCATTAGGAATTGAAAGTGCTTATGCTAGTTAGATACAAATTTTGCACTGTTTGTAGTCAGTTTATTACATTTATCTTAATTAATCTTGGACAAACAGGAACCCTTGCTGGATCCAGTGCACTCAAAAGAGTGTTATTTGCCATGATTTGTGTGTGTGTGTGTGTGTGTGTGTATGTGTGTGTGTGTGTGAGAGAGAGAGAGAGAGAGAGAGAGAGAGAGAGAGAGAGAGAGAGAGAGAGAGAGAGAGAGAGAGAGAGAGAGAGAGAGAGAGAGAGAGAGAGAGAGAAGAGAGAGAGAGAGAGAGAGAATCTTTAATAACATCACCTACCTTGAGGTATCTACAAACTGGAGGGGGCATGATGTCATTCATGACTAATGATCTGCTACCAATATCTGAGGCTACGATGAGTCTCTGTCCATCCACTTCCTCTTGCTGCACCCATACATCTATTGACAGTGAAGCAAGGTCAGCACATGCTGGAATGATCACATCTGTCAACAGAATAGACTTCCCAAAATCTAGAATAACAAACCTTCGAGCACCTGAAATAAGATCAGACATAATGATATGCTTTATTAAGATGATAAGCAAATCATGCCCTAATGCAAGAAAAAACAAAGGAAATAAAAAAAATACCAACTACATGGAGGAGATAAATTTGTGATCAGCATGAACACATAATTTTTAAAACTCAAAGAGAATCACAACAGTAAAATAGCTGCAGGAGAAAACTATTTCTACATTTGGATAAATAGTTAGGTTTTTTTAGTTGTTTTGTTATAAAATCTGATTGAAACTATCTTTCTTTTATCCACATGCTGATGACTAGAGAGCTTGAAAGAATGTACTAGTATCATGTACCAAGCTTTGAAAACTGTTGCTCCATGACCACGACAATGAATGTTTTTCAACTCTATTATATTGGATTTCTTTGTTTTCAAATGATACGCACAACATCTAATGAATGGAACAATTAGTCTTTGTAAACAATGAGAAAATAATTATAGCATACAAAGGTAACACATAATCATAAAATCCTGCTTTTTCCATCTATTTGTTTTTATTACATTTCTTGTAAAAAAGACAAACAAGGTTAACAACAGCTTCGTAGTTACCTGAATGCATTCTTTCCACAACAAGAACCTGTGGTGTTGGTGGTTGTAGAAGTGCTTGAGTCTGAAGTACATTCACTGACATCCTCTGCTGCTGCTGCTGATGTTGCTGCTGCTGTGAGGTTCCAGATGGGGTGCCTTTACTTCCACTGTTGCCTCCAAGGTATAACTGTTGAAGGTCAAAATATCACATGATCATGTCTGTTTTAAGTTTGTTTGTTTGGATTTTTAACGTAGCTTTAACAAATTTTCATTCATATCCCTATGATGTCTGGAATGAGGCAGTTTATAGTGATGTCTAGTACTGCTGTTTTTAGTAGTCTTATAACTCAGCCATGCTGCTTTAGTAGTTTTGGGGGATGTTTATTATACTCATAGTTGAAGGTAGGTATTTAGGTATTAGATACTATTACTACACACTTTATTAGTATTTGATGATGTTACAACAATAATTACAGTTTGTTGCATGCAAAGGTTTATTACAGAACTGGGGAGGCTTTATACCCTGCACACAGAAAACCACAGACGATCCCTAATAAATGGCTACAAAAATTATAATTCTTTTTCTTTCCACTGTGTTTTCTAAAGTGAAATATATAGCAGACCCTCATTTGTCTGAATTCCTTGGTGGAAAATATTTTGATAAATGGATATATGAAGGAGATATGGTAATACTAAATTTATTTACATGATTTAAAATGGAGCTGAAGAGACAAAACCCACATGCTGGTCTGTAAAACATCAAACTGTATAAGAATAGTATGTGAGCTATTCTGGTTACCTGCCAAAGTGGTAATAGATACTTTCACATACATGCCAACCCCTGACGAGGAAAATGTGTAATCCAGGTGGTCAAAAAACGTAATCCAGGCTGAGAAAGCATAATCCACAAATAACAAGTTAAATTTCAATGAACAATGATTTATTTGCACTTCTTGTCTTTTAACATCCTTTACTGCTTCAAGTTTTCATATCTAGCACTTTTAGCTTAAAACACAACATCAACTAGAATCTATCTGAATACTTTTAGTGCCAAATATTAAAATTCTTTCTACGCTGCCTGTAATAGACATCAGGTGATGCTGTCCTCATGTCTTCATATTTGGAGGAATCTGTTATTTTTTGTTTCATTTATTTTTTGCTTTTATCTAATCCATCTGTGAAATTATTTGAAATTATTTGAAAGGAGATATTTATGCTCTCATATACGCATAGACTCAAATAAAATATACTTTTTAGCACCAAATACCTTTAAACTGGTTCTGTATTAAATATGAATTAGAACAAAGAATCTGTGCATAAAGATTAAAATTAGAAAACCAGTCTGTTCTCTGCTCACTAAGCCATACAGCCGCTATAAATAGAATAACGAGGTCGAAAGTTTGAAAGTAGAACCAGGATGTTTCTTGGTAATAAAATAGAACATTATACTATTAGGAAAGTATGCAAATCCACAGACAAGCGTACTCAATGTGTAGTTACGTAGAACATGTCTTTTTTTTAAAATACGGTCTGTGGGATTAATGGAATGTTAATAAAAACGAGAAAACTAATTTTTTGGGAAAGGTGGATATACCAAAAAAGCGTAATTCATATACATTTATGCATAAGACGTAATTTAGTGAAGAAAAGCCTAATGATCATGCCAAAAGCATAATGGTTGGCATGTATGCTTTCACCTACCAAAGGGAATTCATTTGTTTGTAAAGGCTGTGGAACTAGAATGGTTACAATCAGTGTTATTGGATTGGTATACAAAAGGAAGGACAGATAACATGACAACTCTAACATTTTGTTGATATGACCTAATAAATGCACAAGTCTCTAGGCAAACTGTCTAAAAAGGAGATGTTCACTGTTACAGCCATATTAGAAGTCTATCGGGGACCAATTGTCAGCACCACTATACATCGTCAGAAATCATGAAAATTCTATGTCAATATGAACACCAAATTCTGGAATAGTAGCAACAAAAACATTATGAAGATTGCCATATTGGATGTCAAATTGGTAGCATTTTCATTCAAGACCAACTTTACACAATTCAACATGTCAATAATACTTTTCATTTAGGAGTAATCTCAAAAAGATTTTCAAGATGCTGCCTTAGCAGCCATATTTGATGTTAAAGCAGCAATATTTTGATTCAAGACCAACTAGATACCACAATAAGTCATCTAGAAAACCCGATGTTAATATAACTTTCCATTTTGGGAGTAGCAATAATAAGACTTTCAAGGTGACTGTCATGTGGCAATTCTGGATGTCTTAAGACCAACTAGACATCAGTATAATTCTATTGGTGAAAACACAATGTTGATGTGACCTTCTATCTGGAAAAATAGTAATTAGATTTTTTAGATGGTCACCCTGGTGGTCATGTTGGATGTTAGGTTGTAACCACTTGAACTAAATATCATAAGACATCATCTTGTGAAATTTCTATGTTGTTATGACATCCATTCAGGAGAAATAGTGATAATAAAATATTCATGATGGCTGCTGTGATGGCCTTATCTGACATAAGATCAGCGCTGTTCTCATTGAGGGCAAACAAGACAACATAGTTTAAATGAATAGCCCATGTTCACAACACCACTTCACAGGAAATATGATAAGACTGTCAAGATGGCCACTGTGGTAGTCACAATGGAAGTCTGAACAACCCAATGTTCAGTTTTTAAGTCTTTTGGTGAAAATCCAATGTCAATACAAGAAAAAGTCTTAAAGTGAAAATTCCAGCTGATACAATCTCTGTTCTTCTGGTGTGGCAGTAAGCAACACCAAAAATATCAAGATGGAAAATGTGGTGGCTGTCAGTGCAGCACCATTTTCATTAAAGACCAAGTAGACACTAGGATGAAGTTTCATTGCATTCCTCCAAGTAGTTTAGGAAGAGCAGCAGTAACAAACCTTTGGTAACAAACAGACAACAGGCCATCCAACAAGCTTTTCTGGTCGAAGAAAAGTGGAGCCATAGATATGGGACAATTTCACTAACAAGACTGCATTTTGGGCAGAAGAATGGCTGGACAGACATTAGGATTACTGGAGGAATATGAATCAGGTGAACTGATGAGCTAAAACTGTCTTTGGTCAAATTCACATTATAATTGGTTATGCACAGCACCACTAATAATATCCACCCGCTTCTCATTCAATTTTCAAGTCAGTGTCTCAAAACACAGCTAAAATTACTAAATTCATTTTCATACATGAATCATTTTTTTAAAAAAATCATTTGGATATATGGTGCAACACCATAAATTTGAGACATGCTGATTGTTGTTGTAGGGTTTAACGCCATTTTTGAGCACACAATAGGCTATACATGGTGGCCAGTATTATTGGTGGAGGAAGAACCTGGGAAAATCCCTGGAAAGAACCACCAACCCACAAGAAGCTACCTATAACAACAACAACCAGACACATCCAACTGGACTGTGATCAAAAAAGTGCTCCAATATCAATATATCACCTGGTCTTTGAGTTGTTTATCTATTAAACTTTAAAATAAACAACTTAACAATTCAAAGGTTGCTAGGTCTTTTTTACAGACTGGTACTTTAGTTCGACAATCAATGAAGATTAAATGTAAAGGTGACTATTTCTGGTTAATACATTGGTTTTTGTGGGAAGATCAATAGTGCCAACAAAGCATGCTGGGTCTTCAGTTGTCCAGACTGTTTAAACACACAACAGCTACAAAACAAAAAATAGGTACGAAAGGTTATCTCCTGTACTTATAAAAGCCAAAAAAATGAATAATTGCCTTAGGATTTGAGCAACAGACATTGCATCAATCCTTCCCACTACATGGTTTGTGTTCAGTCTGCTAACACATGATGCTTTTAAAACAAAATAGGTGACATCTATGCCTGAATATAGACAAAGAGAAAGATACTACCAACAACTACTAACTTTTATTACCATCCTCAAAGACTTATTTGAATACCTTATCAAATAAAACTTGACAATCCTGAAATGCCTGGTAATTCAGTTTTATATATTTTCAATGTAGTTAGTCAGCTTGCTGTCAATCAATAATTATTTTTCAAAAACAATACTCTGGAATAAAAAAAGGAAGAATAATTTTAACACTACAGCAGTAACAAACCCAGCAACAAAAATTATTTTCCTGTACATTTAATAATAACATAGCTCAATGGGGTTTTCAGGGATCTTGGTCACCTTTTGCTAGAATACCTTTAAATGTTGATATACAATTTAAAAAAAAAAAAAAACATGGCTACCATCTATTAAGACAGGTGGGGGATAAATGTCCAGCAGAAACCATTAGTATTTCAGGATCTCTGCATAAAATTTTTACATTCTTTGGAAATTGTACTAACACGATTGTATGTAAATGTCAATAGTAACAGTACCTGAACATAACGAACTAAGAACATTGGTTTTAATGGCTTATCTCAGTATTTAGGATTGTTTAGGAACATTCCAACCAAGATCAGGCCTCAATTTCCTAAGTGATGTACAATTCTATTCAAACTTTGGTTTGCAAAGCATAATACATTTACCTGATGCCAGGCTTCATTAGGTGGTGTCAGAGGAGGTGTCATGACTTGTGGTGTTGTCTTGGGTGTTGAAGGGGCAAGTTCAGCTGATGCTGTAGAAGATTTTGCAATCTGTGGGATAGCCTTCCCCACCTCTGAAAGGATCTGTTTAATGTGCATGATTTTATGTTTGACTGTTGGATAATTCTTCATGCTCAGTTCCTGGAGCTGATGCTTTGCTGAGGCCATGGTAGATTGGAGTGAGTAGGCCATACCTGTTCCAGACATTTGTGACAGCTGTGGGGCTGGAATCCCTTCACCAAAGTTTATTGTGCCTGTCAATCCTGTGGGGTTCAAACCTGTGCTTGCTGCTGCTGCTGCAGCTGCTGTACTACTGTTTCCAGCAGAATCCAGCTTCTCCATCTTGGTGCCATCGCTAGTGGAGTGACATGTAAAGTGTAGTGGCTCAACTTCAAGCATTCCGAGTATACTGTTACGAGCATACTCTATCTGAGCCTTGCTGGACTTCTCTGCGGGTATGATGAAAAGATCATAGAAGTCCAGTTCTTCTTGCTGATCACATGCTGCAGTTGAGCTGCCTGTTCCCCCTACAGTAGAGCTAAGTACACTTGCATAGCTTGTTGGGACACTTGGAGTTGTTTGGCACTGCTTCACTGCCACTGGGAGATCCATGTCAAATAAATCAGGTTCAAAGGGGTGACCATAAACCCCATACCTGCAGCAAACAAGAAATGAAAATGGGTCAAAATACAACTGGTAGATGTGCTGATATTCAACCTGATGTAAGTTTCTTTGAGAAGAAAAAGATTTGTTAAAAATTCTGCAAATTAGATCTATGAGTGTTTGGATAGTTATCAAAATTAACTGGACATTTTGCTTATTATGTTATCATTACTAGTGGCTTGGTTGGCTAAAAACAAGTCAATAAGCTAATAATTTGTATGTCCAGAAACATGATATGTTACAGAATGACAGGATTTTCATTAATCAAAACATTTGCAATTAAACCTGTCATATAAAAATAATTATAAAAGCCAATTATAAGAAAGAATGTGTACTGTTCTCAACATCAATACCTAGAATTCAGTAATTACCTGGATTACTGCTGTTACAGCTGAGGCCTCCAAAGCATACTCATCTAATTCCTATACTTATTCACATGCACAACACACAATTAACATGTTTAGGATAACCTATCAAAATATACACAATGTATAGACTTTATTATGGAATGTTTACTATCGAACAAACATTTGTTCTTCCTACTACATTGAATATATTTCTCATATTCAAGTAGTTATTTGATTAATGGATTCAAAAGTTTATAAAAGTAAATCTGACAGAAAAAGAATAGATTATAAGCTAAAATGGCTGTAGATAATTTAATTTACCTGGAGCGCAACAAAGCATGACCTGGAAGTGTTCTACTGTGGTACTGCTTGGCAGTATTTTTAAGCAGGTCTGCACAACTTTCTGATACAGTCACAATATCCATACACTTCACTCGGTTGAGCAAAGTAAAGTACCATTTAACTGCTCCTGATGAGTATGCACAAGGCAAAAAAGGCAGACTTTCCATTATGGCTTCCAGTAGACTTAGACTAAATGAAGGTGCCAGGTTGGGATCTACTGCTGATTTGCAGAATCTGCAACAAATAAGGATAAATATAACCAATTATGCACACATTTAACATATAATAATTCATGTGACTGCTTGCTTTTCTTAATTCAAATATCACCAATTAAAATAACACACACCACTCCAAGTTGCATCAAATTCACATTTCTGGGAGTGGGGGGTAGGAGTCTTTGTCCCTATATTGATTACATGTTAATTTACTTATATCGCTGGTTGAATGTGAAACTACATTTGGATGGATGGAAAAGGGTAATATTAAGTGCTCAATGTCAGAGAGGGCTTTACAAAATTCATTACAAAGATATGTTACTCCCTGGTTTGTTTTTCATGAAAAAAAGAGAACTTACTCCATACAGAGTGCCATTAATTTGGCACATTTGTGGGCTGTTGTCCTTGTCCCCTGAATGAAGCAGGCTTTCACTAAAGGACTGAGGTGTTTTTGAAGAGTCATCAGGATGCACTTGTTGAAAATGCTGCAAAGAATAAATGAATTATTAATACATAAAGCAGAGTGAATTAGTAAATGTTAGCAACTGTATTTTGCTTTGATAAGGATTCCCCCAAATGTCACACTCATAACTACATGGGCAACATATATAGTATCAATACCTATTTCCTAACTGGAACATTTTACTAGTAAACTGATGGTTTATTACTTTTCTTTGAGTCAATACTCAATCTGATAGGTGTGGCAGAAAATAGTACCTTCAAAATCCTTGACATCGAGTCATTTGCAATAGGGTTGTTCCCAACTCCATCTGAATTATTAAATTATTGTTCAGTAGCAGCTTCCTCCTTGCTGACAGTTAGAAACTTCCATTTAAATTGACACAACATGCCATACAGAGTTTGAGCATGAAAAGGCCCTCAATTCTTTTTGAAAATTGTCTCCCAACAGGCTAGTACATTTCAGATTTTGACCAACTAGACATCATAAAAAGTTATTGTGGTGAAAACCCTATTTTGATATAACCATCCTTTCAGAAGGAATAGAGATAAGATTTTCAGGATAACTATCTTAGCAGGGTCTGTTGCAGAATCTTTTGACAAAATTCCAGCATTTATTCAAGGATTTTTAAAGGAAAAAAACAGGAAAAATATGAAGTTTATCAATTGTCATGAAAAGATTTTAATGAAGTTGCTATCTGTGAACATGCCAGCAAATACATTGTTTATTCCCATGTTAGACAAATAACTATTAAGCTTTGAAACCATGTGCAGAGTCCAAATAACTTCAGCCTGCAAAGTAAATTCTTTTGATACAAATGTTGTTATCAACTCAAAAAAGGCTGTTTAGGAGTTGCCAAGTTCACAGAGCTCATTATGATAATATCAGGGATCGCGCTGGGCTTCGCCAATGTCGCAAATTGCGATTTTTTTCCCTTATTGACGACAAAAATATCCCATCTGGCGATTCTTTTGGCGACAGACTTTTTGGTTATTTAATTTGTACATACAATCATGGATTTGGACTGAATAAATTAAATGGGAGAACAAAAGGAAGCCACAAACCTGACTAAGCAATGCATTGGAATTAATTTGTTACACAAACAATCCTTTGTTCGTATTGATCATCCCATCTTTACAGTGCATTGTTACATCATAATCTGCTTATGCCGACATCTGGGCTGAGTACTGTATGCTGTGATAAAGTCAATCATGCTACCGTACTATACCTACAACTGACCGACTTCTGAAGACGCGAATAGAACAGAAACAATTTAATTGAATGGCTAATCCTTCTGTTGTTTTTTTACATATACCAATACAATAGTTTTTCTGAACCTTCATAGAAAACTGATAACCTTTGAAGTACCGACTACAGTGTATAAATAGAAAGCAAATGGAAAAAAATCTAAATTATAATTATATCTTCGCCAGTGCAACATTATCATGAGCAAACGCAAGTTAGACGTTGCGATTTCATTATCTCATCCTAAGTTACAAAAATTAACAGCGTTTGGATTTAGTGCAAATTCATCAGAGAAAACAATCACTGGACCCGATGATAAACCTTGCAGTCCAACATCATCTACATGTAGCGCTTCAAGTGCAACACCACATTACGATGAACGGGGCAACAAGTCCCGAAAATTTCAAGACAGTTGGAAACTTGGGCGTCCGTGGCTCAGATATGATCCAAAGTTAAAACAGATGTTCTGTGATGTATGTATCAAGGCAAAGTTTGTAAATTCATTTACAACTGGCTGTGATATTTTGAAGAAGGAGTGCGTCACCAAACATGAATCCAGGCGGGGTAAGTAATATTTTTGCATTTTACTCATTGACCTTTTTCTTTGCCATCAATCCCACAGAGACTTAAACTCCACAACAAGAAATAGCAACAAAAAAAAATCAAATTTGCATAATTAAAAATAATTATTTATTTCTCAAAATACAGGAGTGAAAGAATCCATAAATTGGGTGTGAATTTATGCTTATATATACGGTCCAATATTGCCAAGTTGTTAACTCGTGTAAGTTTCATTCATGGGAATGGAGATCCTATTTTGCTTGTTGAGAAAATTTATACAGCATTCAGTGATCATTCTTGGGATTTAGGAAGCAATTCACTACAAGCTCTGGGGGGGGGGGGTGCATTTAATTATGGAATGCATGCAATCGAAGGCCGCATTATACGTCAATTATCTTATATTGCAATGTACGATCATAGGGTTTTATTGTTATTAAAATGTCAACTAAAGTTGATAATGCATTTTTTTCTTCTTCAGATAACAACAGTCATACATGTGCACAAACGGTGATGCGGGATGCCAGCACCATGAAAGCAGCGAAGATCACTGCCATTAGCAAAAGCAAAATTGCTATTATTAGTGCTATGCGGAACACTTTCTTTGCGGCTTACTACAACCTGGCTAATACAATTGTCCCAAAGCTGCACCAGTTGTGTATCACACAGGTATTGAGAATATTATATTATAGCTTGTTAACCGTAATATTCTATGTATTTAAATGACAGTAACATAAGGGAAAAAACACATGTATAACCTTAATATATTCAATGTGATATTACTGTAGTACACCGTGATTGTTGTATAAATGCCACTTTTTGTTAATCATATATATATATATATATATATATATATATATCTATATCTATATATATATATATATATATATATATATATATATATATATATATATATATACACACACACACACGCACACACGGTCAGAACATGTATAATAATAAATGAAATATTTATGGCATACAAAATTAATGATTATTTCTATTTCAGGGCGCCACCCAACTCTCAGACCTCAAAGTAGATAAGCACACATCGTATGACGGTCACGGAAGCACCAGTGAGTTTCAGCAGTCGTTGGCTGATGTAATAGTTGATGAGATGGCTACCGAGGTCAAGGAATCTCGTGTTTACAGCGTCATGCTTGACGAGAGCACAGATGTTTCAGTACATCAGAATTTGATTGTTTATGTTAGGACTAATTTGGCTGGCAGTGTTCAACCAGTGACTCAATTTCTAGGTATTCGTCAGCTTCAAACCGCAAATGCAGAATCTATATATTTAGAGTTGTTAGGTTTAATTCAATCATTTGGTTTTAGTCTGGATAATCTGATTGGTGTATCAACAGATGGTGCTGCAGTCATGTTGGGTTGCAAGAGTGGTGTTGTTACCAGGTTGAAGGAGGCTACTAAAGGTTTGCTTGCAACTCACTGCATTGCACATCGGTTAGCTCTGGGTACAGGCGCTGCAGCTGACGAGGTTAGATACTTGGTTAAGTTTCAAGATATACTGAATAATATGTACAAGTATTTTGCCTATTCCCCTCGTAATAAGTGTAGACTTGAGGCAATTCAGTCAGTGTTAGAGTCTTCTCACACTCGCTTGCATCAGGTATTCCACACAAGGTGGCTGAGTTTTGAAGGTAGTGTACAGGCAGTTGTTGATAATTTTCAAGCTCTAGTTAGTGTCTTCTTGGAAGACAACTCTGCAAAGGCTCTTGCAATGTATAAGCCCATTGCTTGTTTCAAATTTGTTTATACAGCACACTATATGGCTGACATTCTCAGGCCTTTGGCAGTTCTGTGTCAAGCTTATCAGAGATCTGATATTGACTTTACCGAGGTTAATCCCCTTCTCCACTCCACTGTTGAGCTTCTTGAAAATCTGAGGTTAGAGTCTGGTAGTAACGTTTCTAGGTTTCTTTCTGAGATTCCAGCAGAACCAAGTTTAGATTCATCAGGTTTATGTACTTTTGAGTACAAAGGCCATACAATTAGTGATAATGCTAAGCAAAGGTCAGAGGCTGCATTGTCTTGTGCCAAATTTTATAGATATTGTTATAGATAATCTAAAAGCAAGGTTCACGGAGGAGGGTGATTCGATAGTTTTGAGTGCTCTAACCAAGTTGTTTGATCCCTATTTGTATGGTTCACAGGCTATCAGTTCCATTCTTTCAGAGGTTTCAGGCATTGTTTCAGATTACTTGTCTACTTGTGGGCTAGGTAATCAGTCAGAGGTTAGTCAGGACTTGGCTGGCTTTGTGGCTTATGCTAGGGTTCAAGTTCTCAGGAATGGTAAGGTGTATAGAGGTGTTAAGGATTTGATTCAGTTGGCAGTGAGATCCAGGACAATATACCCTTGCGCATCTGCAGCTGCTGAGAGACTACTGGTGTCACCTGTCAGCACTGTTGACTGTGAACGAGGATTCAGTAAGATGAACCTCATAAAAACTGACATCAGAAATAAACTCGGCATCTCATCTCTCGAGAATTTAATGAGAATCAGCATGTACCGATATGAAAATTTTGACTTTGAAACTGCATTCAGCAAGTGGGCAGCCGTAAAATCGCGACGGATCTTCACGTAACACTTTGTAACATTTTGTTAATGCTTGTTGTAATTAAAGTATTCCTTTAATTAATCCATCTTTTGTCATTTTCATTGCCTTTTACATTAATAGACTAAATTAACACTTGGAAAAATGTACACTACTTGTTATGGCGACACTTTTTGAAAATTGGCGACAAAATATTGATGTTGGTGATTTTTTTGGCGACAGCTTTTAAAAGCCAGGACCATCCCTGTAATATGCTTTTGAGAATCCATGTTAGCTTTGGGGCATGGGACAACAAAAAATATGATATAAATTCCACTGATTCTACTCATGTGCCTTTATCTGCCACTTAATTTGCAACAAGCTGAATAAATAAATGTCAGCATCTTTCTGTAGCTATTCTTTGTATTTTTTATTTTCAAGCCAAAACGCTTGCCATTTTATCATGCTTGCCATCTAGTATCTGTAAAGGCAAAAATACCACCTCAAGGAAAAACCAATAGTTACCAAAAATCACAAAAGTTACATTTGAGGTCACAATATTTTTTTTTTTTTTGGGGGGGGGGGGGGATCAGTTTTATTTTTTGAGGGTTTCATGACAGAATTCATGGAATATATTAAAATGTAAGCATTTTCAAGGTTTTCCTGGTTCCATTAGAATTCAGTGTTTATCTAAGTTTTCTTGATCGCTTTGGACTCTGCCTTAGCAGCCATATTTGAGGTCCAAGTGTTCTGTGGCCCCACTCATGGATTTTAATTGTGTGACTGAAATAAGTGGCACAGTAGACTGTGAAACAAGTTACAAGTCTATGGCCTGAATTTTCAAATCAGAATAAAGTATGTAAAATGTTTTCTTTTAAGCTGATCATGATCTTCTGGACATAACAATGAAAGCATGTAACCTTTTTGACTGGTAAACAGTAGCAGGCATTTAGATACTGATAAAGAAAATGAAAGGAACAACCCAATTCCTTTTCAGCTGGTAAACTGAAGACTGATTTTGAAGAAACTAAATTTCATATACTCTGTTGCATTGAATGAAAATGTTTATGCTATCATTGTTCAAGATTACTTCATGATCAGTGACCAAATTTCTTATAACTATATAAAATACAAAACATTATTTTTGGTAACTGGAATCATAAAGCCAGAAGATTTGTTCATTCAATTTTGTTCAGGCAAATGTCAAAATGCATGAATGAATGGACCATCTGCAAAGTAAGTATATTCCATCAAAACTAAATATTAGAAATCCATTCTGATGGAGACTCGCATTGTGAAGTACAGAAGCAAGAGGAAGAATTTAATACTTTGCACATTTTGAAAACACCACATCGACTTTGGTCATTTTGGGGTATGGAATATCTATCTACATGGCAACAACACACTGAATTGAGCAGATGCTGAAAAATAAGTTCAATGTTGAGAAAAATTCAATAGGATTTCCAAGGCAGTTTGAACAACATCTAGCCTTTGATGAATGCAAAGATGAACACATAATGCACATGCATCACCTTAAACCACTGAATGGGCAAAGTCAGAAACTACAAGTTAATATTGTATTCCACAGTCCAATGGATTTTAATGACAGAAACTTGTGTATTTTTACATGTAATGACAGTATGGTTTGGCATTATGTATATGTATGTGGTGATGAGATAACAAAGTCTAAAAACTATTTTCTGCTTGAAAAAGTATTAAATTCATCAAAGAAAGATATTTGATTTTCTTTTGACTCAAATGTTTAAATACACTTATGTCCAATCGGCTTAACAAACAAGTTATTGTCAATTATACAACATTGATTATTTGGGCATAAGTACTGCCCCCCCCCCCCCATCCACCACCACCACCACCACCACCACCACCAAAATACTTAGTGAGCTTCAAAAATCCTTTATCAATGAATGAAATAATCACATTTGGCAATTTATTTATGGAGTTATAAATTTAGGACTTCAAAACAAGTTGGCATTTATCATGATACAGATGATAATCTTTAATAAAGATGACATTTTCATTAAAGGCAACAAAATGAGAATTTTGTTTAGTTTCTTTAACATGACTCCATCCCTGAATGACTTGGGCTTAAAAGGAATTGGGCCATTTCAGTTTATGAACTTTAACTATGAAAATTAGCACAGCAGACTCTCCCACACCAGTATATTCAAAGGAATACCATACAGAAAATCACCTAAGCTACTGTTAATCAATTAGGTACTCCGGATTGGTGGTGGCTCATTTCTGACAGATTTTATCGAATGGTAGTCTAAAATGACAATTAACCATTTGAAGTGTGTAGGGGAAATAGCATTAAGAATTAATCCTTGTGAATGAATCATAACTACTGTGTATACACATAACTATTTACTGGAAAATTGTGTTTGCAGACACTTGACAGTGTCGGGGTGTTTGGGGAGTAGAATATCACACATTAAGATCTGCCAAGTATGTATCTTTGGATAGCTTCATAAAGGTGTAACAATTCTGAAAATATATGGAAAACAAAGTTCTGTTGCCTAATGGGAAAGACAACTGTGGTGACAAATTTGTTAAAACAATTAAAAATGAAAACAGCAAAATGAAGAAAAAGTAACTTACCGCCGATCTGGATCATGCATCTGTATGAACGTGATCCACATTAGTATGTCAAGGACCAAATTCTGAAGGTAATCAGGGCTGACGTGTGGAAGGATGCTGGATTCATCCAAAGCTACAATCGATATTAGCTTCTCATGAAAACTTGTCAATTCTAACATGGCATTCCTCTGCAACCTTGATAAAATTAAACACTGATATTTGTATCAAGAAACCATATTTTGTAGGAAAACATTTTTACAGTAATACTTACCTGATCATAATATACTATAAGAAAATCCACTACTTCAAAAATCTCATGCAAACAGAGACATTAACCACATCTTTTTACCAGTTTTACCAATGTAAGTGCTAAAAGATCATCTGATTTGTCTGACATAAGTAAAACAAAAGTGGTCTCCATTTCAATAGTGTGCATACGTGATTTGGATTTTTAATCTATCTTTTAAAAATGCCAGTCATATCACTGCAACGTCTACAGTGTGATAGTTTATAGATATGTCAAGCACTGGGGCATCATGCCGCAGACAAGTAGCATTATATCCCACCCAGTCACATTATCCTGGCACCAGGCAGACAAATCCAAACACTAATCTCTTAATGATGAACAACAGCTGCAAGTACCATTTTTAAATATCTTTGGCATGACTTGGCCAGTGTTCAAACCTGTGACCTCCTGCGTCATAGGCAGATACTCTAACTACTTAGGCCACTCGAGTGGTCTCATTTGGATAGTGAAATTAGTATATATGCATGTTCATCCAGTGATGTTGTTGTTGTTGGGTTTAACGCCATTTTCCAGCACACAATAGGCTATACATGGCAGCCAGTATAAATGGTGGAGGAAGAACCCAGGAAAACCCCCGGAAAGAACAACATACCCACGAGAAGCTACTAGCAAGCTTTCTCACGTAACTACATTGGTCGAATCTGAGACTCAAACCCATGCAGATAGAAGTGAGATGGCAGTGATATTTAACAAAGAGTGCTGTAGACCACTCGGGGGCCATCCTGTGTAACTGCAATTTGAGGGTTTGAGATGGAGTGCCTGTATTCTGATCAGATAAGTATTATTGAAAAATCTGAAACCTGTCTATCAAGGACAGTCATGGGACAGGAATGTTTTCTTTATATAGTTTTTCTTTGTATAGAAGAAGTTTTTAATGTACTTTAACTTTATGCAAAAATTCCAACTTCGCATTATTTGTCTCTGAAAAAATTCCTTTCACTGATGAATCAAAACTAAATGATATAAAAATATACTTAAGAATATCATCCAAGAATGAGTATATATTTATGCAATAATATGAACAGGTGCACTAAAATCATCTATGTCTGATAGTACACAATTTACAGATTTAATTTTGTGACAAATTCCTTTATACAAAGTGAAAATGTATAAATTTTTTAACAAATATGTTCTTTGTTAACATTAGACAATTGTCCTTTACCAAAGGTAATTTACATAATGGCTTTACCTGGGGATTCCTGAAAGTGTTTTTTATGGATATGCGTCCTTTAAAAAAATCCTGTATAGTAGGTTTCAATGTCTTTTAATTTCAACAGTGATTTCTTCTCAAACATATTATACAAATATATTATCTAATCATTACTGACAGATAGGTAAAAGGTGGTTGAAGTTTCATTCTAGGAGTTGGCCCAGGCTCCAGCCTCTGAATATATGTGAATCTTCAAGTCACATGTGAAATACAAGCAAAGGTTAGCATGTGTAAATGGCTTAGTTAATTTACAATCTGTAAACATTTGCAAAGTTGGTAGATTTGTACATCAGCAAGGATGTTACTCTTATCCATTCCAATTAAACAGTATGTTTTTACATCTCTATTTAAGAAGACTGTTTAGAAGGGTATTTCTGTTTATTCTTTTCTCAAAGTATGGATGATTTTCACAAAATGGAGAAACCAAAGTTGATGAGAACTGGATGCAGCGCACATTACACAACAATACGCATAAGGTTGATATACAAACAATGTGCATACAGTTGTATTATAAACTACTTTACTTCTAAAAACAAAATTTGTTGTTAACAGAAGAATTTTTATTAGTAACATTTAATTTAAGGAAACACCACACCAAGTTTATAAGCCACTAAATAGTTGCTTCTCTTAGTCATTGTAGTTTCTACAAAAGAACCCTATGGTTTTTTCAGACAGCATTTACTGCTGCATTTATTCATCAATTATTTTTCAAATTATAGGTGAATGTAGCAGTCAGAAACAATATTATAAATGCATGGAATGTTTAATCGAAACTGTTCTATTCAACATGGACACATTCTGTCAAAGTAATAGGTAAAAATCGTACAGCAAATGAAATGTCACAAGCTGAGTAAAGGGGTGGGATACACATTATTATGGTAATCATCTGTTGAGCAAATCTACTGGGTAGACTGGCAGAGTTCAATTGTTTCCATTGAACAAAATCATTTTGGGCTGTGTAAACCATGTACTCATTTTGAAGATCTGGTTAACACTGCAACCTTGAATAGGATACAACCTTGAAGAAAAGGTCTGTACTCCTACAATTCAGGAGTAAGCTGTACTGCTATAAAGCTGCTGAGTGAACTGGAAATGTAGCCTGTTGTGCTGCTGACATAGGTCACACCAACTCGCACCAATTAGGGATAAAAGGTCTTGATAATCAAAGATAAAGAATGTCATTCACCATCAGACCTATATCCTACATCCTGAATGTCCGTCAGGGAATAGTACAAATGCTATGCTAATAGCAACTTCCCTATTGGCATGAAATGATATATGCCAGAAATTTACTAATAGATGGATAAATGGATAAATACAAGACAAACAGAGGAGGAACAAAAAAGATCTCTAAGAAACAGATAATCTGATCTTTGACCAGTAGAGTTACACAAAAATCTGTTTTCTTTACAAAGCTGGACTCCCTGTGATGAGAAAATACTCAAAAATCCTTTCAGATCCAGTTTAGACAGCATAATTTCAAGCACAAGACTATTTTCATACCTGACAATATAAAACTGTCCTTAGCTACTGTAAATAAACCAACAGTGACAATAAAAAAATGTTCTAAAAATACCATCCTCTCTCACTGTAACATGGTTCATTCTAGCCAATAAAGCGCCCAGTTTTATTAAATGCAACCACTAAAAATGTTTTGGAGAGCCTCTGAAAAGCAATTGTTTTAAAATTGTATCCAATTAACCATCTCAAATCTCACAGTAAATTTAAAACATAATTGTGTTGTAATGGGACAAAAATATTATTAGTTCCCATCAGCCAAGATAAAATACAAGTGAAATAAATTGATTAGCAATGACTAACAGAAGCACAGATAAGCCTAATTTATTGAAAAGACCATACTGCATTATAGATGGGCCAAAGTACATTAAAGAAACCATATCAGTCATTTCAAGACAAAAGCACTTTGCTCCAATACTGTGTACAGATCTTTCCCAGCCAAAGTGTTGTGTCTGTCACATCTACAAGTAACTTTTGTTTTCGAGTAATAAGAAACTGGCAATGGCCTGCATATTCAGGCAATCCAAAAGCTTTGAAATGAAATGTGGTGGAATGGTGATGTACCAACACAAACACTTTGACAAATCAATTTCCATGACAACTGTATGCAAGAAACTGCCCTATATGCACAAATTAAAAATCACTGAAATAAGTCATCAAGAAATGCCCCATGACTCACAATGATACAAGATAAACACAATGAAGCTACGTTCCAAAACCAAAGAGTGTGGAAAATGGTACAGTGATCTCCCTTTTGAAAAATCCCAATTTTGCCCTCCTTCAATATCCAGAAATCCTTGGAAACAATGTTAAATTTACCTTTCACTGGTAGCTATATAACAGGGTTTACTGATGGAGATTTCTTCCAACATGCTGATAAAGTAACTAATTTTAATCCATACAATAAAGTGATCAGATTATCATTACTGATGTGTGTTCCTTTGAAGTTAGGTTTTGCA
This sequence comes from Unio delphinus, assembly GCA_029339505.1. Taxonomy (NCBI): domain Eukaryota; kingdom Metazoa; phylum Mollusca; class Bivalvia; order Unionida; family Unionidae; genus Unio; species Unio delphinus. The sequence goes on from JAQISU010000153.1 coordinate 2,173,018, forward strand.
ACTTTGATAATTACTGGCTCTCATTATCACCTATAAAATAATAAAGAATACATAGGTTAACCAGTGAGAATCTGAGTATTGTTCAACTCATGTTAGTGTTACAGCCAATCACAAAACAAAATGCGCTGTCATTGAGTTTTAAATGATTTTTTAAAAAAAAAACTATTTTACAAAATATTGGTTATGCCTGTACTAATATAAAAGCAAAAACAAAATTTCTGACACCGAAGTCAATGGTGTGAATGGATGGACATAGTCGGATGTAAAAATGGATTAAAAGATGGATGAACATGTATAAATGAGCGAGTGCTATGATGAACTTAAAACCATGGCAGGCAAGGGAAAAATTAACGGAAGACATCTCGCAAATTCAAATATGAATCAGAACAAACAAAAATTAAGCAAGAAAAAGCAGATGTACCTATCTTTCTGTATGTGGATTTTCTTGGTTTTTCTGATAGTGACAGAGATTTCCTGGATCCAGTCACAGCCCCTCATGTGCTCTAGTTTAAACTTCCCACTGATACTAGCTGATCCATAAGCAGAGGCATAGTTCTCAAATTGTGCCTTAATTGTTTTAGCTTTACTCTTATCACTAGCTGCACTTGTTGGTGCAGATGTCCTCTTTCTGGATTCCTGCAGGAAAAAATGGGTGTATTATATATAAATCAATTGGTGAAACAAAAATAAGGCAAGAATTTGTGTTTGTGAAACAAAATGACTAAACTCCAGGGTCAATTAAATCAAGATTTTAAACTTAACAAAAGATCAGATATGTTTGTGGTCATATTTGCACAATGTTAATTAAGAATTAGTTATATACTGCAAGAATTGTTGTAGTGAAAGTCCAATGTAATGCAATTAGTCATTAAAGAGTAGTGATATCAACACTTTCGAGATGGCAACCATAGTACCCATTTAAGGTTTGACAAGTACCATTTTCATTCAGAACCAGCTGCATGTTGCTAGTGTTTTGTGTTCATGAAACCTCTTTGATCAACTGACCGTGAATTCTGAAGCAGCAGATTAGAGGTTTTCAAGCCCATCAAACTAGCTAAATTTCAGGTCAGAAAAAGTTGCATTTATCTTGTTTGAAATGTCAATACAACTCTACAGCCATTCCAACAGAAGAAGAAGCTTTATCAAGATTTTTTCAAATGGCAACTGTGGTAGCCATTCAAAAGGTTACCATATTTACTGTAGACCAATATTAGAGCGCATACATCAAACATGCATTAAAGAATACAAATCACATAGTGAGGCATCCATTGATTAAGCCACGATTGGATTTTCCCTGAAATGGTGGAAGTATTTTATTTTTCCTGTTCGACATTTTAGTAGTAAATTCCTATTTGCTGATGAAAGAATAAAAAAAAACATAGTATTGTCACCAGAAAAAACAAGGAAGGAGCTTAAACCCAGATGGAGTTTAAAATGAATCTTAGCACATCAACTACTTCAAGGATTTGTAGGTAAAAGGAAAATGGCAGTAGAAGTTCATACACCAATTCAGAATGGTCAACACTGACCAGTGGTCATGCCAAAGAAAAAAACCTGCAAAATATGTTCATTGAACAAAGTTCGATCTGAACAAATACATGGATATGAACAATGTCAAATAAATTTATGTACAAACTGTTTCAAACCTTATCACATTTTAAAATTTCCTGGTTTATTTTAATGGAATTAAGGGCTGATGCAGTGATATTCCTAACAATGCTGCACATAGTTTTGTAAATAGTGTATAAATAAATTGGGAAAGACTTGAACAAATGGGAAAAAAATAAATCACTGTGTAGACAAATTAATTTGGAGTAATTGGTGAAAATTTCATGGATTACTATTCGATATAAGAAGAGAAATTAAGGTAAGAGTGAAAGCATGTGCATGATGTTTAAAAATTTTTCCAAAAAGGTAAAACACTCTGGGACACAAGCAGCTAGACACCGCTTGGTATTGCTAGGTCACAGCAGCAGTGTTATTGATAAGAGTCTTGGGGCTGAATGAGTTAAAAAGAAAATAAAATCAATCGGCACACATAAAAGAATCCAAAGTAGGCTTCTGAGGTCAGATTGCTTTTTTGTAATAAAATAATCTTTCTATTTTTATATCCTGTTGGTAAGTTCGAACAATGAGTTTATTACTCACTACCAGTTGTGTTTATTCACCACCCAAGCTTCTATTTGCTTGGCATCTGTGGACATAAATTATACAAATGGGCATTGATGTCTAAGGGTAAATAGTATACACAGCAATAAAATAACTTGCTTTAATAATACTTTCTGTAACTCATGCTAATAAACAGATTGTCACTTGCACTCAACTGAATGCATTTTCAAATAATGACTCGAGCTGTAAAAAAAACACTGGAACTTCACTCAGGTATCAGTTTCGCCGTTAAACGGGTAACCGTTAGCACATGAAAAACATGTTCAACCCTAATCACCCCACTGTCATATTTTCACAAATCTGGACTGTTGTAGGGTGACAAAACAATACTATTTACGTCATTTTGCACATTGTTTACTACACATTGTCCACTATTTCGCATTCTATTTTTTTGCATTTAACCAATTCGCATTTTCACATTCTCACTTTACCAAATCGCAGAAGGCTGATAGTCTTTTCATGGAGATTTGTTTTCCCGTTGTACTTCAAATTGTCTATTATAATTTGTGTTATAATATTTTGTTTGATTTGTCATTAATAATGAATTAATATTACAATGTCGTTTCACTTATTATTAAACTTCCAACAACTTCCACAGCCTGTTTTGATATTTATTACTCACAGTGAATGGTGGTGAAAGTCAACTTCCAGTTGAGAACTTGAATACTAAAGGAGGTTTACACTTAAGTAAGCAAGCAAAACATTACAATATTAAAATTTCAAACTAGAATAAAATTACGTTTTTTAAAATGTTTTTTATGAACTAAAAACTAAAAAATGAATCAACTAAGAAAGAATTTATCAAAGCTAAATAATACCAGTCTGTCCAAGTATACAAGTATATGATCATTATGCCCCCCCCACCCCAATTCCTGTTATAAAAACCCCAACACATCGAAAGAATCTGGTAACAGTGATGGATGTTTCCTGTTTACGTGTCCTGTCCTTGATAAAGTGCTCTCAGATGGAACCAACAACACAGGAATACAGAGACATTTTTGTGCAAGGGCAACCTGCCTGGAATATCCTATTGTATTATCTCGCCAATACTTAAGACTGTCCCCATTAACATAAAGTGGTATCACTGAAAGATATGTTGCCAATTCGTCTACTGATGCAGCATTGTTATTTTCACTAGCAGACCACTTTGCCTACTTGTTATGCAATGTAACAATGTAATAGGGCAAGCTATTCCACTTGGCATTAGAAGTCTGTAGTATAAGTTGTGTATATAGCAGCAGTAGATTAGTTGACCCTGCCACCCTCCCCCCAATCGCAGTCAGCCACAGCTTGTCGGTCGGTCGGTGACTGATGAGTAAGTGATATGTTAACATGCGTAGTCTACATATCAATACTGTTTTGAACTGTGAAGACATTCGCACAGCCCAGCATGCAGCAGCAGTTTAGAAGTAGGCCACTGAAGCACAACAGACGGTCCTACTCCTAAATATAGATTGGAACTGCACTGCTGATAATATATTTTTGGTAATGTTTTACACCAATCACCTCTCACTACCCAGCATAAGTGCACTTTTATGATGGATTAAAACAAAAAATGAAATATTAAAGGTCTATTGATCTACTGATGCTTACAGATAATGGGTCAGCAGCTTCAAATAATTGGTCCTGAACTTTGAACCAATGGAATTATCAGGCCCTGTTTTCTGTGTTATTTTGTGTGACTGTGTCGTTCAACACTGCTTTGCTTGGTGATCCATCATTAGGCCAAACATTGCTGACATTTACATTGATTCAAATTTTGCACTGCATATATAACCCAAATCAGCTGTCCTCTAAAGTAATCATGGGAATTTTTTTAATTAGAATGTTTTTACAGAAAACTTTATATCATGCTTCTTGATTGCCCTATAATTACTCCAGACATATTTACAGCATCATTCAAACTACTTTTTAATAAAATGTTCTAGTTGTTTTTCATCTTCCAGTGGTCTGCATCTCAGTTCAAACATGTTTTAAATGTCTGCAATAGTAATGTCTATTACATCTTTCATGTTAGAGTATAAAACAAGTATGCTATTGCAGTCGGACTTGTGTAAGTGTTCAAATGACTTAGAGCATGAATTATCAGACAAGCGCTAAATTTTAAGTAATAGCTGTTTCATTTTTACAATGAATCACCTCTCAAGAGTTACTCATTTTCAATGAGAAAAGCGATCCTACAAATTGAGGCAATATGTTTAAAAAGGTACGCACGTTTGATTGTACAAGGCACATAACCATCATACTTTACATGCTCACGAAGAGGAGTAATAATAAAAGCTAAAATTCTCATATAGATCAACTAAGATCAAGATCAATCAATTTTAGTTTTGTCTTTTGGCTGAACAAACATCATAAATTTCCACACAATGGAAAGCTTGATGTTTCGACGTCTCCTTTGATGATAGTCGGTGAACTTCTCTATAGTTCTGCGATAGCAGTACAGGCCAGTTAATCATTAAAATGCCTGAAACTGGCTTGTGACAAGAGGAATTTTGAACGCTAACTATACCAGTACATTGATGCAGAGGCGTAGCTAGAGCGTTTGGAGCCCAAGGACAAGATTCATTTTTATGTTCCCGGGTTCTTCCTCCACCAGTAATACTGGCCGCCATGTATAGCCTATCATGTGCTGAAAAATGGCGTTAAACTCGACAACAACAGCATCAACATTTAACGATGGTAATTAGCATTGGTATATACGTTCTAAAAATGCCAGATGTTAACTCATCTAAGTTTCTTTCCTGGGAATGGCATTGGAGTTAAGCATTTGTAGTGTGACATATACTATTTAGTGAAGATGAAAATTCTTCATAGAAAAGTAATTATTTCATCACAACAATAATTCACAGGTGATGCAACAGAACATGTAGGACTTGTTTAGAAGAAAATGAAAATCGAGGACATAATGTAACAATTGGGAGTTCTCAGCAAAAATCAGCGGTAGTTTACAGCAAGTGTATTAAAACAGTAGTTACTTTTAAGAATATATTGTCTTTCAATTAATCCCCAAATCAAATGTTTATTCTTTAGTTTCCACTATTTAAAATTCAAGCCATGTCAAGATGAATGTTATAATTGAAATTATATTTTGGAAATTTATTTGCATCAGCACCGATTATTTCTGCCAATACCGATTGTTCTAATAATTGGCTCGATTATGAGTATGGGTGATTAATTGGTACAGCTCTAGCTACCAGGGTGTATGGTTGCATGAATCAAGCAAAATTTGTATAAATTTGCATACTTGGAGACCAGTGATGATTGAGAACTCCCACAAATTACTTTAAAGTCATGCATATGAAATGTACTTTGCTCCAGATACAATTTGAATTCATTGGTGTATCCTTAATATGTTTGTTACGACATAAGTCACACCAGTAAAGGTATCATAGCTCTTGATTCATGTTTTTGTTTTTGTGTAACTGTTTTCACATCTGGGTTCTTCTGCTTGACAGTTAAAGTTATTTTTATGGCACATTGGGAACAAGAATTATGTTACCTAGAAAAATTCTAAATGGCAGATTACCTGTGTGGTTCATCTTTAGACGATTTTGTCCAGCAAATACTGGCTATTGATAGTGATGATGAAATTTTTTTAAAGTTATAAAGTATATGAGAGTATTGGATCTGGGAAGATTTTAATGGAGATAGCAATAAGTGATTTTGAACCTGAAACCAATGTACATGCTGGATGGACAAAAACACACAGCATGCCGGTCAACCTCCTTTTCAGTGGTATTTTGAAATTAAATGTTCAAAAGGCAGAATAACAAGCCAAACTAAAATATAGCCAGACTTAAGATAGAGTACAAATGTTTTTCCTAAAGCAATTTAGCACTGCAGGATCATTAACTACAGAATCATGTAGCCCAATTTGGAAGTAAATATATGTTTCAGATCAAAATACCTCTGTCTGAAAAAGCAGACTATGGCATTGATGGACTTAAAATCCTAATACAGCACTCATTCATACACAGGTAAGAAACAGATTAAGCTCAGAAAGAGTCAACTGATTACAGATAGAAGTGACATCATTTAAAGCTTTAACAGATTGGAGCAGGCAGAAAGAGAAATGGATATTGAAGTGTTTAGTTAATATTGAAATATGGTTGTTCCTTCTACCACTCCTTTTTGTTTTACTCCCCCCTTATTTTTTTGACAAGTAGGTGTATCCTCCCCCCCCCCCTTAAAATAAAATCTTGGCAATATATCTGAAGTTTGCCATCATATACATTACCAAACTTTTTAAATTGCTGGCATTTGGGTAAGGAAGAAGCCTATTAATTTTGGGCACAAAGGATAAGGTCATTGTTGCTGAATATAAAAATAGTTCCACATCACATACCTGGACCAAACTTTCAGGATGGCTTGAACATAGAGTATGATAGAAGCCTAATGACTTTACTGGCTTAAAAAAGTTCAAAGGTCACGATCACTGACTAAAGAAAATTTGTTTATGCATAGTGATATATGTCTAGACAGCTTTTTGGATTGCCTGCACTTCGAGAAATGTAAACCTGTCGATTTGGGATTAAAAAGTCAAGATTCAAAAGCACTGGCTGAAACATTTAAAAAAAGAATTTCTGCATAGAAGTTTTGTTTTTGAACCATGTATTTTTTGGATGGCTTCCACTTTAAGTTGTATTAGAAATCATTTGATTTTGTTTTCAATACTGACGATAGAAGAACAAGTGTTTTTGTGTAACTTTATATACCACTTAACTTCACAGAAGTTCATAAAGGATTTATGCCCAAGATAAGGAAGAGGCCTAATGATATTGCAGTCAAAAGTCAAAGGTCAGGGGCATTGTAAATCTGAATAAAATTTGGTTTTGCATAGCTCCAGATAAGTAAAGTATTTGCATAAACATATATAAAAATTACAAAAGAATTATGTTTTTAGGGTAATGTTACATGTTGTGCAAGTCTCATTCATAATTATATTGTAATCCAAGATTTAGCAACCATGTTGAGCATGGGTTAGCTATTAAGGACTATCTGAAATGTTATCTAGAAGAATGCAATTTGGTCAAAACAACGAATAAAGCAAAATCTGCATCCAATATGTTTGGGAATAAATATGGATTTAAGTGACACTATGCACTCTTTGCACTGTATAAGTACTGTATATTATAGTACATGGTCTCCCCGGCTTACCTTTATTTAATTTCATGTTGGAGAAATCAGAAAATATGCACATGCAAAATAATAACAAAATCAATCATAGTATTTTATAACAGTTTAATAATTGTCGGGTCACCGAAAGTTACTTTTTTAACATGCCTTTGTCTTAAGACATGGAAAAAATTATTGTTTCATGTTCCAAGATTTAAAGCCATTACAGTAGTCAACAAAAAGACCTAAAAACGGTAAAGTTTAGACATTGGCCTGCGGATAAGCCGACACCCCCCCTTCTTCCAGGCATTTATTTTTTCCTAAATTATTAAGCTTATACGCGAGTATATATACTGTGATAATGAAATAATCGGTATCGGCAATTTTAATAATCGGCCATACGTGGTATCGGCATAATCGGCAAAAGGTGACATCGGTTCAGCTCTACAAAATTTATTTTCTGTGTTATGTTTCAATGACAGACTCCAGTCCAACATACCTATCCAGCCTCACCCATGTGTATACACCAGCTAGATTCTTATGCTCTTCTTCTGATAATCGTATACTCATCGTTCCCAAGGTGAAAACAAAGTCATATGAACAACGTTCGTTTGCACACCAGGGCCTAGTGACGTGGAACAAATTGCCCATTGAAATTAGACATAAAGACACAGTGGTCCTTTTAAGAGTGCTCTTAAGACTCACCTGTTTCGACTGCAGGGACAAACTTAGCGACCTAATCATGTTTTGTATCTTATATGTTTTCAGCATGTTTTTATGTTTTCCAATTTCATTGTTTTTGTCATTTGTTGTTCTGTAGTGGTAGTCATATCATTATTGATGGTATAAAGTGCTTAGAGCTTCGAAAGATTAGGCGCTATACAAAGTCCTCATTATTATTATTATTACTGGTAGCATATCTAAAACAAGTGTTATTGTGCAAACATATAATAGGGAACAGATTAACAAATGAAGTGATAAACACCATAACAAGATGCTCTACCTAATAGAAAGCATATAAAATTAACCCCATATGCTCTTTAGTAAGCTTATGTATACAGCAACATATGTGATAAAAAATAGAACATGTATAATCTGATTTTTGGGGAATATCTTTATACCTTTCCTTTATCTGGTGCATCAGTCTTGTCCTGAAACCCTTTGATGTGAAGTAAGAAGGACCTTGGCTTCGACAGGAGAAGTTGGGGACTTGTTAAAGATACTTGTCCACAATTCCCTGACAAGTCCAAACAGGTTGCAATATTAATTGGTCCACACAGAATTTCTGCATTATGGCTTTCAAGAAACAAAGGATCCAGTACACTATTCCTTGCAGAAACGCTACCCCTTGGGCTTCCATTGATGTCATTAGCTGCTGAGAATCTAATACCAAAATTAATTGGATTGTCCACTGGGATAGAACCTGATTCATCTCCTGTAGAGCTGCTGTCCCTTTGGGAATTAACTTTGGTACTACAGCTAGCATGAGAATCTTCAGATTTCTCTCGGCTTGATTGCCGTCCCAGATTACTGACATTCTGTTTTAGTAAAGTCATTTCTATATGTGGGGCTGAGGTGCACAATGGATGAAAAGAGAATTTCACATCGACATGTCCTACACAGCACATCCTTGGAAGAACTATCTCAAACAGGTGTTCATCCCATGTATTGCTGCAGAAGAAAATATTCATGCATTCAATGCTTCACCTAGGAAATTTCTTTGAGAACATAAGAGGGGTACATTTAACAGGGATTTTACTGAATAAGGAAAGGGCACTTTTTTTTAACAAATGAGAATTCTTGTGTGTAATGGACATGCTGTATTGATGAAATTCAAAATTTCATTCATCAAAAACAACAGAAACAGACAAAATTGTAGTCATACATTTATCCTACATTAAATCAACATTAATAAAATTTAAAATAAATAGAAAACAATGGAGTTATAAGATGGTGTTGTGGCAATATGGAGAGGAGAGGAGAGGAGAGAAAAAGGCTTTGGAAAGACCGTGGGGATGGGTTAGAATGGCATTGAATACAGAAGGAACCAATAAGTTTGGAGAGGTGGGAATCCCTATATTTCTGTCTAGCTAGAGCAGTATCTGTACATTAGGGTGGCCCTTAAACATAGAAAAAAACATTTTTTTTAATTTTCTAGCATCTGAACCCTCAGAGTGGTTCCATTTATTGTAGAAACAGATGAGAAAAAATATTATGAAAAAATATTAATATTTAGGGGTGGCTCACGCACATCAAAGTTTACCATTAGAGTCTGAAAATCGTCATTTGGTCATTAAAACGAACGACACAGAGTTTACTGTTTGTCAATCGATGTTGACTTTTTTGCATCTGGAAATTGTTTCCGGTTCTGCTCTATTACGTGGAGAGCATACTGCAGCTGGTCTTCACATCTAAAGCGCCCTGACTGGACTGCATCTTGAATGAGGGCAACGCTCCGTTCTGTGTGGTCATTTGTAACCGAAAGCGTCTTGACCATTGCCTCAGCAGCTTTGAAGTCATCTATACTGTTCCATGACACGGGATCTTCAGCTAAGAATCCAGAAGGCAAGCCTAAAATTGTAAATAGTTTTCTGCTGGACTTTGTGACAAAATCTACGAGTGTCTTCTGTTGCACGGCTGCCATGTCAATGCGTGCCCATTTTGGTGGATCCAGTTCTCCATCCTTTTCTTCCGACCCTCTGACGAGTGCTTGCTTTGTGGCAATATCTAGTTCTGGATCAAAGAGGCTGAGCAGTATTAAATCTTCCGAGAGGTACCACAGATGATCAGCCATCTTACGTGACGTTTCGACACTGATGGCACGATCTGGATATGAATGGAGCAGCTGCAGGAGTTGGAGGTCATTTCTGGCTGCAGTAGGAGCAACAGGTGCCTGGTACCGAAACTTGATATAAATCTTTGCAAGAAATATGTTCAAATGTAGAAGCCCTTGAGATTCTCGGGTTGTCAGCTTGAACTGGGACCGGAAAAACCATACCTTGATGCTATAGATGGCTTTTGCCATCCAGCGTGCTTGATGCAATGGACCAGGGCTTCTGAACGTCATCTTGTCCGAAGACTTTTTCCCTAAGAAGACAAGCATTAGTTGCAACAGCTCACAATAGTCATCTCTAGGTTGATTATCTTCAAGTTGTCCTTCGCAGAATGCAATGACTTCGACTTGAACATCTGCAAGCTCGGTAGATGCATAATTAAAGCTGTGGTTCGTTTGAATGCTTCCTTAATTTTAGCAGCTGCTGCTTTACGGTGTTTTTGGCGTTCACGCTGTATGGTCGTCCTGTTTAGAGCAAGCTGCTCTGGGTTTTGTCCGATAGCCCTCATTGATTCAAAAATGACCATCATGGCAGCCCTGTCACTCAACAGATTTCTATCGAGCATTGCCGCCACAGGGGCTGATATTACCTGCTTTTTACCTCGTTTTCGTGGTGGAGGAGCAGCCGCACTTGTGCTGGGGATTGGATCTTGGTCGTCAGACTAAGATGATGTTTCCATGTCCGAATTATTGCTACTGCTGTCCAGCTCAACCACTTGGGACAACAACTCCTTTTCAAGTTCAGAACGTTTTCGTCTTCTTTGCAATGTCTCCACTTTTTCCTTCTGCAGTTCTTGTTGTTTGAGCAGCACATTGTCCACACCCGCCATGCATCCAGGCCGTCCCTTCTTCCGCTGACATTCCAGGAATAATTTGTCCTCTTCATTCTCTATGAGTTGCATTGCATCAGCGTGTGCAATATCAAACAGTTCTTTGATCATTTCTGTAAACATGACTTCATCTGCTTGCTGAGTCTGTGTCTTACGGTTCTTGTTCTTCTTCAGACCTTTCCACTGGTAGAATAGTTCTTCAAGTTTTTTGATTGAATCTTGTCGATGCTTGACTGGAATTCTTGCACGGAACCAAAAATCTTCCACTCGTATTATGCTGTTGTTTGCTGCTGTTCGGATTTCCTCTTTAAGAACATTGTGACGATGCAAGAAATAGCTGAGAACTTGCTCTGCTGAGGGCAGTTTACTATCTTCTATCCCATCTGCACTGGTAACAAGATAATCTTGTGAGCGTGTTGTCACTTTTGTGGCTGCTGTCACTGCTGCTGCCATTGTTAACAGGTAAGTATCAACCAAAACCGGAACAATTATACTCTATTTAACACTCAACAGTCCACAGTCCAGAGTTCACAAAATTCCCACTTTAACCTTTCAAGTAAAACAACTGTTGCAAAAGCTTCCAGAATTGCAGATTTGTTACTTTTTTAACTGAAAATTTAACAGTCAACACTCAATATCTGAATTTCCTGAAAACATAAAAGTAAACAACTGAACAATAAAACTTGCAAAATTGCAAAGAATATTTAATAATAACAAGTCATTAGTCAATAAATAAGTAAGTAAGGAAAAAAAATTAAATCTATACTGTAGTTCTACATTCTACAATCTATATTACAAACAGTACAATATGGACATTATGAACATGATTACCACAAATTTCAGTGTCATTGAGCTACCTCTAAACCTTGTTCAATTTTGCAGATTTTTTGCATACTGTGTTTTTTTGTCTTTTAGAACAAAATGAGAGGTCCAGAAATATATAATTCAAAACTTGATTTCTAAGGGCCACCCTACTGTACATGTATACAATTTCTCAAAACCAAAGGAAAACTTGTGTACTAAAGAAAACTGTCTAAAGTTATTCATATTGGCATAGTATCTAGGAAATTAATCATTACATATATTAGCTGAAATGCACCTCTCCAATGTATCTAGCAAAAACTATAATAAAAAGTGAAAGCTTTGTTAAATAATGCTCTACATTTTTGCCTCAATATTTTAAAAAAGTGAATAAGAATTGATTAGTACCGTCTTGTTGGTATCCAAATATTTTCACTACCATTTCAATGTAGGCAAACACAGTTTCAAACCATGACCAGTATGAAATTATTTGATCAATGCCATGGATAGACAGTGTGTTGTGATGGGTGCAATGTATAAGAAAAAAAAAAAAAAACTTTACGGAAGAATTTTCTATTCAAAGAAACAAACTCTCTTATCCATACATACTGTCTTGTCCATCCACCCACTCCAACTCTATGTGACACTGATGACAATACTGCCACTCTCCACAAGAAAAGTAATGCTTATAACCTGCATTTGCAATTAAGGCAATTATACTTTAATCATGCAGCCATAGCACTAATAAATCACACGAATCAATCCAACCTATCTGTTTGTAGTTTCCAGGTGCGTGTGTGTTGTGAAGCCTCTCCTTGGTGCTGCAGATGCTGGGGATGTCGACGCTGCTGTTGCTCTTGCTGGATCTCATTCCAACATGGGGGCACTGTGGCTGTGAATCGCGGCAACAGATTTTCAAACCGGGTCAGCTGATGTAGTAAGACTAGGTTGTCAAAACTAAGATCTTGCTTGGCAAGTAATTCCAAACCTACAAAAGATAATAAAAGCACCTATTGAATGAAAATGACACACGTTTTAATATTAAACAAATCATCACTTGTTAGTACCATTGGAAGGACATGGCCAGGGTTTGAACCTGCGACCTCATGCTCCCGAGGCGGTTGCTCTAACCACTAAGCCACCAAAGAAGTCACAATAAACAATTCACTACAATATTGTCGCCAGAAGCATGTGGCTATAGTTTTTTACATGTTATGCATACATGTACTTAAATCAAACTATATTTAGGTCAGCTGGAGACAGCTATCATCCAGCCAACGGACAGGGCTAGTCATTGGGAAATGAAAACATGTGAACTAATTAACACGTTGAACAAACTTCACATCTTTGTGAGATAATAATACAATAAAGACTTCACATCTTTGTGAGATAATACATCTTCAATTAACCAGACAGCTTGATATCTATAGCATCAAAAGATTGGAAATTAGTTGTGTTTATACTATTGGTAGCAATTGTAACCATACACTTTTTCTTGCAAAATTATACTTTCATGGCACAATAAATGTATTCCAATCACTGTGAAAAATGCAAATGCAGCAATCGACCAGATTCCAACGTTTTATTTAAGTTTGGAGTGGATATCCTCTGACTAAAGGTGTTGTTATTACTGAAGATTGTAGTAGCTTTCTTTGATGAATGATGCATGTGTTATTGAAGTAACAGCTAAATACTAGCTAATGGGACAAAACAAATGCTTCTTTATTATTATAGTGGTAACATCAAATAATTGTAGAACAATTATGGAGACTTTTTTTTCTTCTCCATTTGTTTAGTATTTATACAGAATGATCGATGCTTTAAAGACAGTTAGTTTTCCTTGAAATTGCAATAAATTAAATTTTTTCTGGGTTCTTTTTAAAATAAAAGGAATTAGCTGTTATTTTGTCTATTGTAGCAGATACTGTTCCTGCCTTCAAACGTTGGTCGATTGCAGATTGTCCCATAGACTATTGGTGTGTATATACTGTACTCAGGCCAGATGGCAGTATAAGCAGATTATGATGGAACAATGCATTGTAACAATGGTTGTCAATATGAATAAGGAATTCTTTTATGTAATAATATACTGACTTCAGTGCTTTTTTTTATAATCGAGTTTGTCGCTTACTTTCATGGTACCTCTAAATTACCCCACCCAAGATACAAGTTTAAACAGCCAACAATGTCACATAAATAAAATCATCACATGGTATATCTTGTGTCCAATAAGGAAAATAAAATCACAATTTATCGCATTGGTGAAGCTAAGCATGGTTACTGAGTAACCTCTAACGGTATTTTTCTTACTTTTAAGAGAAAATACATAAATTTCAAGAGCTTTATCACAGCTGTCTAATATTAGAATTCTTAAACAATTATCTTCCTAAAATGATAATATACTTTTCAAATTTTTTTTTCTTACCATTTGAAAGAGATTTTTTTTTCTTGCATGAGAAAGATACATGTATATGAAATTTCTGGAGCCATGCCACTATCATATTAAATCCGTAGTCATGTTATAATTGTTATTGCAGGATCACAATGTACTTGTATTTGGATTGTGAGGCTTCTGTCTGTAAAAAAACGTTCTACTCTGGACAAAAAGAAGTAGTAACCGGAGTTTTTCACAGGATTTGGCACCAGTCCCTGTATCAAGAGATCACTCTAACTGCCACCTATGTCAGCAAGTAAAAGTTACCTTCTTAACTAAAAACTTTAGTCTCGGAGGGATGGAATTGTGAGGTAGTAATAGTTCCCCTAAAGCACTGTGATCAGGCCATGTATTTGAAGATGATACCAAGGTATAGATAAACATGAATTTGATTGTATGCCCTCCCTACATGGTAGATGCAAAGTGGCATAAAACATATAACTTGTAATTAATTATTGTCTTAAAAAAGGGTCCAAAATCTTTGTAATTTCTTCCTGACTAAACCTCAGGATAATGGAAAATCTGTCTAGATACCTGTTCCCTGCTTTAGTCTATTTCTATTGGGTATGGAGTCTCTACTGTCCAGGACAGCAGCAGTGGCCTTTGCTTCTGGCAGATCTTGGGGTGATGGTCGATTTTCTTTGAGCTTTGCCCCAGCTGTTTGGGAAGGGGAGAGGTACACTGGAGAGGAATTACCCCCTGCCTCTGTAAGGTTCTCCATAGACTCTGGAAGATCTTCACTCAGCTGGTAGAGATACAGCTTCCCCAGAGCTGAGCACACACACAGCCGGTCCAAGCCTATAAACAGGGTGAAGTATACAGTAAACAAGGTCTGCAATATTTCATAACCATGTATTAAGAGCAAAGTTTTCAATAATTTAGCATTTTTTAATAAACACCAATATGATGATAAGAGTAAAATTCTGACTACTGTGCTTCAATATTGCAATGGATAAAAAGACATGAGTATATAATCACATCTGCTTCATCTGAACAGAAATAGCAATAAGCATATGCAAAATTCCCTATCTGTTTAATTCATTTTGGTAATTAATGTATTACATACAAATATACATTTTAGGTCACCTTACAGTTTCAAATTATAAAAAGAGACTTTCTTTCTTTTTTAAAAATTATAAACACAAAGTGCCATACACAAAAATGCCTGCCAAAAGAGGACATGGTGAAGTCATGCAGTACTCAAATTATCAGAAGTCATTTTGGCATGGTTAGTCACGTACACCTTAGTCTTTGACCTTTTGACCCCTAAATCAAATGTTTTTATTTTTATTTTAGTTTGTTTGTTTGATTAGGATTTTTAACGTAGCTTTAATAATTTTTCAGTCATATTGCTACGATGTCTACAGTGAGGCAGTTTATAGTGATGTCTAGCACTGGGGCATCGTACCCAGCCACATTATCCTGACACCAGTCCTAACTAGCCTCTTAATACTGAGCGCCAAGCAAGGCATCTCTTAGTACCATTTTTGTAAGTCTTTGGTATGACTTGGCTGGGGATCGAACCCATGACCTCCCACTTCCGCGGCAGACGCTCTAACCACTAGGATAGTGGAACGGTTTATTTTTATTTTAGAGCAATGCATCTGCAAAGATATATAAACCTGATCCTGTCACTGCATGTCAACTCAGTTTATTATGATAGTCCCAGTGAAATTGACCTCAAAACCCCAAATAAATATGGTTCTAGTCTTCAATGGATCAGCTCGATTGGAAAATCTGGTGAAGGTACATGAATTCTAACTAGAGTTAGTACATGGAAGCTAAGCTATTAATAGATGGACAAAAATACATTTTATACTCTGCTTTACAGTGGGAAAAAAATTAAAGTAGCATTAGCATTATCTGTTTATATTCCCCAACATCTGAAGAGTAAAGGAATGAAAAGGTTATAAAACAAGTAATCATTATCTCTCACCTGAGCAATAGGTTACTCCAGTAAACCGGTCCTCTTCAGGAGGAGAAATTTCAGCCAAAAGGGAAAAATTATTTACAGTATATACTGATAATTTTCCACTGGAAAATATCACAGCTATTAAACCCTGAAGTTCACATGAGGAGTCACTTCCAACTGGTTTCCTGGAAACTTCAAGGCCCTGACTAGTCTCCCCTTCAACTAAATCAGTCGACTCATCTTCAGACTGGTCACTGATGTCTTGAGGCAGTAACACTGCAGTTTGGACAGAATCTGCAGACTCAAAGTGATACACTGCTAAAGGCCTTTCATTGATACTTGCATAGTGGCAGTCAGAGTCAAATTCCAATCTATAACATAAAATTCCACCCCACTTGGATGAGCTGCAATAAGTTTTGCTAGTACTATCCACTGATGCATTCTCAGCACTTGCAGAATTCTCACAACAGGTTGTGTACCCCTCCTCTGAAGTCTGGGAGGAATTAGAGATCACAGATACAAGAGAATGACTGGAGTCTATAACTTTTTTAGAAACTATTACTAATATATGGTGTCCATCTGGTGTTGGTAGAATCTGTCTCACTTCCATATCTTTGAAATGGAAAGCCTCTGGAAGTTCTACACACTGGAGAATTGTACCAGAACTGGGAATACTGGTAACTTTCCGTATTGCACCATCAACACTAGAGGAGGTTTTACCCTGGCTCTCTTCATACCCTCCTTCCAAGGTAAATTTTGCCTCTGGTGGGCCACTTGCACTCACCGAACTTGGACCTGGAGTGAATCCAATTATCTGAACATCCGGATCTGGATCAGAATAGTACATCTGGTCTAAAAGATCCCAGTCCTGATTCATTGTTAGGGCTCCAAGTGTTGGAACAATATTACTGGTACTTACAACAGGTTTTAACGAGTCTGTGCTAGCTAGCTGTGTCAATTTTTTATTGTCCTCACAGACTGACGTTACTAAAATGTATGGTAAAAATGAGGTAGCATTCAAAATCTCCTCCTCTGGAGAACACTTACACTGATCAGAATTATTTTCAGAGCTTATTATTATCTGCAGGGAATGGTCTCCACTAACTACTTCATTTACTTTGTTCATTAATTGAACATCTGTAGTCCTAGAAGCTTCCGCATCATGCCTTGGTGCCTCTGAATTTATAGAAAGCTTCGACTTTCGGAGTGAAACCCCACAAATGAGGGTAGGTTGGGGAGTTGTGGCCACATTATCTTGCTTGGCCCCTTGTTGGGTGTGTTGCAATGTACTTGTTCTACTTGACTGTGTAACAAGCTTCTCAACCAAGCAGAGAGAACTTACTACTACATCTTCACAAGGTCGCTTCCACTTGCACTCAGCATCTGAAAATACAGAGTGTATATCTTTCATTATCATGGCACAGTAATGCTATCAGATTTGGCAGCTGCTGAACATCTAGTCTATACCCCTGGTATTGTCAGTGCACTAAAACAAACCAGATACAATGCACTTAGTACTCTATGCAACTGTAACATTCAATGAACGAAGACAGCATGAACTCCATTTTCAATAACTTTAGTTTTCTCAAAATGTTTTTTTAACTTTAAATATTTTTTTGACTTTATCTTTTAGAAGATAAAACGCTCCACTTTGTTTCCATGACACTATCATCTGATTCCAAATGACGCAAAGTAAGATGGGGCTGATTTAAGATCTGGTAGATAATTTTTACCTTTAGCTCTTTCTATCAAATGTTATATATGTACATGTAAAGAACATTCTCTTCCCTAAGCATGAATATAAAGAATTAAAAATTCTGGTTTTAAAGAGGATTTGGATTTTGTTTTGACGTAGCTTTAACAATTTTTCAGTCATATCACATGGATGTCTGCAGTGTGACAGTTTTATAATGATGTCCAGCACTGGGGCATTATGCTGCAGACATGAAGCATGATGTCACACTCAATCACATTATCCTGACACCAGGCCAACCAGACCTAACACTAACCTCCTAATCCTGAGCGCCTAGAGAGGCAGCTGTAGCTAACAGACTAAGCCGGGGTTTGAGCCTACGACTTCCTGCATCCAAGGTGGATGCTCTAATCACTGGGCCACCAAAGCGGTCCAGTTTTAAAGACACATAGCTTCTTAATGTCAGAGACACCACATCAATTTTTGATCTAATAAAAATAACAGGTAAAGTAATATCATTAAAACACAAAATGGGGTGAAGGAATGAAATTTACATATGGTGGAGGTTCCCACCTACACCAGGCTACTTAAACCCTGACATCTGCTAGGACTGAAAATTCAGGCATCTTTCAATAATAATTACATCCTATGTTTACTTGTCCGGATATTGTATTTGTGTACTCACATATCTGCATGCATGCTAAATCATATTTTTTCAGCAGTAGTTATATTGTAACTTCTGAGATTTCAAAAGCACAAGTATATCAATCTGCCAAATGAAGTTTAAATAGATTTACAATAGATCACAACGTTTTATGGAAAATCCACCAGTATAATATTTACTAAATCAACAGAGTTCACTTTATTTATTACATTATTAACCTTCAGCATATCTGGCTTATGAGTTTAGGAAAATTTGTCTTCAACGTTTCAATTTTTCTGACACAAAACGTTTGCCCTTTTGTTCTAGATGGCATGCATTTGTGACATAAAACTGGCATTTCTCATTATTTGCTAAAATAGTACTACCAGGTCTATTTAACTCATGTGCATGCATGTATTGGGGAGAGAGGGCATGTGTGTGTGTGTTAGAGATAAAAAAAGTGAGCATGTGTACGTACACAAATAAACTTTTTTAAAACAGTTTTGCATTTTCTGCTGCCAATTATCAATGTCATTTTATAAATGTGAAAGTCACGATGCCCAAAATCATTCAAAAATTAAATTTTGCATATCATATACAATACTTGCTTGTACAAGTTCAACTGCAAATAACATAATAAGATCCTGCTCTATCAACACATAAAGCAATGGCAGATTGGGATTTACAGGACTCAAAATTAACAGCAGTCCACTAGCACAAGGAAGTAAATTTCTTGGTGGACTAGTAACATTCATAATGTTAATAATGCTATGGGATAGTACATTTCAGTTATCAACAGTCAGTGTTTGTTTATGCCATTCTTTAGTAAAGACTCGACTTCAGCTGATGTTTTCTGTAGAATCAAAGCAGTGACCAATGTAAACAGTCTTAAAATATTAGCATGACAAGATGAAGTCTATTTCTGCCTTGGAAAGGTGCATTCCTATACAAGAATCCATTTGATTTTCTGCATTTCACTTAACAATGCCAATTATGGTCCAGTCATTAACAACTGTCTGTTTGGTAAATGATCCTAATTAATCATGATATCCAATTAAATGAAAAATGACATAGTATCACACTTTATTCACTTCAGCACAGTAACAGTATCCCACACAAAAAAACTGGGCAAAAACTATTCAAAGAAATTAGTTTGGTTTGTATGTTTGTTTAAGGTTTTTTTGGGTCGCTAGTCAAACACTCCAACAGTCACAAATGAAAAACTGCATATTTTACATTTGCACTGAAATAATTATAATTAGATCAATTTATTATGATTACATTATCTAACACATCCTTTCCATACAACTACTTTTTCTATGATGATAAGAATAGGTTTTTTATGTTTTCCCTTACAATATTGAACAAATAATTGAATACAAACGGAGATATCCTAGCAGAATAAATCCCGTACACTTGTTGGGAATTAAAATCATTGAGCATGGGCATCCAAGATTCAAACATTTTTCAGCCTTATTATTTATTTCAACAATACATAGAGGTCTGATTAATTAGAAACAATTACCAAACTTATGCTATTAATGATGAGACCATAATTGGAGCTGTTCAATAAAATGCACCGATTTTGAGTTTCTGCATTATGCAGTTAGACTCATCTTACAAGCAAGAATATATGGTTTCATGAATGAGCTGAGACTAACATCTTGGTTATATACTATCTACAGAATGACAAGACAATCTTGTCAAATGAACACATTCTCACCTTGATCAAAATGGCTTGTGAAATGCAACTCAACAATTTTTAGATCATAGTCTTACTGAAACTATCTAATAAACAAAGGGAATACAGCATCAATAGTATTTGTATATTTTTCATGAATAAATTAATTTCTAAGTAACTTAATTTTTATTGTACTTAAATTCTGCACTAATAGAATGCAAAAATCTTATGCATACAAGTTTTCATTAATATCCATCTTAATATAGTGGATAAAAATTTAGCAAACGCAAAAATATAGATGCAATTTAAGTAATGTTGAGAACCCATATTTCATGCAATTGTTCATACACAAAAAATTTTAAAATTAATTTCACTGTACAAAAAATTATATGTAAAATAAATAATTATCATTTTGTGGTACTGACCATGTATGAAAATCAAAGGGATCATACGTGAACAAGTTCTAGAGAACAAACACTACTCAGCAATCCAATGATACAAACATACGAAATAAATGTATATTTTCTGTCTCATTCTGCTCTCAACTCGGGAATGAATTACAATAAAAATAAAAGTACTCAAAAAAATTTTTTTTGAGAGAGATATTTTTGTAAGTGTACAAGACCATATTTATTCAGAGCAGTTTTTAATTATAGCTTTTGCAATGAGAAAAGATTTCCAGTAACCTGACAATTGTGATAAGCCACACATATAAGGACAAATATATTCCATTATCAATGAACACCTCTAAATCAACCATTGTTTTGATTACAATACACATTGTTACAATAACCACAAGGATATGCATTTGGTTATTCCAGCTGAAACCAGATAAAGGGCAAGATTCAAAATACCCAAACATGTTCAGGTCAAATCAGTGAGGATGGGAAATGAGGCTCTCTTTTTAGGGTAAGGAAATGAAAATCTGCCAATGTGCTATCAAGGCAATGTCCACACAGCAAATGTTGTATAAAAAAAAAACAACAGCAATTATACAAATTACTTGTTATTCTAACTCACCAATAAACATAACATCAGATGGGTATATAGTAGAATAGATTAGTAACAAAATGTTAATTATATCCAAGTCAAAACAGCACAAGCACTTAAAAGATTGTATATATATGAATTGATTTAACGAGTCCATGACTTTCAAAATGATGGAAAATTAAAGGTTTTTATAATTTATATGTGTATGACTATATCAAAACAATAAGATTAGTTCATCATTGGCATGTGGTCTCCACTTGAGCATGTACTCGTATATAATTTTTGTTGAGTAAGAAAACATATGGCTTCCGAACTTATTTTAAATCACATGTTTTTATTTTTTCGGTGATGGACTTAAAAGGAGGAACTAACTAATGATAATTAAGGATTATATTCTATGAAGGCCTTTATCCAGTTGTTAATACCACCAGCAGATACTGTAATGACAATATGAGAGATTATGCATCAATCATTGTATTTTCTCAACCACAATTCATTTTTAATTTTTGTAAAAACAAAATGGCTAGACAGTATCTTCGATCTTTTTGGCAAAAGTAAATCTTCTTAGTAGAAATGTTATGTTCAATAATTGAAAGGATTTTGCGAAAAATACAAAGTGATATGTAAGAAAAATGATAAAATTAAATAATTATTAGTTTGATAACTGGTATGTGTATGAAAAATTAAAGTGTACAAAAACACATGAAATACAGTAGTGACAGTTTAAAGGCCTGATTTTACCTTTAAAATTTAATGAAGATAAATATAGTATTAACTTTCAAAAGCCCAATTTTACCTTAGAATTTAATGAAGAATAATATAGTAATAACAAGTCTGAAAGTCAGATTTTACATTCAAATTTAATGAAGATTAATACACTAATAAGAAGTTGCAAGGTCAGATTTTACCTTTAAAATTTAAAGATTAATAGTGTGATCCAAAGTATGAAATCCAGAATTTACCTTTAGAATTTGAGAATGATTAGAACAGTGATAACAAGTTTGAAAGCCTGACTTTACTTTTAAAATATAAGAACAATTAGAGAGTGGTAACAAGTCTAAAGGCCATATTTTCCCTTTAACACCCAGGTCATAAAAACAGATTGTCAGAACCACACACCAATGAAATATTACCCATCTACATTATGAATTTTAAAATAAAATACATATAATCAGAAGGCTTCATCTATTATTTACAAAGATTAAATTACTTCCACAGACTACATGCACTAGTGCACAAAAGAATATCTGATTTTAAAAAATGTTACTTTATGCATAAGAATTTGTACTATAAAAAACTTATTCATAAGAATCTTATTGCAAAAAGATGTCAACCACTGGAGAGTGAGCATGCACACACACAACACAAACTGAAAGGAAAAGGAACTGTTTATATTTATATGCTTCCTTTCAATGAATATAAGTGAATGAAAATATGTACCAAAATTTTATTTGAATCCTTAATGCAATAAAAAAGATAGGGCCAATTAATTAGGAACATTAAAATTTTATCCTTTTTTTTATCCTGTAGCAAATGTTATTGTGCCCTTTTGAAAACATAATCCTAGAATTATAGGTTTTATGCCCACCCAGGCCAGACAAGGTCGGCTGCCTTATGTCTTGGGGAAGCATTTTTAGCCCCATTTTAATGTATACTATGCAGACAATATGTGAAAAATGACATGTAAAGGGAGCCATTATGATTACCAGTGACATGGTAAGGTAAACATAAGCCATTTATACTGCTTTATTGCTCCAATTTGAGTTCCATACATTTCAAACCAAGTAAGTGTACTCAACAGCTATCAGGCATTTAACAACTCATACAGGGTTCCAATTCTCATTTGTGTCTTGAACTTAAGATCTCTAATGGTGTGTACAGGTGTTTGTTACCTGGAGTGAGAAAGTCCACTTCAGAAACAGTATCTTGCAGTCCTCCTGCTGACACATCATTCCCTGTGGTGAAGGTGACAGGAGCAGTGAGTTCAGTTTTGACAGATACAGCATCTGTGCTATCCAATCTGGGTAAAGAAAAAAAAACACAAGGCAAATAGTAACTGTTTTAAATTATCATTGTGAAAATATTGTGTGAGGATTACAAAATTATAATGCTAATGCAAGCTAGTGGCTAAATCAGTCACATCAGAGTTCATTTGATTATCATTATTAGTGATGTTGACAGTACTGCTGTTACTGCTGAAGAGATACATATATTCTTCCATTCTAAGGAAAGACTTAAACTTCCTGTGTATCTCAAATATTTGAAAGATTATTGTTTACGTGTTAAAATTAGTAACCATTTAATCAGACATTTAGGACTAAAAGGGAGATTCAAAGTTCCAAATTCTTTATTGGTCTTTTATACAGTAAGTTGTTTCACTTGATAATTTTATTATAGTTATTTTATTGAAAATATCTGTAAACATGACTTAATTATTTACTTGAACAACCTAAGGAAATTCATATGGGTTTATTGTAAATAACTTCCATTGTAATTCCTGACAAAACTTATAGATAATAACCATGCTGTAAAGGCAATATATCAACAATTAATTGATAATATACCCAATATATTTCTAAATATCTTACACGGTTTAACAGATTGACTAAATGAATGTTGCATTACAACAAGAGGCCCAAGCAGGTTTAAAATTGTTCACTTGACGACATCTGTCTAAAAGATAAATGCAATCTGGATTGGAATCATGCCCGTTGATATTTAAAGGTTTGTCTAAAAAAAAAATATAATGTTGGCATCATAATTTGTTCAAAACTTCAAGGCCTTCATGCAGAAATGCTTTCTGTCAATTAGAGAGTTTTTGATTTTTAAAATGTCAGTCGAATGTTTTTTAAGTAACACTACTTGTAATTTGATACTGTATGATGTCTGTAAACATTTAAAGGCCTTCAAGCCAAAATGCATTTCTCTCTCTCAAATTTGGTCAAAATACATTTAATCATTTTTAAGAAGAAGCTGTTTCAAGGTTTTCTAATTTTGGTAACTGCATCAATATTTGGTGGCAGTGCGGAACCATTTGATTCAAATTTAAAGGGCTTTCATGGCCATGAAGACTAAGAGAATTATATATGCTGCCCAATTCTCACAAAATGGATGTGATAGTAACTTGTGTTATAACACTGATCAGAAAAACTGATATTAGTTGGTACATTAAAACCTGTCTTGAAATACCACTGCTATGTGAGACCACCAGTCTTG
The DNA here is from genome assembly GCA_029339505.1 of Unio delphinus. Lineage (NCBI taxonomy): Eukaryota > Metazoa > Mollusca > Bivalvia > Unionida > Unionidae > Unio > Unio delphinus. Next base: position 2,197,338 of record JAQISU010000153.1, read on the forward strand.
AGAGACAACACTCTCAATGCACAAATTTATTGATTATATAGCCATGTTACCTGCTATAAGAGACTAGCTGTCTTGAGAGACCATAATAGTTTGGCAAAAGAAGTGATTTTTCAAGACAAGTTCTACTGTATATCATACCTTCACACCATTTTGTCATTATTAGACAAAGAAGCAATCTTATTATTTTAAAAATATATGTGCAACAACATTAATTTATTAAAATTTAACTGTCATATTGTGTAATTATTTTCTCTGATTAAGTTATATCATGTTGCAGTTAGTTCTGAATAGGAATAAACTACATTTATTCCAAAAGGGTGATTAGCAAAACAAATTTTAAAAAGCTATTATTTGTATGGAAATCAACACAAGGTATGTATGAAAATGTGTGTGCATAATGACACTGACTGTTACTGCAACATTAGTGGCCTCACAGACCTATTTTATTAAAAACAACACAGATTTAAGGAATAGGACATGGAGGAAAGTTCTGTACCCTTCTGCACCCTGTGCCAGTGAAGTGTTGGGTTGTTTTTCTACACTGTCCACAAACTTGCAGTTGCTAGTGCTGGTAGGATTATTATCCTTTTCCTGCTGCTGATGATGATGATGAGAGTGAGAAGACAAGTTAGAAGGACATCGTTCCACCTGCAAACCAGTCTTCAAGGCCACAACTGTCTCAGAGGGATCCAAGCTGAACTGGCTATGCTTCTGTAGTGGACATAGTTTAAAAACAGCATGTTAGCCATTGAGCACTGACATAAGAAAGTAATATTTGATCAAGAAATGTATCATAGTAAATAGATGCTTCAAAAATGACAATCTGAATAGATGTAGCAAACAGTTTCAGATGAGGAGCTTTGTAAACCTAGCAATGTTTGTTTAAACACTTTTTTCTCAAACCTCTTTTTAAAAAATTCACTACCTTTGTTCTGATAAATTTATTTCAAAATATAACCAGTTTAAAAAACAAAAATGTGGCATGTCACCGAGATGGACTGTTGATCTCTCAAACATCATAATCCCATGACACATGGCCATATCCTGCATGAACCAAGTGTAGTAATACATGAAGTTGGGAAGCACATAATGTTATATTCCAAACATGTGTATAGTGTAAACTGGGTAAATAAACTCCTGAAATGCTACAGCTATTGGTGACAGATGCATCACAAAGGCCACTCTAAAGTTACTTGGCTCAACAGATGAACTTGCATGGGGAAACAAAGTTAACAGAATGAACATTCAGGGAACAAATCTACTCTCAATGCTGTGAAATGCTGGAAATCCAGCTCAATTAAGGCATCATCAAAATAAAGATACAGGTCAAAATGTGGCAGATTTAAAGTTTAGGAGGACAAGAGATATGGGTCAGAACTCAAATGTCTAAGTGATAATGTGGAATGCTGGAAACTGAATTAATTTCATTTCAAGGTCTTGTCAATAGAAAGCTGCCTGCTAAATTTTTGTACAAATCCCCAAATCCCTTGTAAAATAATAATGTAGTAACCAGAGGACATATAACTGGGTAGTGTATAACTCTTATCTGTTGTGTAATGCCAGAAATTTAATTAATTTGAGGTCTTATTAACAGAACATTAAATGCTAAATGTAAATGACTTAAAAGTACATACTTAAGTTAGGCTGAAGTAGTGTTGTTCCGATTATCGATTATAATCGATCATCAGTTGGCTGAGCAAACCAATAAGATAATCGATTGTGAAAATCCATAATCGATTGTGTGTAAAGGGAGACTACTTTTAGGTGTATGCAAAGCACAACAGGTTAGTAAAACTCCCAGCCGCTAAAGTTGACCTGAAATTTATTAATCCCTTCACAACTACAAATAAAATATCTTATGATTCATAATTAGGAACATATAGTTATTATTACATGATCAAGTTGTTAAATTGTAGAGTTAATAAATTTAAACACATTTGTTGATTTGTTTCAGTTAAATTGCAACATCTTTTGATGTATTTATAAACAATGACAAACAAGAAAATCATGTCCTTTAAATTATAGACACATCACATATGAACAAATTTTGGGGGATTGTCAGTATTTCAAGTTATATATGACTGATCAGCCATAAAAAGTTGCGTTCATTTAACAAAGTCATTGAACAAAAGTAACACACAAGATAATATTATTGTCAGGTTAAAGTATACATGTCATTAAAAGAGATTACTCCTGTACATTTATAAACATATTGATTTCTTGATCAAAGATATAACTGTGTAACAAAAAATTTAATTTGCTCTTAGTAACTGATTATAATCGATGATCAGTTGGTTAAGGTGAACCGATTATTGATTATGAATTTCTGACCGATTCCCATCACTAGGCTGAAGTCACAAAATTGATGAAGATTTCAAATAAGCGGTTAAACTCCTTAAACTTTGGTTCAAATCCGCCCTTGGTCAAGTAATTCTGTATAAACCTTAATCCGTGGAGGATGGAAACTGGCAATTAGGGGGCACAACTCCTTGTAGTAATGTCATGGAATGCCGGAAATCAAACTCATTCAAGGTATCACCAACATAAAGCCATATATCGTATTTGCTTGAAATCCAAAAATCCGTGGTAAAGTCATCTTCAGGAAACCAAACATAAAGATAACAGACAATCATGGACATAAGTACTATAAATGATGCCATTGAAGATTGGGATTCATGCACAGTCTGAAATCCAACACGCTTTGGTTTAGTTATGGTGCAGACATCAAAGTAAAGTGGATGGGGCAACCAAGGGACATAACTCCTGTAAATGTCACCACAGCATGGCAAAAATGAAACTCGAAAGCCTCCTTAATATAATGATGCATGTCAAATTTGGTTAAACTCCAACAAACCTGAGTAAAGTTATGCTATAGCAACCAATATAAGGACGATCGGCAATCAGGAAATAAAGTTCTGGTAAATGTCACAGAATACCAGAATTTTGTTTGGAACATAATCATTACAGACCTACATAAAACATTCAGCAGAAATCAAACAATCCTTAGTAAAGTAATGTTGAGAGTAAAGGAATATATGATATTTTTATATTCTAAATACAATAAAACTAGTAAACAGCAACCTTTGGGAAACAGACAATATGCCATTGTTTTAAACAAAGATGACAAGATGTCTTCTGAGTTCAACTATCAATTTTTTTAAATAAAAAACACTACAAATAAACCAATCATTATTATAACTGGGTTTGTTTCTGTTGCTACTGTTACTTTATTCAATTTTATTTTAAATTAAATCTTCTATCAATATAATTCAGATTTGCACAAACTTATTAAATACCTTTTTTTGCAACATTTTTCATGATTGTTACTTCAAACATGGATGGATATTTATTGATGGTCTGGTATGTACATTATGACTATCTATTCATTCTGTATGGACCACAATGCAGTCTCATTTATCCAAACTTTACCATATTTGTAAAATGCTTTAGCAGTTTCTTTAGTTTTTATTCAGAATAATTACAATGCCTGATATAACTCAGAAATTAGCTGTTTTATTGTTGTTTTTATAAGAATAATTACAGTGCCTCTATGCAACAGAATTTAGCAGCATTTGAAAGCTGAATCTCGTGCTTGCAACATAAAAATACTGAAGAGCTTACCATGATCTTGATCTAAAAACTATTATTATCGAAGAAACACTGACAGAAATTGTTGATTAGGTCAAATTTGAAAAACTAAACCAAATTCAGGATGTTTTGTAGACAATAATGCATCCATCCCACCAAAAAACGGTGGGGGTTGGGGGTATCATTTCATTGAATTTAAACTAATACAGTGTCTTGAGTGTGGTGAATATAAGCCAGATAAGGCATGTCTGCACAACTCACATTATATTTCCTTAAAGAATAATGCCTTTCTTCTAAAATGCTGCAATTGCATACTAAGATTGGTCAGTCAATACACTCAAGTGACCACATCAAGCAGTAAGGAACCAATGTTTGGTTAAGAAACAGATACCCATTGCAAACCATGTGACTGTTTAGTACATTATTTTGTACAGGAAATTCTTAAGAGGATGAAATAAGAAGGGCCATTGAGACCAGGTAACAAAACAAAGGTAATCATTAATAAGAGCAAGTTTGACTGTACATTGTAAAGTTGGATCAAAAGCTACTGAAATATAAAGCCCAGATGGCCCTTACAAAGAAAATAGCCCATGAATAGGAGTGGCACATTAGTATGTGATAATATTATATTATAAACATGCAGTGAATATGGTGAGACTTTATTCACACAAGAGGCCTATATTGGCCTGATATACTCACCAAGCAAATATTGGTGTAACAGACAAATGAAGCAATATGGCAGGTACCTTGTGTTTAAGACACAGATGTCTGAATAATTCCAGCTCTTGGGTGTTATGACTCTGATTAACTATACTGGACATAATGTTGTACTGGCATCTTTTGTACAAGTGTGAAAAGTGTTTATGCTAATCATCTACTTCTCAAAGAAAGAGAAGAAATCTGATTTTTATTGGTACTGATTGCATCAGATCAAACTTCAGGGATCAATGGGCCTTATGCAATCTCCAAACCCTGGAGGTATCAATTCATTTTTGCCCTAGTGAGTCATTATTTTTGCCCCTCCCACCCAATCAAGAGAGGAGATCATTCAATAAAGATGTGGAAGAAGAATGGCCTTTCTTCCTCCCCTAACCAGTACAAAAGATTCATCCAAGTCCAATACAGTGTCAGACCAAAGACAACAGACATCATAACTGTCCATGTGTGCAAATTTTGTACACATTAAGCAAGTGGGGCATGTGTCCCATGGGCTTTCTTGTGCCCAAGCTTTTTCACAACTTGCAACTTTATTCTCTAAAAGAGAAATATTTATACAAATAATTTATTTAACAAAATACATCAAGAACCCAATAATGACAAATAATACTTAGCCTAGCACTGGAACAATGAAGGGTGATACATTTTATTAATGCCAGGAAAAGATGACATCCAAATATAGCAGGGACGGAGTAGACTAATGGTTGCTCAAAACAAACATTAAAGTTTAAATGCTAGAAATTCATTTCAAATTTAAAAACTAGGCAAATGTCAATAAGCAAAAAGCATATATAGTGCACATGTCAAAGGAAAAGGGTTACAGTATTCTGTATGTAGGCTGTGAGGTGGGGGTCAGACTGGAGTCTTTTTCTTTTCTTTTCCACAACCATCCAATATTAATTGGAGGAGGCATTGATTAAACTGGACAGGGGACATGCATCACAGTAAAGGAAAGCAATGCAACAGCAACATAGGCTTTAATTTTCTTCTTTCTGATAATATCTGGGTCTGAGATAAACAACATTGAAGCAACAGCCCCACGAAGAATGCTGTGATCTCGTGCTGTGTAATTACTAGAACTGAAGTCGGACATCTCTATTTCATATGGAAGGATGCTGTATTGTGTTACTGACCTGTCAGTTAAGTTTGCTCATGTTACTGATGGTTGAAGATTTTAAATTAATGCTAAATGGTTGAGGGTTATTTAGTCTGGTGTCTACAGTAACTATAAACCATACCTTCAAAATGTGGCCTATATCCCAGATAACCACATAACCATTTTTTGTGGAAGTTGCCATAAACTTGTCACAGCTAGTGGAACTGACACATTCAATCTGCAAAAAAAACAAAAGGTACCAAGTCTCATACAGATCTTGATGTGCTTAGCTAAATCTCTCAATAAAAAAAAATCTTTTTTAATTTTGAACCACTATCCAACCAAAGAACAATGGGGAGGTTCAAGTTTATAAGATCAAAATTTATCTTGCACATTCAGGTAACCATCCTTTAGTACATTCTTGGCAATAAAAAGACCTAGTCATTTATAAAACCAGCTTTCTCCCCTGGATATCTCTTAGCCCCTGGGCACTAGACTCCAAATCATAATTTAGAAACTAGTCACAGCCCACCCTGAAAATACACACACTTACCTGGCTTTAAAGACAAGAGTTAATCTGCTTGGTCAGCATGGATTCCGGGAGTTGTCCTAAACCCTATGAGACCCCGTACCTGGAGTCATAACTTGAAAAATCACTGGCATCCCCACCCACAGAAGCTGTGGTGGCTCATTGGTTAAGGAACTGAATTCATGAGCAGAAGGTTGCGGGTTTGATTAAAATGGGAGTTATCACTGTACTTGTACAATTTCCCTGCGAATTTAATTGTGCCAGGTAAAAACTTTCAGAAACTGAAAGAAACGTTATGATTCATAATTGATTGCCTGCTGGCTATAATAGACCAGTGCCAGTGATTGTAAAGAATTCAATGACCTGCTATTTGCTAATTCAATGGAACTTAGCATATCCTTTAAGATCACCACTGCTAAAAGGTACATATTTCAGCTCAATCATTCTCATGTACATTAGTTGTAAAATAAAAGCCCAAGTTGCCACAAAACTGTTCATCGGCCAGACATATACTTATCAGGCAAATTCAAGAGCAGCTGACCCAAAACCTTGGACAGCAGGGTGGTTTCTGCAGAGTGTGTGTCTGTGATAAGGATTTTTAATGAAGCTTTTAACAATTTATCAGTCATATCACTGCGATGTCTGCAGTGTGGCTGTTTATAGTGATGTCTAGCACTGGGGCATCATGCCGCAGACATGTAGCATAATTAGTGTTGTTCCGATTATTGATTATAATCGATCATCAGTTGGTTTGGCAAATAATCGATTGTGAACTCCATAATCGATTGTGTGTAAAGGGAGACTACTTTTTAGGTGCATGCAAAGCACAAAGGTTAGTAAAACTCACAGCCACCAAAGTTGACCAGAAATTTATTAATTCCCTTCACAACCACAAATATGAAACCTTATTATTCATAATTAGGAACATATAGTCATTATTACATGGTCAAGCTGTTAAATTGTTGAGTTAATACATTTAAACACATTTTGTTGATTTGTTTCAGTCAAATTGCAACATCTTTTGTAGTATTTATAAACAATGAAAGAAAAACATGTCCTTCTATACTTTAAATTATAGACACAGCACATGTGAACGAAATAATTTCGGGATATTGTAGCAGTATGTCAGTTATATATGACTGATCAGCCATAAAAAGTTGCATTCATTTAACAGTCATTGAACAAAAGTAACACACAATATAATATTATTGTCAGGTTAAAGTACACATATCATTAAAAGAGATTACTCCTGTACATTTATAAACATATTGAACTCTTGATCAAAAATATAACTGTTTAACAAAAATTAAAATTTGCTCTTAATAACTGATTATAATCAATGATCAGTTGGTTAAGGGGAACCGATTATCGATTATGAATTTCTGACCGATTCCCATTACTAAGCATAATGTCCCACCCAGTCACTTTATCCTGACACCATGTCGACCAGTCCTAACAGTAACATCTTAATGCTGAGCGCCTAGCGAGGCAGCTGTTATAACCATTTTGTAAGTCATTGGTATGACTTGGCCGGAGATCGAACCCATGACATCCTACTTCCAGGGCAGATGCTCTATCCACTAGGCCACCGGAGTGGCTGGTTTCTGCAGAAGTTACTTCCATTGCTGTTAACTGCATATGAAAACAATGGTTTATCTTTTTTTAAAAGTATTTTCATCCAAATTTAATGGTATTAAATTGTTCAAGATTGAAAAACCTTAATGCAAGGATGCTTTCTGTAAATGATGGTCAATTTCTATTGAGCAATTTTTTCCCAGAGTTGATTAAATGTTTTCCTGTTTTGACTACCTGGCAATATTTGATGGCAGATTGGCAGCATTTGCACAAATTTCAAAGTCCTAACTTGCCATAAAGCTTCCTGTCAAATTTGATCGAATTCCATTTTTTACTTTTTGTGAAGTGGTCATTATCAGATCTTTACTTTTACAAATGGGATCCACAGATGATGGCAGGTTGACATTTGCATAAATCTGAGTGCCATTGATTTGGTTAAATTTTATGAAGCAGTTTTTCTGTTTTTATTAATGGCCACTCATGTTTAATCCCAAGATGCTTCTTATTACAATTTTAATGACATTTAAAGTTTGTTTCTTTTATCTGTTAAGCAACTATAGTCATTTCTGCTGATGAATCATTTGTTGATCTAAATGTCCTGGATGCCAGGATCCTTTCTACTAAATATAGCTGAATTTAGTCAATCAGATTTTAAGAAGTTTTAAGGATTTAGTTTTGGTAGCCATAGTTTATGGTGGTTCCGTATCATTTGTATCAGTCTAAACACCTTTAGTGTCAGATGCTTTTTGTCAAATTTGATCGAACTCTCATAAGCACTTTATAAGAAGAAATCATTTAAATATTTCTTATTTTTAGTAGTGGTGGCCTTATCTGATGGCAGATCAGTATCATTTGGATAAATTTAAACCACCTTTTGCAGATCAACATCATTTTGAAAACCTGTGGTGCCTTGATGGTTTCTGTCAAATTTGGTCAAATTCTGTTGAGCATTTAGGGACAAGATGTCACTTTAAGGTTTTCCGGTTTTTAATGAGAAAGATATATTTTACAATGGATCAGCATCATTTGCTTTAAACTGAAGACCCTTCATGCCTGGATGATTTTTGTCATATTATGTCAAAATCTGTTGAATAGTTCTGAGAAGCTTGATTTTTCTATTTTTAGTATGGCAGTCATATTTAAAGGCAAAGAGACATCATCTGTATAATGTAAGCCCTTCATGCCAAGATGCTGTCAAATTTAGTCAAAATTATGGATTCTTTCCATATTTAGTGTGACCATAACTGAAGGTCGATCAGCATCATTGTAAAAACTTGAGCAAAACAGCCACCAGGATGTCGCCTGTCAATTTTAGTTGAATTGAACAGCAGTTTATTAGATGAAGTTTTAGTGTTGATGGATGAAGCATGATGCAAGATGGAAGGACTATTCTGTAATTTCACTTGAGGTTATAGCCAGATAAGCTAGCAAAAGACCAAACAGCCAAATGTGAGAGGAGTTGGCAGAAACAACTCTCAATCAGTATACGGCTTTCTGTTGAAATTTCATGAATGCTGTTGACTGTGTTATGAAAACAATATTCAAAGTTTTTTTAAATCTTCATCTTCAACCAAATATGATGGAAAATCTGCATCATAAGTTCAAATAATGAAAGGCCACTATGTCAGGACATTTTCTGTCAGAATGGATCAAATTATATTACTCTACACCCCGCTACTTTAAAAAACTTTGTATCTCAGTAGGCCAAGGTCTCCCAATTCCCTTGCCTCATGTGGCAACTAACCCTCCAACTTTAAACCATTGGAAGGCTCAGTGTTACATACATCTGTATTTCAATATGAACCTAACCAAGGATATTTATTTTGCAAACAACACAAAATGGTGATAAAAATTTGTGAATTTTGACATGAATTTGTGAAGAGTCCACGAATATTTGTCGAACATAGAATGCACAGCAAATGTTTGGCATTTCCAAACGAAGCTTTGTGTGCAATATATTTCTTTTTACTAATCTGAGTTGACCCTTGCCACACCATTTTTTTTAAAATTGGACATTTATGTTGGGGTATTGGGTCAGAGTCTATTCCCTATTGAAAAGTTGGAATTTGGTCGGCATGGGGTAACCTCTTACTAACTGGCCCAGCAAACTTGAATGATCTTTGATAGAGATATACCTGCTTGAAATCGATAGGAATATGATTTATTTTCTCAAAAATCGTAAGCATAGCATTCGTCTTGTCTTCAATCTGCTGACAAGAGAAACAAAAATATATTGTTGCTGAAATTTGCTGAAAGCATTTGTAAAACTATTCTTATATTTATAGATTAAAATATATTAAAATGCTTGCTACCGGGCCAACAGTACTTCTCAGCTATAGTTCACTAATACCACAACCAGTTGTACCAGACTGTTTCGGCAACTGCCGATATCATGACTAGCATTTAATGGGAAATCAGTTATTTTATTAAATATTTTTTAAAAATGAAGACATGGAGAATTCATGAATTTTTTGCATGCGACGTTAATTCATGAATCGTGGAAAAAGTCGTGAAATTCATGCCAAAATCGTGAGGGTTGGCAGCTCTGTATTGTATTCTAGAGAATTAAAATATTTGTATAATTTTACTAAAACTGTTGGTTCTAGCTCTTTTCTGTTGCTTAATTTAAGACCATAGAGTGATAACAGTTTTAAAAAAAGTTATGTCTTGTATAGCTTGGACAATACTGTAAACTCCTGCTTTGCATGCATTCGACTTACAAAGATATTAACACCAAAGCAGAAAAATACAGCCCCAAATGTATGTCATATGCATATATACACAAAAGCACATCACGATTATCCTAGCAGGAAAAGCCACTTGTTGTGTTCAAACATTGATGGAAGGATTCAAGTCACACTAATTCAACATTCACAGCAAAGCTTGTTAGGAACCCAAGATACACATAAATTGGTGGTTTACTGTACATTAAACTGGATATATAAAATAAACTTAAACTGTGAGATCCTGATTTCATTTTTCTTTTAAATGATCATAAGCATATAACATCCTTCTTGACGAATGTAATCTGAAATCAATTTCGTAGTTTTTCTTTTCAGTTTTTCTCAATTCAGAATAGATTCCAAAAGCAAAATTTCCTTTTATCAGCATTTCTACTGAAATAATGTATAGTTTAAGTACCACAATAAATCTGTCAAACTACATATAAAGGGAGGTAACTACTGAGCCAAACCATTTACATTTTAGATCTGACCCTTTACAAAGCCCGACTGTTTCAAGGCCAAAAGCTCAATATAGCAAGGTGGTCATTAATAGAAACATGAGCTATTCTTAGTATAAAACAGCAGACATGTCATCCCGAAAGCCAAATATATCTTCTGTTTGAGGGGTGTTGCAAATGGGTTTAAATGCTGCAGTTACAATGCAACAAGAGTGATGGTTCATTTAATAATTATTAACTAAATATACTTAATATAACTTAATTCAAATGATTAATCAATTATTTATAGACACAACTTACTCTATCCCCTCTATCTCCATGTGTCATGGCAGGTTGAGTTGCATAGGTGACTGCAATGAAACAAAATCAAAATAATGGAATCAATGACATCTGCAAATTTCTAGTTTACAATATATTTTGTTTTATTGTTTCATGATAAATTCTTTTCTCAGCTCTTGCTATTCCAAATTCTTATAATTGCATTTATCCAAAAAACAGTCCACATTCAATTAAAGATTTTTTAAAAATATTTATCTGTGGCAAACTGACACAATACTAATTCAAAATTGAAGCTTTATTTTTTTGGCCATATTTGCAAAATGTTCATAATAATAAAAATGTTCTTCATATATGACTCAAAAAATTACATTACAAAAAAGTAAAACAAAAGATCCATGTGAGTTGGATATTCCTCACTGGGCAAATGTTTACTTAGAAAGGCAAATGAAGTAACAAGGCTCGTGCCTTGGGTTGACTGACACCAATGTCAGGATAATATTCACCTAATCATATTTATCATATACATATTGGGACAGGACTAATGGTGAATCTTTTCTCACATAGGTCATATGGCACAAGACTTAAGAAACAAAATCAATTTTTACTGAATTTGTATTACCCTCCACAGCACATTGCAATAAAATTTATACAAGGCTTATTTGATAAAAAAAAAAAAGAAGAAACCAACCTAATATTGTTATAATTTTTTTTACCTTCATCATGAACATTAAAGAGCAAAACTTATCCATGCACTCCAAATATGTAGCACAGTCCGCCATACTGCAGCATGTATCGTTTATGTCTGATAACACACAACACCGACATGACTCAAAACTGCAACAAAATGCACCAAAAAAAAAACCAACATGAAAACTTCCAGTAAACATAATATTTTCCAAAATACAACATCTAGTTACTTTCTTTTCCACTTGTATTATACCCTGGAGAAAAAATTCAGATTTTGAAGAGGAAAAATAGAGGAAAAGAATATGCCAGAAATTTTAACAAACAAAAGAAAAAACCTGTCTGCAAACAAAAAACAAAAAAAAGAATAACAACTAAAAAAAGAAAGGGTCCATCCCTGAATGTACTATGTTTACTGGTTTCTGTGCTATGCACTGCATGGATAAACATGAAAACACAATAATGGACAACTGCAAAACAATATATGCCTTCTGCAAGTGCATTGGAGGTAATAATTACCAACTCTTACCTGACAAAGGGACATTCTGTGTGTGCTCCCCTTTAACATATGGGCAAGATGGGGAATGCCGCTCATGCTCTGACCTGCAAACAATTTTTTAAATCAATGTAATGTATTTAAGGCATTAAAACCAAGACAAAAATATGCTTTAAAGTTAACTATTTTTCTCTAGTAATTAAAATTGCTCAAATTTAATTTACAGCTAATGTTAGTTTTATATTGTCAAGTAATATAATGTACTTAATGTTTTTATTTAGTCCTTTTTACAAACAAAAATAAGGTTCCACACATACACCATGAATGAAATATCAAAGTAATTCATCTTCCTAATACACAGAACCAGAGAAAAACCCAGTCCCAATATTTGGTTCCCTCTCAGATCTTGTATTGTTCCTAAGAATATACAATTCACAATACATGTAGCAATGACATCTGTTTTATTATATATAGTTCAAGGAGAATCAAAATATATACTACATTAGCACTATAAGACACTAAAACTACCATTTGGCTTCCTCTTTTGTTTAATAAAAATGGTACATCTTAAAATATATGATTCATTTATTAACTTCATTTTCTTGTCCACAATTTTTATTAAGGACAGATCAAGTCCCTGATTGCTTTTTATCATCTCTTTGAGAGACTCTTCAATATTACCTGGAACAGGTCTTAAGCATTAAGAGTTGCTAATTCAAACTAAAATGCAGTCACTGCACAATGCATTCTTCCCTGACCCCTCTTTGTCTGCTGTAGTTCTGCCAAACATGAGGTCAGTTACTAATTTTCGATATGTTGTCATGTTGAACCAATCAGATGACAAAATTTCAGCACGTGATCTAACATTTGTCAGCTGTTTGAGGCAGTGACACAGCAGCTTGGATGCAACAAAGCCGTGCTTTTCAGTGCTAATGTTACACTAAAGTATCTGTGAAAAGATTATATAATCTATGCATACAAAATAATCTGTACAAAATAAAAATCACTTTTTCAATTATTTAAAGTCATAATGAAATTGCTCATTCATATGTCCAAATTATTTTATATACTATCTATTTATCTAATCATAAAATATAGTGTATCTGAACAGGGAAAAAAAGTTGTTGGGTCATTAAAATAATTTCAACAATAAAATTAACCGTTCATTCTTTAACAAAATGAAAATTAACTGTAGCACAAAAATGTTTAAAGACTAAATTACCTCACCCACAATATATCTAAAGAATCACCTCATCCACAATATATCTAAAGAATCACAAGAAATCGATAAGTGATAAATGGACTATATACTTTATGGCAATTCATCTGTTGAAAATATTATAAAACAGAATCTGGAAGAATTGTGTGAAAATACAACACTTTCAATTTTTGTTTAAATGTATGCATACATCAGAAGATGTGATTATCCATTTTCAACACTGACTATGCTTAATCGATAAACTCATTTTCTTTACACTCAGATAACTTAGCTTTTAGTTTATTCTAATTCCTCTCTGAATGGAAATATCTATGATCCATAAGACTGAGACATTTCTAAAGCAATATGCTATCAACTCTTTGTTTTTATTGCAAGATGTAACTGAGAAGTAATGTTGGACTACTTTGTTCCTTGCTGCAACCTGTAGAATTCAAGGGATGCTACTGTGATCCTGCATTGAAAGATAACTAGAAATGTGTGCATGGAACACAGACATTCCACTCCAGTCCCTGAAACATTTCCCAAATGCAAAACCAACTAATCTGTATCAGGAGGATGAATGTCTGTTGGCTGTATGGATGGCTCAATAGACAAGGGTAACGCCATATGACCTTACCAATTGGCATGGAAGGGCTTAAATGATCAAATTGTAGATGAAAAAGCAAACAATGTAGCCAATGGAAGAAACAATTTAATCTACCAAAGATGAATACAAAACTACACTAATGTTATTCAGAACATTTCTGAAGCTAGGTATATCTGAAACAGTTTATACTGATGGTTTAGTGTGATATCTGGTATACATAGTCAATATTTTAACATCCATAAAATTCATCAGATATTTCTCTATAAAACATTACAATTTCTTAGCACCCTCAAAAGACTGATTACTCATAAATCTGAACACATCACCCAAATGAACATTCTTATTAGACTCTTGCAGAAGCCATGACTCCACAAGGCAACCAGGTAGGTGCTGCTATAGAGGAAAGTTGCTCCATTTTGCAATCTAACTCCTTGGTTGACTTTGGTAACTACTAGATTCAATGACCACAAGGTGAAGTTTGAAGCTGATTGATTACCCGTGTCCAAAGGCTGGAGATGGCAGATAATTAGCTTATTACAACATGTTCCCTGAGATCACACACCAAGTGTTCGGATTTTAACACCCTGTTTAATATGGGTAAATAATCAAACTCCATCTACTTGACAACTCACAGTGTAACCCATCACCCTTGACTAGCCCATCCAACCAATTGAACAACTGATTACAATATACATGCGAAAGTGGCTATATAAAGATCCATGCATATTCTTGTCCTTACCATGGCTCGTCTGTTGGTTCCCAACATACCAGACATACACTACAGGTGAAGCACATGGCCCGATCATCTCCAGAAGAGTTGGGCTGGTGATAAAATCCTGCCTGAGCCATTGGTTCTGGAAGTGCCCACCTATGCACAAAGTCAAAATCTATTATTATCCCCACATTTTGTAATGGACATAGAAAATTTTGTGATACTCTGTTACCACATTTCTGCCTAAATACTAACTAGAATTTCATAAAATGTCATATTTGTCATCATTATGGTAATCTCTGACCAACAGGGCTAAAAATTACAACAACAATGCAATTTTTGCGCGAGGGAAAAACTAATTTAATTATACCTTTGTCAATGTTCACAAATTGGAATACAGTAGAACCTGTTATGTAAGACTGCCTCGTTTGCCAAACAAGTATGGTCTCTTAAGACAGGTGGTCTCTCATAACAGATCACAATGCTATATAATGAATAAATTTGTGCATTGAGAATGTGGTCTCTCAAGACAGGTGGTCCCACTTAGCAGTGGTCTTTCAAGACAGGTTTTACTGTAGTAACCTTCTTTGACTTGGACTAGATAGGATATTTGAGCAGAGATGGAGAAAGCAATCAGGCACAACTTAAAGAGGTAAATATTACAAAGTTAGTTTACATTTTATCACCAGTAATACATTACCTGCTAATACTGCATTTCTGATTTTCCTGCACAGTGGGAGGTAGGGCTGTCAACGGGTACCCGACCGTAGTGAAATACCCGGGTATTGAAAATTAATCGCGGGTACCCGTTCACAAAAAATAAATTGTCTCCAGACTCGCCAACACTATCAAAATATCATATATCGTCAGCAGTACGCTTGTCTCAGTTACAGCTCCAGTCTATATTTAGGAGTAGGACCACCCGATGCATCAGAGGCCCACTACTAAATTGTTACACACGAAACCACTTCAAACAGGTGCGACAGTTATGGCTTTAATTAGAAACCAGATCCCTGCTTAATATAAATAAACAATACATCAGAGAGTCTGTTTGGATTAGTAAAATTCATTGGTATTGTGCAACGGGACAAACCACTGATCCCTGAGGCATTACATGCCAAGGTTAAAACATAGTCATTGTTCTACAGGTAATAAACCTCTTTGTAGACGATAACTATTGATTGTGCATGCTAAATGATCGGTACATTGTGTGCTCTTTTAATGAAATCCTGATGGCTACCTTTTATTTCCGAACACACGTCAAAGAAATCAAACCCGTTATATTATTAACAATTATTACCTAGACACCTTGAAATCTTCACCATGCCTCAAAGCAATCTTTGAGCAGCTCATTGTTTAGAGTTGACTAGCTCTGCTAATTTTGAAAATTAGCCATCGTACATGTACCGACATTTCTACTCTCGATACTACTACGTTTTTGTCATAACTATCTTAAGAATTATAATTCCAAAATCATATAACTTCTGCGACTGCGTGGTCTCTCTCTCTCTCTCACACACACACACACACACAGACACAAGACGGTTTTAACGCATTACTCTTGCCATGGGGTAAAGCTGCTTTACACGCATGCGTGGGTAATTCAAAATCTGAGGTCAACAGCCGATAAATACACGTGTTCTGTTCTGACAGGGATTTATACTAAAAAAAATGAGTGTTCTAAAGGATTTAATGAAGCTGATCATTAGAAGTTGGATTATACTTACCGTCTGGGTACAAATGTTATTCTAATTAAATTTATTAATTAATAGCGTGCGGTCCGATCATTCGCAGCTACCACGGTGCGGACGCTTCAGACTGAGTAGTGCATTACACAGTTAGTCTCTATCGCCAGACAAAATATTAAAGAAAGGCGGATAACAATTAGTTGGTCTAGGGTTGTACATGTCTTACACGTTTCTAACGGGTACCCGTTAAATGGCGCAACGGGTACCCGGGTAAGTTTTTCATGATTTTTGACAGCCCTAGTGGGAGGATGATGGTCTAAAATAAGCTGACATGGTTTGTTTGTGTTTCGGAATTTTAACGTAGCTTTAAAAAAATTCAATCTACTGCCTACTGAACTGAATGATGCATTTGGCAACTATACTAAACTAAAGATGTCAACATTTTTGGAAATTTCTACCGGGTACCCATTAATCCTAACAATAAGTTATCCAGGTACCCGATCAAAGAGAAATATTATTAAATGTGAACCTGAATGCCTTGCTATATGTTCACACATGCCAACCCCCAAGTAAGGTACAAGTGTAATTTATTACTAAATATAAGTTGTTGTTTTAGGGTTTAATGACATTTTTCGACACAAGATGGGCTATACATGGCAGCCAGTATAACTGGTGGAGGAAGAACTCTGGAAAACCCAGGAAGAACCATCAGCCTACAAGAAGCTACTGGCAGGTCTTCACACGAACCTACATTATCTTAACCTGAGACTTGAACTCGTGCAAACAGGGGTGAGATAAGTTATCTAGAACTGAGAGTGCTTTAGACCACTCTGCGACTTGGGCCCCACTAAATATAATTGGCAAAAAAGCATAATCTGAGAATAAAAGGAGCAAGTTATATATAATTACATGTCATACAGAAAACTGTATGAAGAACGTCTTTATATTATTTAATGTACATTTATTTTTGCTACTTACCTGGATATGCAGTTTTTAAAAAATGTTATCACAAATTGGTTAAATAAATAATAATTATAAGTTAATACAAGAGTATAGAAGCAAAAGAAATGGAAAAATTATTTATGCATAACACTCACTTTAACAAGTCTAAATGTCTACAGTAATTTTCGCAAATAGTTGTAATGTCCACAAATGATAACTGTTGTAGGATACTCCACCTGTCAGGGTTCATCCTTTAACAACAGTCTGGTGCAATGTTTTTAAATGTAACAAAATTCCTGTCAAGCATTTTTCAGTCATATAACATCCAACAGTCTGGGGTTTTTTTTATTATTGATAACAGGCACCATTTATTTTCAATTTAGACTGGTCCGCTACATATGTAGCATAAAAAAAGAATGAATCTATTGTTATGTACCGTATTTTCGCGTATATAAGACGCGTCTTATACAACATTTTACACACCACGCAAAAAGTGATGCGTCTTATATATGGGTGCGTCTTATGTAAAATATTTTTACACAAATCGTCAAAACCCGCGTCTTATATACGGGTATATGCGCGAAAATACGGTAAGTATTTTTTTAACACGAACGACCGGTACAGTGTGTGATATTGAATGACGATTTTTGCGGTCGATATTCACGTTTCACGATTTTCATTCCTAGTTGTAAAAACAGTTGGGTAAGTGTTCAGTAATTACCACGTGTACCAATCTAATGCAGGTCACTTCAAATTTAAAATCCTGTCGTTTCAATGTTTTGCATACCGTAGTTATTGCAGATCTATGTTTAGTCGGAGTAAATGTTTTAAATTTAAATAATATAGTATTTTAAATAGTTTTGTTTATTGTTATTAATTATCACAGCAAAAACTATGGCAGCTATATTACCTATACATCCGGTTGAGTTCAAAGATACTTACCGGTAAATTTTTAGTATCTTTGGTGGGTGCGTTCGAAAACAAGACAAGACTAAATAGTTCGAAAACAAGACAAGAATTTATTCAATATTGGACTTAAATATGAAAATCAGTAATACCATATATTTAAAAATTTTATTAAACACAATATAATAAACTGTTACTAAATAGTGTGTGACTTGATCAAACATCAATGTACCGTATTGTTCTATTCATCTTCATTTTCATCATCATCAGTTTCGGCTTCAAATCCACTGAAACTTGAATCAAATTCACTGTCGTCGCCGGGGAATAACTCCATAACTGATGCTAATCGATCCTCATTGGCATCAGTGGTATCGGATGCAGCTGAGTCGTCGTCCGAAGAACTGATATAGCTTGCCAATTCGGGAATAATCCCACACTTTCTGAAGCCATTGATGATTGACGTAATTTTCACTTTCTCCCATGCCCGAAGAACCCAATTACATGCCTCTACGTACGTTGCACGACGTTGTCGACCAGCTGGCGTGAATGTGTGATTACCGCTAGTCATCCAACGATCCCATTCCTCACGATCAAAAGTCTTAAACGGATGATTGACGGCAACATCCAAGGGCTGTAGCTTGCAAGTCAGGCCACCTGGGATAACGGCTATGTGGGCTCCAGCACTGTTGATGTGCTTCTGCACAGTTGTCTCCTTATGGGCAGCCATTGCATCAAAAATCAGAAGAGATTTTTTCGTGAAAAATCCGCCTCTTCTTGTTCTGAAGCATTTGTTAGTCCATGTATGCATCACCTCTGTGTTCATCCAGCCCTTTTTGTTGCAGACAACAACGACTCCAGCTGGCAACGTTTCTCTTGGCATGGTTATCCTTTTAAAGATAACCATGGGTTTAAGTTTTCCTCCTGCAGCAGTGCAGGCCAATACAACAGTGAAGTTGGTTCGTTCATGTCCGGTGGTATTAATCGCGACTGTCTTCACTCCTTTATCTGCCACTGATCTAGTAGCTGGAATATCGAATGACATTGGAATCTCATCCATATTGATAATGTCATCATGGGCCAACTTCAGTTCACTCATTTTCTTCTGAACAAAGGTATGGAAAACATCCAATTTATTTTCCCAATCGTCCGGTAGCTTCTGTCCAACAGTTGTACGTGACCGGACTACAATATCGTTCCGTTTCATAAACTTGAACACCCAGTTTGCACTGCCACCAAGAAAGTCTGTGATGTTCATTTCTGTAGCAATAATTCGAGCCTTCAATTTGATCGCTATTGTTGAAACGGCACGGTTACTTTCACGTTCCGAACGCACCCAGTTGGCTAGATTTTCTTCCAAGTTCGGCCATCTTGCATTTCTACCTCTACGAGCTCGTTTCCTTGGATTTATCTTCTTAATCTCCTCTTCATCCAACCTCCAATCACGTACATTTTTCTCGCTGCAGCTAAATTCTCTTCCAGCAGCTCTGTTGCCACGCTCCTTGGCAAACTTGATGACGTCTAATTTAAAGTCGGCTGTATATGACTTTCGCTTCGGCATCGTGACAATTTTATAAATTTTAAAAATGCAAATTGATCTCTCACTTATATATACCGGTAACAAGATATTCCCACGTTTATATATGCTAACCACATACATCAGGCATTTATTTTTCTATGTACGGTACTAATCACACTCGCTGAAGACTTGGCCTCCTAGCAGATCAATGAAGCCGCCTTTACATCTGGCGTTTATTGTTCTAGAATCTAGAAACCAGGTACCGGTACTCAACCCATCCGCTATTGGCCCGGCGGCAGATAAGAATAAACAATAATGGTTGCGGTCCTGCCTCAGACAATTCTTTGATCTAAACTAAAAATGTTACAGAATTAATTGATTTATGTACATGTACTTGAACAGTTGTAACAGAGTATTGTTTGTTTCACTTTCTTTGCGTAAATGTATATCTGAGGCATCTAATAATGATAAAGAAAAGAATCCCGAAATAAAATGTTCACCAATTACCGGTATGTGTAGAAAGCCTGTTGCTCAACCTACTAATAAAAGGGCAGCTGTTTTGTTAACTGAGAATATATTCACATTCGTTTTATTGCCCTTCTTTGTCTTTTGTATCGACGGGAAAATATATTGATTTACCGGTATATATTTGTTCAGTTGTCATTACAATATATATATACTTCTATTCATTAACCGCTGGACATCGTCGTTAATGCGAACTACTGATTACGTCAGTCGGTGTAACAAATAAATGATCGTATTTGAAAATGAGTTCAGAAGCCATTTGAGTTTATTTATCTACCGGTAGTAAAAATAATATCTCAACGCGAAGACCACAGACCAGTTGGCAATTAAATACACGTTTTGTCTTCTCTTTGTTTTCATTTATGATAAAGGAAAGGAAACCACTGGATATAAATTGCTCAGTGCGGCAGATGGCAGGCCGCGTGCGTCTTATGTAATTTTGTTTTACACAAATCGAGAAAACCCGCGTCTTATATATGGGTGCGTCTTATGTAAAATATTTTTACACAAAGCGTCAAAACCCGCGTCTTATATACGGGTGCGTCTTATATTTGGGTGCGTCATATATGCGCGAAAATACGGTATATTTGATTTAAATCATTTAATTTTGTTTGTCAGATTCAAATTTGACATTTTGGGTTTAAAATTCGTTAGTTGGGAGAAATTTTTCTAGAAATTTCCTCTACAAGTAAACAACAGATGTTAACCTCATTTTCTGACCTTGCTTCAGAATGTCAACAAGCTTCTAAAATGATTGGTTGATTCCAAGGACATCTTTCTAGATCATGATGTTTGCGTGATTTCTTGAACGCGAGATTGTTCTGAGAGATTCTGGAAGGTCGTGACCCCTTTCTTGTTTACATAAAAACAGGTATATAAGTGATGTTTTGGAGCGAGATATTGAGTAGTTAGTCTGGGCTTTGGAATACAAAATATGTTTTATTGTTTGAGTGTAAATCATTTCAATTTGTTTGGGATCAAGAGGAATTTATTGTGTTATTTATCTAGAAATTACTTGTGCTCATTCGGATTATTATAAAACTAAAACTGTCTTCATTATGTGACATCGTTGTCCATATTGGATTACATCGTCAAGATTCGAACCAGGAACTATAAGGATATCTTATTATCTGGACTCTTGCAATTCCACTAGTGGATTATATTGTGTATTATTTTTGGATTAATTTTTGGACTTGATTCTCTAAAACTGTAAGTTTATTTATTTTCTTCTATGAAAATATTTGTACTTAATAAATTGTTTGTTAAATTTTACAAGCTTGTTATTTTCACTTCTTTCTATGTTGCTGCTTATTCGAGCCTAAGCACGTAACACTATGACAAGTGGTATCACATTCAAGAATCCTGTTTTCTTGGAACTGTTTCAAAATAAATTTATAGCAAAATTACCATATTTACACACGTGGTCAATTTTTATTAAAATTTGTTTCCAGTGTTATTAAATAACAAAAATTTCCCTTATATTTAAATATTTCAGTAGTATAAATATTTCAGCTACAAATTTCATTATTTTAGTTGACTATTTCATTAATTTGTTCCTAATATGGTTTCAGACGTCATGTTATGGTAACAAAGTTTTTGTTTTGCTCTGACAAAACTATGTTGGGTTCCTGTCATTAAAAAAGGAGCCCACAAAATAAAACTGTGAACAGTGACCCTAATATTCGCCCCTTTCCCCCACCCTGCCACAAACTGGAGGCAAAATCGATGTTAAACATGTTAAATATTTATATTTATCAAATTTTATGTATAAAAGCTCTGCAACATAAGCATAACTAGTGGAGTATGTGTACTCACCACTGGAATCTGTTTTTATCCCTAACAGTAATTCCATCACAAATGTGCATAAATAATAATTATTTCTATAAACAAAACATTTCCAGGTCCATTTTAATCTGTTTAATTTCCTGCTAATGCATTCACACAAATTTATGAAATAGGTATTTTGAGTTTTTTTTCCCCTCTGCAATATTTATATTTTGCTGGATGTGTCCAAAGATTCTGATACTTGACCAAAAAATACCCAATTCAGACAAAGAGAAACAGAAAAACAAGAAACATGTATTTAGGCTTGAATAGTACATAGTTCAGCTGAAAAAGGTCTAAGGTATGAGGCTAGCAATGCTCATGTAATAATAATTCAAGAGGCGGGATACATTCAATTATGTTGGTTCATAGTGAGTTCCTTAAAAAAATCTTGTGGTGTATTCTCCACACCTAATGCTGCAACTCAGTAAGTATAGTGTCAACATATAATGCCAGTTCTTTATTCTTCTCTAAGCTCACCATAATGCATGGAGAAATAAAATAATCGCATGTGCTGCATTGTTGATTTTGTAACTGCCAGTTAAATTGGAGATGTCTCAATGCTAATATATCAAATGTCCAACTCACTTGTAATTCATATGAGGCCACTTGGAGAATGTCTCTCGCCTGGCAGCTTCACTGTACATCAAGGTGCGCTCCACTGGCCCGCCTGTGATATCAGGTTGACTGTTGGGCAGAAGGTAGCCCAATCTGTCAGTGACAGTAGAAGCAATAGATAGTCCTGGACTATGCTGGTTTAAGCGTCTCATCTCTGTAACCAGGCTACTGCACACATTCTTCAGGGCACAGTGTTGCAGTTCCAAACACACTGTGGCCCACTAAACAAAATAATAAAAATTATTTAAAACTATAATCAGGCCAAAACAAGCAACTATATATCAAGCTATGCCATCAGAGGCCTGGCCTGGCCCAAAAGCCGATGATTGAACAATATATGTACATCATTTATCTCTTCATACCAAGGTAAATATATGATTTTAGGGTGTGATCTTGATAACTTGTAAGACATAACTAAAGGCAGGGGGACCTGAGCAAAACAATCACCATTGAGCTTGTTATTTAACCTAAACAAGTATATAAAAAAAGTGGAAATGACATCACCTTGCCTCAATTTTATGCCACCCACCCCAAACTCGTTTGCAATATAGTGCATTAATATTCTAAGTAAACATCAGCTTTTATGTCAGTATTCCCTTCAAAGAGAAATGTGAACAATTCTTATAAGTGTCATGTTCTACAAACAAGGTTGGTGCTAGTTTGATGATAATAAATGGCAGAAATTACATTATTATCAACAGAGTTCCTGGAGAAAATTCACAAATAATTCCTGAAAAGAACAAAAATGTGAAAAATGTCATATCTGCAACCTAATCCAAAGTGAATTATTACACAGTAAACATATCTAAGTCCATTGCTAATAATCATTTAATCCAATACTGTGTTGTCATTATATTTCATAAGGGGCAAATTTTAGGCCTTTGAGCTTACTCCAAACCAAATTTTAAGACATAACAGATAATGAACCGCATGTACCTGATGGAGAAAGCACACACCCCACCCACCTATCAGTTTCTTCTTTTTACATTTTTACAAATCATAAAGCTGAGCTATTTTGCTAGTTCAATTCAAATACTGAAATAAAATAATACCTTTAATAAATTGCTTTTGTTTTAGTTTAACCTTCTAAGAGTGTTTTTAAAAAAGTTTAAAGGATTATAAAGCAGTTTGTAATGTTCCCATTCATATGTATGTATGCACAATTCAGTAGCAGTCAATTACTCCAATGGCTTAAATCTAAGTGTTATGAGTTCTGTATGGATAGCAAGAAAAGAGCATGAAATATTTAAGTACCAGTATTACTGAAAATGAAAAAACAAATAATGATAAGAGCTACGAAAATTAACCTTAATGCTTGATTCCAGCATTGAGACTAGTCCTTAAAAAGTGCCACTGCCTTATTCCTAGAACACACTCTATATTAGGAAAGATGCTGCCTCTCCCTGATTTATTTAGGGAACTACCCTCGATCCCTATTTATCTGAGAAAAAGCCGTTTCCTCCTCATGGAATTTAACAATATTTCACTCCAGGAAGGTTTGTAAATCCCTTTTATTATGGAGGATAGCACTCAATCTCCTTAATAGTAGGTAGTCAAATGACCTTGAAATTTAAGAAGAGAAAACACTTTCTTTCTCCATTAAAACAAATCAAGTTAAACTTAGTAAAACATTAAATCATAAGAAATACAATCATTAACGGCAGAGAATAAAATTATGCAGTAAAACTTTGTCAAGATTAAGTGCAAAAAATACCATTTTTTTCTCCTGAATTTTCAGGAAATTTCAGTTTCTGAGGGATACAAACAGAATTTAGTTCCATGCTAGGAATCTGCAAGCTATTTGACTGATGCATGCCAAGTATTTGCTTAAATGAGATTAGAGTTATCAAAGCTTTATAATATATAATCAATATAAATGGTTTATTCATCTGAGCACTTACCTTAATTGTTTTATGGTTTCCTTTGGTTGCCTCTTGTGCAATTTCTATCCATTTTCCAAGTTCTTTGATGACTTCATCAACAAAATCAATCCCAGATATTTCAGCATGGCTTAGAGACTTTAGCAACTGAACTGCCTGCAGAGTAGAGAAAAGAAAAACATTTAAATATTTACATAAACATAGCCTTGAATTAGGCATAATTTGTGCATGCCAGAGCTACAAGATTTGCATCTTTTCTTGTTTACTAGAGTGATTATTTTAAATCTGGGGGGATGAAAAGATAATGTTGAGACTCTTTGATGATTTGACTTTTGATCATCTGATGCTTAAATTACAGGATATATTTTAATGTACTATTAAATCCAAGTTTTATATAAAAAAAACAACATTCTCATGTTCCTCCACTGCCAATCTGGATATGCAATGCTTAAAATATGCACATCATATATTTATCATTTAATCTTCTGCTTTATTGGTAATCAAAGTGCAAATGGCACACATCATGATTATATGCAATATCAAAATGTACAAGAACTATTCTTTATTCAGGTTAACAGGAAGAATTTAAATCCACAGATTTTATTAAAGATATGAGAGAAACATTTAAGTTTTCAGTTGTCACAAGCAATGAATACTTAAGCAAACAAAGAAAAATTGGTTCAATCACAAATTTTGCACAATTCTTATAATTCATAATTCTTGATAGCTGTGGGAAGCATTTCTATTTGGGATCTCTACATGTCTTCAGATTCATCTTTAACCCTTAAAGTGCTGCATTGTTTTGCAGTAAAAGGTCCCTCAGTGCTGAATTGTTTTAGAGTAGAAAAGAAGAAAAGCAGTCATTAAAATATTAAAATTGCATGTATTTCAATAAATATACACTATTGATAGACAAACCCTTTATAAAAAATGATGGTGCGTGTCTATACTTTAAGATTAGCATCAAGAAACATGTAGGTTTAACATATTTGCAGGTACAGGTGTAAATACAGGTAAAATGACAAGTTACAATTGTATTTCATCAGTATTTTTGTTTGTTTTTGATAGAAAAGTTCAAATATATCTACGAAATGTTATATTCTTTAGTAGTCCAACCATGCACATGTTATGTCTGTCACAATGTTATATATAAACTGTGAAAATCACAGGTAAAGGCAGGGTGACAGTTTTGCAAAAATCCACTCCATGAATGTCAGAGGTATGTTTAAACCCTCCAGTCAGCAATTAATGTTCATGAAAAACTATCACCTGTTATTTATTATAATATCATCAAACCGAGGTCCATATCTGGTGATTAAACCTCAGCAATGGCTTTATTTTTGTTCAATCATTGGGCTGATTTTGTGTGAAGAGTCACCTTAATTGTTCTCATTGTCTGACAGGTGTAAATTACTTGGAATAGCTTGAAATCTATCCCATACTTATTGTTTTTTGCTGAAGTATGCGGTTTATATCACATCTTCAATAGCCCATTAGGAATCAAGAACAGACATATGTACAAACCCATTGTTTTAATCGATGCGAAAACGTTATAAATGCTCAGTGTGACAGGCCGCCATTTCTTCATGCGACTTTTTTCCTTCAAGTCTGCCCCATAAACTCTCTGATCTGCATTACGATTTGTTTGATCTACTATCATATGCAATAACTCATCATCTAAGAAAATGTCTTCAATAGTCCGTAGGTTCATTATTCACCATCTCGACATTTAATTTTGAATTACCAGTGAATGGGGGTTGACAGGCGCGCCATCTTTTCACGTCAAGGGAGCATGTACATCTGACTCCAGTTCCACGTAAATTACTGGCTCAAAACCATTCATGTGTATTTCCATCAATACCTCGCTTGCTCCAATAATGTCATTTTTCTCAAATTATTAAAAATCACTATTAGAATCACTATCAGAAGCGAATATTTCTTGCAAGAAATCACTTTCGTATTCAGCGTCGGCCATTTTAGCTTTGGACAAGTACCATGTGTTTAGAAGCGAGCATTTGTAAAATTACTTCGTTAATAATATAGTAAAGTACTGCAGAATGCTATTTCAGGGCCTTTTTAAACCAATCAAATATAGTTTTACAGGCATTTATGGCAAGATGAAGTTATACAATGCGATCAGTGTTGCTCACCTCGAGCGCGACTATAGTCGCGACACGCACTACGGGACCACAAACAACAGCGCGACTATAGTCGCGACACGCACTTTAAGGTTTAATTCATTATAATCTGTAGCAAAAAGTACTTAGGTGACTCTATCAAGCTTCAAAGAGCCATGGGACTTTCTTTATCTCAATCCAGAAAAACAATACCTTCAAGTGTCACAAGTAAGTCATGTGATAGCAGATTCAGTCAGTGGATACATCACTACTACTCAAAACACTTTCTTTAGAACCACCTAGACATCATAAAAAAAATCTTTCAATGATAATCCCATAACATGACATTCTGTTCAAAAAAAGTAGCAACAAGATTTTTGAGATGGCTGCCAAAAAAAAAGTCACACAGGATGTCAAATGAGAACTATTTTCGTTCAGGACCATCTAGAGATATTAAGAAGTCTTCTGGTGAAAACTGAATATATGAACGTGTTTTCCCATTTATTAAGAATAGTGATGAGATATTAAAAAGTCTTCTGGTGAAAACTGTATATGAATATATGTCTGTGTTTTCCCATTCATTATGAACAGTGGAGAGTATCAAGAATTCTGGCACTGTAAATGAATGTGTTTTCCTATTCATTAAGAACAGTGATGAGATATCAAGAAGTCTTCTGGCAAAAACTGTATATGAATGTGTTTTCCCATTCATTAAGAAGCCTTTTGGTGAAAACTATATGAATATATGACTGTTTTCCCATACATTAAGAACAGTGATGAGATATCAATAAGTCTTCTGGCAAAAACTGTATATGAATGTGTTTTCCCATTCATTAAGAAGCCTTTTGGTGAAAACTATGAATATATGACTGTTTTCCCATACATTAAGAACAGTGATGAGATATCAAGAAGTCTTCTGGCAAAAACTGTATATGAATGTGTTTTATCATTCATTATTCATCATTATTTATCATTCATTCATTAAGAAGCCCTCTGATAAAAACTGTATATGAATATATGACTGTGTTTTCCCATTCATTAGGAACAGTGATGAGATATTAAGAAGTCTTCTGGCATTGATCAGAGCAGACCCATTTTCTGTTAATACTAAACTAGACTGTGGAATTAACAAGTGTTTAAAGTTTCAAGGCAATAATCCAAGTAGTTTAATGAGCCGTGATAACTTGTGCTAACATATGACAGACCATGCCATAAACTCTTCTGGTACATTTACTAAATGATCATTAAAAAAAATTACCAGACAAAAAACCTATACAAGACTAAGTTGCAACTAAAATATTCCCATTTGTGATAAAATTTTCAGAATTTGAAACTGAATACATGTACTACCAAATGATCCCTCTTTGGCAACATTCAGAATCAAAACGCAACAACCAATAAATGACATTAACACTTGTCTAATGTGTATACTTGTGCTAAAACTTTCAACAAGGTTCTAAATAGATTTCAAAACTAAAGAATCAATTGACCCTTTCCCCCAACAGTGGAAGAGTCAAATAGAAAATCAAAACTGAAATTTCAAGAGTCAGTTCTTTGGAACAGTCATGAGCCCATAGCTGTGATTCCTCATTATTGGTGGCAACAAATGATATTGCATATTTCTTATCCCATGCTAAACAATGAGAAACACAAGTACAGTATTTTGTAAGAAACAAACAATCTGATTGTTATAAAATTGTTTCTCATTCTAACTATTTGTTACTGTGTGTATATTGTGTTTATGAAACAGCTAGAGGGTTATTTTATTATATTTATTTTATTATATTTTTAACTTCTCAGCATGTTATATTATCAACTGCCCAATTCATTCTATATGCAAAAATATACCCATACAATCATGACGGTTTTATATTATTCAAATATCAAGGATCAGGGCTCGAAATTAGCGGTAGTCTGCTAGCCCGAGGCTAGTAGATTTCCTGTCAGACTAGTAACTATAATAATGTTATTAGTCCGACGGGCTAGTAAGTTTTGTTTATCAACAGTCAGCATTTGTTTACTTAATACCCTAATAAAAACGTGACTTCAGCATATATTCTGTAGAATCAACGCAGTGACCATTGTAAACACAGTTACTGTCATAAAATATTAGCATGAGAAGATGAAGTCGATTTCTGCCTCAAAAATGTTTCTATTACAAGAAGCCATCTGATTTTGTGCATTTCGCTTAACAGCGCCAATCATAGTCCCGTCCTTAACTAACATTGGAAGTTTGGTAATTGATATCCTAGTTAATCTGACAGCGAATTAAATGAAAAATAAAAAATGACACTTTATTCACGCGATTACAGTAACTAACTACAAAACTACAACACATGGCATGAATTATTCAAAAAGAAATTAGTTTGCATGCTTCTTTCCTTTTTTTTTTTGCTTGCTAGCCAAAACCACCAACAGTCACAAACGAGGAACTGCATAATTTATGTTCACATCAAAATAATTATAAGAATTAGATCAATTTATTATAATCACATTACTAACACATCATTTCCATGCAACTACTTTTTCTATTACAATACAAAAAAAAAAATTCTCATACAAGACTGAACAAATAATTGAATACACATGGAGATATCCAAGCAGAATGCCATACATTTGTTGGAAATTAAAATCTCTCAGCATGGGCATCTAAGATTTGAAAATTTTCCAGATTATTATTAATTTCAACAATACATTGAGGCCATATGCTGAAACTGGCATCACATTAAGCCATATTTTTTTGTGAAGCAGATGTCAATCAGCTGTAGTAAATTTGTTATGGACAGCATACTCCAAGTAAGAAATTAAGCTGTAGTTGATTCAAGAGTAAATAAGATTGATTCTCCAGCCCAAATCTATGCATGTCAAAAAGATGCACTGGATGGAATTTATGCATGTGAAAAATGGATCAGATTTTAAATTCCACATGACAAAACCTGAGGTTACACATCTACTGAAATCCCTGATTCACCAGGTACAATTTAATAAACAGCATAATCCTCTGTGATTGCAAGACTGCTGAATTACAGTCAATTTAATGTGACCAGTTTAATATATGACTTGTACAGGCAGCCTCAATTAATGGGACAGCTACAGAATAACAGAAGGACATAGAGACAAATGTAGTCTGCAGTAAAGTCACCATCTCCTCAACTACCTAAATTAATGATATAGCTATGGCTTATTTAATATAAATTAAAATCAAGGTCAAAGTCATTTATCAGTAAATACAGTGCTCAAAGAAAAAGAAAAAACAATTTGACACTAGCCCTGGGCTGCTGATTTAAAATAAACTCAAGCCCTGACTCAAATACAAGCCACAACTCCAATTTTCACAGGCCCAAAATGTCTTCTTTTTTTGAATGTCATAAAATGTTGCAATAGCTACAATTTGAACACAAGTTCAATAGGGTTCAAAGGGGTTTGAAGGTTGTTATGTATATTTAATTTAATTGTTGGTTATATATTACTTTTTTTTAACATGCTACTGTAATGTAACTCTGTGTTAGGCTTGACTGTGTCCAAATATGTGTTCATTTCTGCTTGACCCAAGATGAAATTTTTTTAAAATCAATTTTATTCATTGTAAACAAATATTATGTTGCTAAATTATTCCCTCTGTGTATGAGCTTAATATCAGGATCTACATTAATAGAAGAGGCAAATGTTGTTTGAGTAAAGGTTTTGGAGTTTTTAAAGTGAATTGCACATAATCTAGGTTGTTGTTTTGTAAACATCAGAATCATTCACTGTATTTTTCCATTAGGTAATGAGTTTAAATAAATGTAAAAAGTGCTAATTGTGACCTGAGGTAAAGTAGAGAGCTATACAATTATGTGATTGCAACTACTTGGTCATTTGTTCTTTAACATCGAGCACTTTCAAGTTAAATTATGTTGGGCTCAATTTTATTTTCTTGAAATTATTGAATTCAAGTGAGCATTTTATCTGGAAAAACAAAAGTGCTCTGATAAAATTCTTGGATAGAGACATTCACCAGAATTTATAGTGTAATCAAACCTGGAATTATATTTCTGTGATTCAACAAAAGACTTTTGGCACATCAACACTATATAAGCTATAAAATACACGTCAACCACTTCAGTCTTTCGATTTCTTCGGGACTTTTACTGAGTTTTATTCAGGACATCTATTCAGGACATCAAATTGTTAAGACTTGTGTCTGTAATTCTTGGATTATTTTGGAATTTAATTCACAAAAATGAAAGTTTTCTTCTCTCTCAGGGAAATAAATTATGTTAAATCTTACAAAGCTTGTTGTCTTTCACTCTTTTATATTACTTATTTTAAGAGCATAAACTCATAACAAGGTAATGAAAGTGTCATTAGTGTACATCATTACAACCATTAGGGACCTGACAAATTTTGATATGTTTGCAGTATGTGTAAAGAATTAATAGCCCCCACCATATCTTCTTAGTTTTTTAGATGGTGCCTTCTTTTATTTTGTTGAGCTTTGCTGATATCTAGTTGCTTTCTTAAATTGGCTTCAAATATGAATTACACTTTAACACTATTCCAAAAACTAAACTTAAATCAACATTTATCATTCTTTATATTCCGTTTTCAAGGAAACAATGCCACTGTTCATAGACTTGTCAAAATTATAATACATAGTGCTTCAACATTTTTATTTAAGGCAAAGGTATGTAAAACTTTTGTTCTTGTACATGCATCTAGCATATCTTTGATCTACCTATAATGGGGTTTTCCACTTCCTGATCCTGCCTATAAAAATTAGCACAATGGGCACACTCACTGCAGCCTTCATACACATCCCACTACCTATTGTGAGCCAATTAAGTAATATGTGAAATGGTGGTTTACACCTGTCATCCTTGCCCTTAACTAGGGCTGTCAAAAATCATGAAAAACTTACCCGGGTACCCATTGCACCATTTAATGGGTACCCATTAGAACATGAAAGACATGTACAAACCAAGACCAACTAACTGTTATCCGCCTTTAATATTTTGGCGATATACACTAACCGTGTAAAGCGTGGTAGCTGCGAATGATCGGACAGCATGCTATTAATTAATAAATTTATTCAGAATAACATTTGTACCCAGACGGTAAGTATAATCAAACTTCTAATGATCAGCTGCATTAAATCCTTTAGAACACTCATCTTTTTTTTAAAGTATAAATCCCTGTCAGAACAGAACACATGTATTCATCGGCTGTTGACCTCAGATTTGAACTACCCACACATGCATGTAAAGCAGCTTTACCACATGGTAAGAGTAACGCGTTAAAACCGTCTTGTGTCTCTGTGTGTGTGTGTGAGAGAGAGACCACGCAGTCCCAGAAGTTATATGATTTTGGAATTATAATTCTTAAGATAGTTATAACAAAAACGTAGTAGTATCGAGAGTAGAAATGTCGGTACATGTATGATGGCTAATTATAAAAATTAGCAGAGCTAGTCGACTTGAAACAATGAGCTGCTCAAAGATTGCTTTGAGGCATGGCGAAGATTTCAAGGTGTCTAGGTGATAATTGTTAATAATATAACATGTGGGATTTCTCTGACGTGTGTTCGTAAATAAAAGGTAGCCATCTGGATTTCATTAAAAGAGCACACAATGTACCAATCATTTACCACCCACAATCAATAGTTATCGTCTACAAAGAGGTTTATTACCTGTAGAACAATAACTATGTTTTAATCTTGGCATATAATTCCTCAGTGATAAGGGATTTGTCCTGTTGCACAATGCCAATGAATTTTCTAATCCAAACAGACTCTCTGATGTATTGTTTATTTATATTAAGCAGGGATCTGGTTTCTAATCAAACCCATAACTGTCACACCTGTTTGAAGTGGTTTCGTGTGTAACGATTTAGTAGTGGGCCTCTGATGCATAATGGGTGGTCCTACTCCTAAATATAGACCGGAGCTGTAACTGAGACAAGCGTACTGCTGATGATATATGATATTTTGATAGTGTTGGTGAGCCTGGCGACAATTTATTTTTGTGAACGGGTACCCGCGATTAATTTTCAATACCCGGGTATTTTACTACGGTCGGGTACCCGAGTACCCATTGACAGCCCTACCCTTAACTGCTGCTATTTAAACTGCATAAGAGATAGACACACATCAGATCTTAATTTCACGTACAGTGGTGATCTAATTTTGATTCTGCCGTGTTGTGCCAGGTATGTTAACATCTTGATAATACACAACATTGCGATCAAAGTTTCCTCAAGCAAATTAGAATATTTTTCACCAAGCAAGACAGACACCTCACTTAAAATACAGGACTTAAATCTAAACTTAGCGAGGCCCCAGACATCAGGCTATCAGAAGTTTTAGCACTGAAATATGAGGCCAGCCAATACAGTGAGAGATGATTTAGACAACTCCAGATAATGAATTTTAGTGGCTGTGATGTACATAAATCAGATGATGACTGTTGACAGTTCTGCTGGACTGACCTATTGAAACTTTTAAAACTAACCTCACTTTTTGTAATTACTCCCATTAACTCTTAAAGTGCTAGTTGCGACTTTATTCACACAGTCGGTTGATGTCTCGTAGTGCTTGTTGCGACTTAAGTTGTTTTCTAGGTAAGCATCAATCTACACATCCTATTACTTCAACTGGACATGACTGCTTGTAAACTATATTTGACTGGTTTAAAAAGGTCCAGAACAAGCATTCTACTGTATTTTACTATGCATTTATCGAAGAAGTTTTACAAATCCTCGCTTTTAAGTACACGGTACTTAGAAAACAATTCAAATAGCAAACACTGAATATGATGGTGATTTCTTGCAACAAATACTGGCTTCTGATTATGATCATGATAATGATTTTAAAGAATTTTAGGAGGATGAAATTATTGGAGCAAGTGAAGTGTTGATGGAAATACCTATGAATGATTTTGAAACAGGAATTTACATGGAACTGGAGTCTGATGTACATGCTCGCTTGACGTGAAAAGATGGCGCACCTGTCAACCCCCATTCACTGGTAATTCAAAATTAAATGTTGAGATGGTGAATACTGAACATATGGACTACTTAAGACTTTTTTAGATGATGAGTTATTGCATCTGATAGTAGATCAAAACAAATCGTTATGCAGATCAGAGAGTTCACGGGGCAGACTTAAAGGAAAACAGTCACATGAAGAAATGGCAACCTGTTACACCTAAGCATCTAAAACTTTTTCGCATTGATTATAGCAATGGGTTTGGTACATACATCTGATCTCTATTCCTACTGAGCTACTGATGATGTGATATCAACTGCATACTTGAGCAAAAAATGAGTATGGGATAGATTTCCAGCCATTCTAATCAATTTGCACCTGGCAGACAATGAAAACAATCAAGGTGACCCTTTACACATAATCAGCCCAATGACTGAAAAAATGAAGCCTTTGCTTAGGTTTAATCACCAAATATGAACCTCAGTTTTGATGATATTAGAATAAAAAACAGGTTAAAGTTTTTCATGAACATTAACTACTGACTGGGGAGGGGAAGGGTCTAAAATTACCTCTTACATTCATGGAGTGGATGTTTACAAAACTCATCTTTTCTTTATCTGTGATTTTCACAATTTATATATAACATTGTGACAGACACATCATGTACATGGGTGAACTACTAAAGAATATTACATTTCTTAGATATATTCAAACTTTTCCATTACAAACAAACAAAAAATACTAATGAAATACAATTGTAACCCGTCAGTTTACCTGAATTTGCACCTGTACATGCAAATATGTTAAGCTTACACGTGTCTTCTTATGCTAATCTTAAAGTTAGACATCCACCGTCATTTTTATTTTTGGGACTGTGTTTATATTGTGCATCTTTATTGAAATACACACAATTTAAAAACTGTGCAATTTTCATGGGTTTTTTTTCCCCCCTCAAACAATTCAGCACTGAGGAATCTTGTACTGCAAAATAATGTAGCACTTTAAGGGTTAATTGCCCACTAAATTCATTTCTCCTATCTATGTCTTAATCATCCAAGTAATTAGAGTTTGCCAAACTTTAACCTGAAAATGTTCACTAAATTATGAAAGTGATTCTTCTAAATTTTCCTAAGTACCTAAAGTACTGTGTTTAACCAATTCTCCTAGTTCAACTTGTGGTTGAAGAGAATGAGAAAATTTAAATTTGTTTATATTTCTTGTGTCATACCTCAGCCAGGGGTAGTTCTAACTTCACAACTTCTTCCGTTTTGGCCACTGGTGTCTGTAGGGCAGTGTCCAGCATTAAAACACCATGCAAATCCTTCCGCACACCCACAGCTCGACTGTCAGAAAAGAAGATCCTATCCTTTTTGGGCAGGAACACACAATGCAGAGCATCACCCTTGGTAGCTAAACCAAAAAATATTAAATTAAGTTAATTTACTTTTAAATTAAAAGTAAACAAACAAAAAACATGAAAGATTTTGTCAAACTAAATAATGCTGCAATATGCTTAAGCCAGCTTTCATGAATGTAATACACAAATATATTGATTCAATTTCTTTTGATTAAAATGTGTACAAATATGAAAAACTGTAACCAACGTATTGTACTAAAGTTCTGATGAAACAATTTAGTGGGCAAGTGTTGAAAAGTTGTATTTTCTGTGAGGGATTTAATTTTTTGCATGAGTAATGAATATAAAAAATTTTAATCTGCCACAAAAATTAGTTTAGTTGATTGGGTGTTAATAAAAACATCTGATGCCACAAAACTTGTTTGTTTATTCCAATCCAACAAATGTTATATCAAAGAACACAGCCAACTGCGACTTTAGTCACATGGTCGGTCGATGTCTCATAGTGCTTGTCCATTGTGTATATTAAAATAGAAACAATTTAAAAACAGTTTTCTTCTTTTTTTTCCCCTCAAACAATTCAGCACTGAGGGATCTTTAATGTAGCACTTTAAGACTTGGAGGTTGAGGTTTTAAGTCCTAAGCTGCTTGATCTGTGTGTGCCCTTAAACAAATTGTCCCAATTTCTAAGGAACTTCTAACCATATAGAACATGTTTTAAAATTTAAAAACAAAGATTTTATCATCATAAAACTGCAGAGAGAACACCTTGCCTTTTGGTTGTTGTTGATGTAGAGTTTAACGCCATTTTTCAGCACATGATAGGCTATATATGGCGGCCAGTATTATTGGAGGAAGAACACAGCAAAACCCACAGAAAGAACCACTGACCCACGAGAAGCTACTGGCAAGCTTTTTCACAAAACTACATGAATCAAATCTTGGACTTACACAGAGATGAGATGGCAGTGATCCATCATGGAAAGCGCTTTGTACTACTCTGCCACTCGGGGGCCCTTTGCCTTTTGATAAATAATTAACTTTGAATTTTGTACTGAATTTCAACCATAAAAAAAATCAACAATTTCCA
Source organism: Unio delphinus (assembly GCA_029339505.1). NCBI lineage: Eukaryota > Metazoa > Mollusca > Bivalvia > Unionida > Unionidae > Unio > Unio delphinus. The sequence goes on from JAQISU010000153.1 coordinate 2,233,427, forward strand.
AGAGATCAGATGGAAATTTATATAAAAGTAACAACTAAAAAAAGACCATAGTAAGTAATGACAAGGTGTGAAAACAAAAACAATTAAAACCTTTTTTTTAATTATTATTGGCTATTGCAATGCAACTAAGAAAAGTGTACAAGTTTCACACATTGCATTAACCCTTTAGATACGACTGCCGCATCTAAGCATCTACTGTAATTAGATCTCAAACCCCACTGACGCTTATATATGCAGTGCCGATAAACCTAGTTTACTACCCCAGTGTCGCTCATGTCTGTAAAGTTCAACAGTACTCGAAACCCCAGTGTCGCTCATGTGCACACTATACCGCTGTGTTAACTAAACGTTGATTGGTTGAAAGTACGAAAATGTACATATTTTTGATTATCAAAACCAATGAGAGGATTGTTTACTCAACATTTTCATACAAGTTGGAAAGCTGAGAGGTTAAATTTAGACACACTAAAATGAATTTTCCACGGTTAACGAAACACGTGTTCTTGAGATGGATTCCAATTCAGATGTAAGCGACTTTAACGGGTCCAGTGCAAGCAATATCAAAAAGTTTAATGGATTAATCTTAGAAAATGGATCAGATATATTGATGTTAGCCCCATTTCAACACCAGATGCGAATGATTTTTAATCGGATGACAAGGTGGACGTAGTTTCAATTGCACAATGGAGTGACGACCTCGCTGTATTCGAAATCAACTTTTTTTTATTCTTATGTTGGTTCAACAATCAACATGGACCACTAAGCAATGAAAGTTTTTTTTACTCAGATTTAGCAAGACATGAAATGGTATGAAATCAGCATCACATATGTGGGTATTAGTCCTACATGTAAGACATAGCACATGTCGATTCTGTTTAGGTGCTATACATATCTTGTAATATACATGATTTCATCGTCAGTTATATATGAATAATTAGTTTTGAGAGGTACCACTCGCAACATTGTAATTAGAGTGGATTTCATTCATGTTTTTATATGTACATATGAAAATACTGGATTTATTTTGTGGGATTCAAAACAGTTTACATAACTGCGATTTCTTATATGATGGGATATAGGAGTATATAAAGTGGAAATATATGAATAACAGACTATACAAGGTAAGCTGTTTTTCATTTCACTGAAATCCAGTAAAAACTAATGAAATAATGAATATAAATGTAACCATGTTTTTATTGTCAGGTTCTGTAGTCAGCATTGATGATGCTCTAGTATTCAGCATAGCAATCAGCCTCAGTAGTTTGAGTAACTGATATGATAGCACTGAGCAGTAGTGAAACTGCACAACAACTGTAGTAGTTAAAGGGTTAAAATACATCTGCCTTATTGTTTTTCGTTCTATTACTACTTGTATATTTATTTCATGTTTATACTAAAATATCACTAACTTTCTTAGCTGCCAAAATGAAGCAGCACTCTACCAAAAATCTATATGACCACTAACAATGAGAGACAAAACTGGTCTCAGCATAATGTAGACATTGAACAAAGTGATGTGAAAACTGGAAATTTCGTTACTTTCTTCAAACTTTTATTTACATACTATTATATAAATTAAATCACATATCAAAATATTAAAAGCAGCCTTGTATGTGATTGAGACTACAGTATCGTCCAATAACTTACAATTTTGAAAATAAAACAATTGTCAAAGACAAAAATATAGCTATATTTAAAATCTACAACCTAGATAGAGTTATGCTTTTCAGGATATCTGGCTAATTATAAAATTATTAAGCCTACATCAGGCATATTATATTGGCAATTAACAATAACCATGCTTTTTCTACCATGACATAACACAAGATCCTCGCAATCATTTTTTATACCATACTTTGGATATTCTATGACATGTTATTTTTTTTTTAAAAAAAACATAATTACTATGATCTGTTTACAATTCTAAATAAGGCAGCAAAACGAAGCTGAAAATGGATGTAGTTATCAACTGAATGAACTATTATGACAATCTTAAAACAAAATATTGGATAAACAATATTTTACATATATTTATATAATAAAATGCTGCAATTCTGTTATTTAAAAAGAGAACTATTTAATTTTTCAGTATCTGAAAGGAACATGTGCAAAATATAGGATGAAAAAGCGCCAGGTGATAATCACACCCATCTGTTCCGCTTATACACTCGGGCTCATATTTGTACTCCATCTACGAAGTTAAGTTACAATATTTGTACTATAGTCTGTGAACACATCCACGTTTGTTTGTAAAAAAAAAAAAAAACCTGCCAATTTCATTAACGAAAAGCATAAACAAAATAAAAAAATCCATAAATCTTACTCAGTTCATTCATTGATTTATAATTTCTAACCCGATTGCGACCAGGGTGTCCATAACACCTTCATCGTCTGCGCATCTCATGCTTAGCGGAAGTTTTCATACTAACACGACAACATATTGCACACAATTTCGGCAAATCTATTTTCCAGAGTGACGTCATTGCTCCTATTTGGTTACTCCCGGATACTTCCCTCGATTATGCATCCGACCCTTTGCTAAAAATGGACTTGTCCAGAAGCTGAAAACTGATGTCGAGGACAGACATGGTTTGTAATGAAACTTACACCAAGCATGAGACGCGCAGACGATGAAGGTGTTATGGACACCCTGGTCGCAATTTTGTTAGAAATTATAAATCAATGAATGAACTGAGTAAGATTTATAGATTTTTTATTTTGTTAATGCTTTTCGTTACTGAAATCGGCAGGGGGTACAAACAAAAGGGAATGTATTAACAGACTATAGTTGAGGTTAAGCTTCGTCGTCTAATAGACTTTCATACAATTATTGACATTAGGTCAAAAATGTCAACCACGTTAACTGCACATAATTTACCTGATTATTTTCTTCTAAACCAGTGAAAGGATTTCGACGAAGGTTAACGATAAAATCCAGTAAGTCAAACGCGCATTGAAATACCTGAAGTGAAGGACTAGATTAAAAAGAGAATGGCGTGCCTGTAAACGGTTTGTCATTACTTCTTGAAACGAGCAGCTTTAACTCCTCCTACTGTAAATGCTGAAAAGTAATGAAAATCTTACAAACAACTGTCAAGCACCTTAATCTACACTCAACATACACATACATACGCACACACACACAAACGAGTTACATTTCCTCACCAGACAAGTTCGATTTCTGTAAAACAGAGCCCGAAGTAACATCATAAACTTTAATGGCTGGCTCCTTTGTTGCCACTATGATGGAACTCAACGACGAGTGGTATGTAACACTGGCGGCAGGTTCTCCTATGGGTATACACCCATCTTCACCAACATACCACCGCTTTCTCGTGGCCGCCATCTTTCAATCTAACATCGAAGCAAATCTCGTCATGACATCATTAGTATTTCGATTAAGTAGCTATTTCTTGAACAAAACAAAATTTCATTTGAAAGCTAAAACTTAAGATGAAGGATTTTGTTTCATTTTTTACAAAAATGAGAAAACTATGATCATTATAAAGTTGAGATAATTATTTCAGCCGACTAATCTAGTCTGGTACCCTTCTGTTTACTATATCATGAATGCACTGGAAACATGTTAAAAGAATGTTAAGGTATACGGACACCAAAAATATACTTAGATTCAGGTGACAACAGTTTGTGTACCAGACTACAGATCGACCGTCACCTCGGGAATAAAACGTTCTTACAGGAGTATTGGGAAATCGACAGAAGCGCTTAGACTAGATGTAAACATGTCCCATAATATTACGGTTGTCACTCAAAGTATGGTCAGTGTGATCATCACCAGCTCTGTAAATACCTTCGGTTCAGAAAGGCGTTTCCAGAAAAATATGACAATAGCTGATTTAAAGGTACACGTGCTATATGCGATGTAGCTCAGTAGCTGTAGTTAAAAAAAAAAAGTGGGGGAATTTGAATTGAGTTGGAAAGTCTGACTAAAACATTATGACTTTAATTTGTAGATAAATGCCGATATGGGATAACAAGTGTGCGAAATATTCCTGAAAAGGGCAATGTTTAATAAGGGACATTTTCTGCCCCCTCTTCAAATATCCTTAATTTATGTATACTGTACAATTATGAGGTGGCAAACATTTATTTCTGACATCAATTTTGTGTCCGTTGCCGTGGTTACAGGGTTTCACAGCACTAGCAAAACAGACATAAAAAATAGTCATGTTTTCCATTTACTTATAAATACTGCTTTACCGTGAGATATTCACTCCGTTTTCAATTTTTACTAATATGCATTTTTATTATTTATGGGGTTATAAAATTTCTGTATATAAAGTTAAGTTTATAAAACTGAAAACTGTTTCTAAAATGCATTGACTTAAAGGTACTTAATCATAAAATACAATACCTGTTCTGCAATAAAATATTGTTTAATTTTATTGAATGATGTTTTATATTTTTGAATATTTAAATGATTGTTTGATATTATGGAATATGACTATCAAGTGTCAAGGAGGTGTTAACAGGGGCTTGTACATTCGCTTCTCCAAATACATGAGTTTGTTACCTTCATTGGAAATGACAAGTGTTCTTTATGTATTTATGTACTATTATCCTTATATTTTCTTGGCTATTTAACACAATCACTGCAGCAGAACCTGTCTTGAAAGACCACCCCTTTTGCCCAAAAAGTATGGTATTTCAAGACATGTGATCTCTCATAACTGGTCATAATGCTATATAATCTCTGAATTGAGAACATGGTCTCTCGAGACAGGTGGACTCGCATAGTAGTGGTCTTTCAAGTCAGGTTTTACTGTACTGTATTTTTTCTATCTTTCAAAGAAAAAAAGTCTTCCACACTATTTGAGGTAGCCTATTGTTAAGCTGTAATCTATTTATAAACTATATATTCATCCATAAAGATATATTATGGACATTAAAAAGAAAGAAAAAAATATTGGTTCAGCACTTTTAATGAACGTGAAATATGAAAAATGTGAAATATGTTTTACCAGTAATGGCATTGTTAGGGACCAGCTTTGCACTGCTAAAACAGACTGCCATAAAGAAGAGAGGCTATGACATTATACCAGACTCACTATTCATAAATAATACAATGAAGCCGCTAAGAAGAACGTCACTAGCATAGTCCATTTAGCTAAATTATCCTACTACAGTATAAAGATCAAAGAGAGTTCCAGCTGCAAAGAGCTCTTCGAGATTACTAACAAACTATTGTCAAGGAACAAATGTACACTAATTCCAACTACCGTATTTACCTTATGTTTTCGGACCCAGTATGTTTTCAGACATCATTTTTTTGGGAGGAAATATAATAATTAAATGCCTTGTAAGTTTTCGGACGTTGCTTCACTACAATTGTTTTACAATTTATGTTTTTGGACACAACCAACGAAGATCGGCTGCGTCGTTTTAATGTACTAATGCATAAACATAACATCTTTTTAAAGCCATGCCTAGAAAATAGAATAGGCCGCTCCATCCTGAATTGTGACAACATAGGGGTGAAATCCCATTTGTCCAAACTTAATATTATTTTTAAATTTAATATAATATTCTTGTAACAATTGCCGCTTTTTTGTCCAAACTTAATTTTATTTTTAAATTTAATATAATATTCTTCTAACAATTGCCGCTTTTCAATTGGTAAGCATTGCAGAATTTTATTTTGGTCAATTGAATTCAGTATGGGTTTTGCGCCAATATTGGTGACATTAGAAGTGCAGAATAGCCTGACAGTGGTGTAACTCTTGTTAGTCCTTCAGGATGAGATTGAATTTTGTCAATCCAGGGAATGGTCATATTCCAAATACTAAGCCAGGCATCACACACTTTCTTACACTTGGGTTACTATTCCATCCAAACTGTCAATTCTAGAAACTTCAGCACTCTTCTTACTCTCATTAAAATCATTCTCAGTCTGCCATTTAACCCCAAAATACTTATCCAAATTTGCAAATGACATTTTGTCTAAGTTTTGATGTGTCTTGATTTCGAGGTCTCATGCACTATTTATTTAGCTACAATCAGAAATGAACTGAATAATGGAAGCTAGAGTTCTGGTGTTCTCTTATAATAAGCACATGTACATCTCTGGATCTTTCTGTCTCTGAATTCAGTCATAAATTTTAGCTCATTTTGCCGCCCAGCTATTGCAACATATTCTACTGATCTACTCTTCTAAATACAACAGACACATCTCAGGGTATTTTAACCAGTGAATTCGGTCATTATAGATATTAGCACTGCTAAAATGATAAAGTAATCAACATATTCTCACTCAGTTGGTTGTTGAAGTAGGACTGGCAAATCTGTTAATTTGCCGCCCAGCTATTTGCATGTGTACGGAGGACTCCTGCATGGGTAATTTTCTGCATCTCCGATCATATATATTTGCATTCAATACATGCAATTAAGTGTTTCCAATTCCAACATCACTGCTGCTTGAGTGCTTAGATCCAATGTTGGCTTCACTAACAGATGTTATTATTAAATCTCATATACGGGGAATTGCCATAATTTTTCAAAATTGCCATTGTAAAGCCTCTGCTGAAGAAACCAACACTCAACCAAAACTATTTAAAGAACTTCATATAAAAAAAAAATCATTGAAAAAAGTTGTTCTAACCCAACTTGTATCTCATCAGAATTCAAACAGTCTTTTTAGCAATGTACAGTCTGCATATCACCCTTGCCACAGTACTGAAACTACTCTTTTGAAAGTAATGATATTCTCTCTGCTTTGGATAGCAGAAAGATTACAGTAATCATCCTCCTTGATTTGTCTGCAGCATTTGACACAATAGACCATGATATATAACTTCATATTATACACTCTAGCCCACGTGATCTATGTTGTGGTGTTCTACAGTGGTCTGTTCTTGGATCTGCTCACTTCATTCTATACAATCACCCACTCTCAGGTGTCATAGATCATCATCCAGTGTCTCACCAAATTGTACACTGATGACACCCAAATATACAAATCTAGCCACTCAACTGAAGTTGATGCTACCATCCAAACAGTAGATAGGTGCATTTCTTGTATAAAATCATGGATGAAATGTAACAAGCTGCAGATGAATAATGATAAAACTGAGGCCATTCTGATCACAACACAAAGACTTTCATTCACATCCTTTACCTCAAACAATAAATATCAGCAACCTAACATAAATTCAGTCAGTATGAAACCTATGTGTTACTCAAGACAGTGCTCTCACATTGCACCACCATGTCATATACAAGGCTGCATATCTTGAGCTGAGATGCATCAGTTCCATTTGCAAATATTATTCAGTTGATGCCACTTAAACACTTGTGTGCTCATTAGTACTTTCAAGACTGGACTATTGTAACTCAGTTCTGTCTGGTTCATCTCAATATCTACACTAGAAACTTCAAAAAGTTAAAATCACAGCTGCTTGGATCATCCTTAGAGTACCATGATCAGAGCACACCTCTTGCTGCTCTGTACCCCACACTGGCTATCCCTTCATTCCAGAATCAAACCCCAAATTTGTTCTCTGTGCTACGTTTCACTGATGGACTCCAGTCCAACATACCTCTCTGGCTTCACCCATGGGTACACACCAGCAAGATACTTGCAATCCTCTTCTGACAATCGTATTTTCATTATTACCGCTATGAAAACAAAGTCATATGGACAATGTTCTTTTGCATACAAGGGTCATGCAATGTGAAATAAATTGCCCATTTAAATTAGACACAAAGACACAGTGATCCCTATCAAGAGCACTCTTAAAACTCACCTTTCTCGACTGCAAGAACAAACTTAAAGATTTGATAATGTTTCCTACCTTAAATATTTTGAGCATTTTTTTTGTTTTCTAATTTCATGGTGATTTGATTTTTCTTGTCATATCATTATAGATGTTGTATAGCGCTTAGAGCATCTAAAAATTAGGCTCTATACAAAGTTCTCATTATTTTTAGTATTAGTATTAGTATTATTATTATTATTATTATTATTATTATTATTGGAGAATACAGAAAAGAAACAGTTATTTTTACTCTCTAGACCTTTTGCAATTATTTTTAAACCAGTGCAGGAATACTGCATTACACTGACTGCATACAGTTGTCTGTGAAATGAGAGGATGTTCACGTTTATAAAGAACATATACCATATAAGAAACAAATAGAAGCACAATCATTTTATTAATCATTTTACAAATGCTATTTACCAGCACTTAGAGTCGGCAAAGATGGTGATTTACTTGTATGAAAAGCGAGTCAAAGTAAGTAATTTTCTGCTTTTCATTTTTTTTTAAACTAACCATAAATGGCTATTCTGTCTATCTTGCTCTCCTTCAATGCACATTTTATTGAATAAAATAACATTAAATAAATACCTGTTCATAATATAACCATTTTAAAAAAGGTACTCACATATTAGGTTGCCTTTTTAAATTGACAGCAGTTTCTAAGGCAAATTTTTTGCATAAATATTTTATGCATACTATACATGTAGGCCTACATGCTTGTCCGTATTCCTATGCAAAAATCAAATAACTTGCCAAACAGGCTTTCTATAAAACTCGGTAACTGGAGGAGATTCAGAGAAGTGTTCAAATGTAAATCTATCCAAGTTAGAGATGACAAAGCATCTGATGCAATCACTAAACACACATAGGTATGTGAGAAAGCTTGCCAGTAGCTTCTCGTGGGTCATTGTTCTTTCTTGGTATTTTCCGGGGTTCTTCCTCCACCATTAATACTGGCCGCTATGTATAGCATATCATGTGCTGAAAAATGGCATTAAACACTACAGCAACAACCTAACAGTAGCAGTTAACCAAAACTTGTACAAATCCTGATGATTGTAACATTACCACTCATCCACCTCCTGTATGACCCAGGGGTGATGCACTCATGCTGTCTGTTCAGTTCAGGTGAGCAACTGTTACTGTAGTTGCCATTGTGTGTGTGTGTGTGTGTGTTAAATTATTCAGGCTCTCGTGAATTTAAATAGTCGGATTATTAATGGGATTTGACTTGATTAAAAAAAACTTTTGTATTCATTTGAATGTGGTATTACATTGCCAGATTACACTTTAAGCATACCAAACAAGCGCTTTTGGGCACCAGCCCAACAGGAGCACCAGAAAAAATTATTTTTATTTCCTGATGATATAGTTCAATGAATTTTAAATGACCATATCAATCTGCATTTACGAGTATTTTGATTTGAATGGTGACAACACTGGTATTTCCAAGCCTTTTTTAGCTTCTGATATTTTATAGTTTAATTTCACATTTAGTAGTGGGGGTGATGTACTTTCATATTTTCAGTGATGAGGGCCCTGCAAGGCCTTAATCTGGCAATTATTATGTATTATCATTCTCTCTTCATCAATATCACACAAATAAGATGCCATAATAATGGAAACATGATATCCGTGACAATTTAACGTATACTTAATTATCATTTGTCATAAAAACATAAAAGTAGCCAGATGAAAAAAAAAAAAAAAGTAATGATGAAAGTAATGATAACAGTGTAGAAAAAACAACTCATTCGATTGTGATGCAATCATAAAATGACATGTTAAAGCTGCTTTCTTCAACAACTCATTATTTACCCATCTGTTTCAGCCAATAAACCATAGAAACTAGACATATGGGCACAACACCCACCAACAAAAGCACCAACCTTACAGATACAGTACCATCCTTTGACTGAGTCCATGGAATATTTTGGCTTGTATTGGATCACAGCAAATGGATTTTATTTTTGGAGTAGCGAGACTGGATTTTTACATGTAACAGACCTGGAAAATGCCATAATCTCTTAGTGCCCATCCTCTGTAAGATGCACATTTGTATACTTTGAAGCCTGTTTTGACTTGATAAATGCCCATGTCATGCAGGTAATCAACTTATATCCTGGGGAATTCATTCAGTTTCCAAGTAGATGCACACATCTTGAAGTACAATTTGTGCTTATTCAGCAAGTTGTTCTCTTCAACCAGGATTTAAACCTTATTCTGCTACAGGAATTGATTCATTTTCAAACGCCCCCCCAAAAGTGGTATTAGTCATCATTGGATAAGGAAGAAGGAACATCAAAGTTAAAATATGAATTTTTTTAATTAGCCTACACAGATTTTGTAAAAGTGATTTAATATGTTTTGTAAAAGTTCTCAAACTCTTTTGTTGCAGTGATAGATCACAGAGATTCATTAGTTTAAGTAGGAGATTTCCAAATGGAATTTGCAACTTATACTATTTGCCTTTATAAAAGTACTACACTCTGCTAAAGAATGAGTTACAGCACACATTGGAACATCAACAAGATGATTTTGATGTCTATATGGTCTTTTACATGCAACACAATGTCTGTGAGATCTTGATGTCAATGAAATTTGAAGTTGAATTGATTTGGGGCCTTATATGACATCGATGTATTTTAGACCATTCACCAAATTGTCATATCTGACATAAAGTTTCATTTGTTGGGTGCTTTTCATACATTTGCAAGTATTATCTTTGGCAGTCATATGTAATCAATAATGATACACAGAGCCTGTGAATTCCATATAATCATTTATTGTAGTGATGGAGCCAGAAACTAACTTTAAGAACAGTATCTAAAACAAAGCAACTCTGCTTATTATGTAATAATTATCATAATTCTTGTTTTATATCATACATTTTGGTGTCTTCCATTATGCCATGTTACATCCCAATATTTTTTTAATAGTTTTGACCTGAATATATTGTATCCTTGATATGTTTCATGGTTAGTACCAACTCCTCCCCCCACTCATCTTTGTTTCAACTGGAAAAAAAAGGTAGACATTCTTTTAGTATTGTTATTAATGCTGTTATTATTATTAGTAGTAGTAGTAGTAATATTTTGAATAGTAGTAGTAGTATTTATAGCAGTGGTACATGTATTCAAGTAGGATGTCCTTTGAATAAAAGATTTTCATCTGTAAATGTTATTATATTTATTAGGGCATAACCGACTTTTGATCCGGAAATCGGATTCCACCGGATAGTATGAACTTCTGATTAATCGGAGTCGGACAAGGCAGGAACGACCGATTCGGATAATAAAAATAATAAAGTTGAATTTCTATAGCACCGTGTCTAACACTGCGTGTCATTCGATAGTGCGTTAATAAAGTTAAATAAGACGTCAGAAAAGTCCAATATGGTCAACTCAACCACGCTGTGAGACAATCTATTTGAACCAACGGGTGAAAACCGGAAATGAAGCCGGATATGGTCAAGTACTAAGTAACATGCTGGACACTGCAAAACCAGATACCAGAAACCCGGAAATGGAAGATGAAATTTTTTAGAAAATAAATACGGAATTAGCATTTCCGATTAATCGAATCATATATGCCCAAAATCCGGAATCGGAAATCGGTAGAAAAATGCTAATCGGTTATGCCCTAATATTTATGCTCTTCTCATGTTATAATCAGTAATTGTATTAGGTTATGAGGTTATCATTTAATGAAATGAAGAAAATATGCTATTGTAATATATATGAAGTATTTAGATAAATCGATTGAACAAACTTGATTTATTTTTACTTTTATGTTTGCTTGTTGGGGGTAAGAGTATTACCATTATCCTTTTCAGTTAACAAACCATAAATCAATTCATTTACATTCCATCCTGGCCTTGGGACATGTTTCTCACTGTTTGGAACCAAAATGTGTTATTTGTAATTTCAGTACTTGGTAGAAAATTCTTTGATTTAGTAGGTAAGTAAAAAGTTAATTAAGTCAAAAACCAGTTTTTCTTGATTTGCAGGAGTAATTAGAAAAATTTTATTTAAAAAAAATAGGTGTTAAAATTTTTTTTGATAAACAAACATGTATACAAAAATTATACTATATATATATATATATATATATATATATATATGGAATAATAATCGCTTCACAACACTGGTTCCAGCACAATCATTTTCTGATGCAAAGATATTTTGCCACTCTCCTCTAGTTTCCGTTTAGATGAATACCATACCCATAAAAAAATATTACACTTTAGGAACATAATAATAAAATGTTTTGCAAATGATTGAGGCACATATAATTACTGGTTTTGGGTTTAGAAACAACATAAATAATATTTTCAGTTTCTTGGCTTCCATTGTTACTGTTGAGAAATGGTTTCTAATTTTAGTAATTGTTAGAAACATTATTGATGGAGTACGCAAGTTTAAAATGTTTACATCAGTCGATTATTCTTGATGTGGATGAGTGCACCTTAAAAGGTGATAAAAATCAATATGAAAAACAATATAGTTTTTATTTTATCTATTTATGAAAGAATAACTGCTTTACAACATGGGTTCATCTGCCATTATTTTCAGATACAGACATGATTGGCCACCTTTGTAATGTTCCATTTTTGAGGAATAACATATTGATATTAATGTTACCTTCCATGGCATAAATATTTACTGATTTTCAAATTATGCACTATTTTATGCTGGTTTGAAAACTAAATGGTTTTTGATTTTATTTCATAAATGTAAATTGACAGCTGTTGATATTATAGATATTAATTCTTAAAAAAGATAAAAGAAAAGAAGAAAAAAATACATCTTTGGGGGATTTGAACTTGGCGTGACAATTTCGTGCATAAATGCTATACCATTTGAGCAATAGAAACTTTCGTCGTTGGGTATATATATCATGCAGATGACATATTTGTTCCAAACAGAGTTATGTAACTGCAGACAATATTTTGTTGTTTGCCCAGTTAATGCTTTAGACTTAAATAATTAATAGTTATTATATGAAGAAAGACCCAGTTAACAAAATTTAATGAAAATTATGCAGGTTGTAAATGTTATTTCCATCAGAAACTTGACAGATTCATTTAAAGGTTGCATGTACAGAATTGCACTGCAATTGTAAATTGAATGTAGCAAATGATATCATGATGGAAATGAAGAAAGAAAAAAAACTTATTAATGAATAAAGTAATATATATATATATATATATATATATATATATATATATATATACATGTATATACTTCCCAGATTATTTACAGCATCCTTTTGCAATTAAATGCCAACGTAAAAATACATTTACTTTTAACTTCACGTAGTCTTTGTTTACATATCATTCCAAATGCTCCTTAGGCCTCTTTGAAAAATCTTGTTCCCAAGGCAATTTAGAAAAATAGACGAAAGAGATAAATTAATGAATAAAATAGATTTTAAAATATCTGAATCAGTATTATTCCGGATTTTTTTAATATATAAGAATGAAGGAAATAACAAAGCACACTCTAGAAATACGAGTCTAATTGCTCACGCATAGTAATACATAGGCAGCTATAGTGCAACAGGGAAAACAGCGACAATTATACATAGACAGCAAAATTCAAGAATTCTTAAATTTTTTTGTGATTAGAGCAAACACAAAACAAGTATATTTGACAACCTAAAACTGTTAATAACAAATTAATCAATTGGTGTAAATATCTTTTCTGATCAAGTCATCTTTTTTATATTGTAATTCTAGTTTCAAGTTGTTGAAATGTAGCTTTTTTTTGTTAATTTTCCCATACCAGACCATGTTCAATTGCCGTTTTTAGGTATGAAATTTATATGCATATTTAAGGGTGATTTATACATCAAATCATACACAAAGACACATAGTTGTGATGTTTACAAGAATTTTTTTCCCCATAAAAATTGAGACAAAAAAAATGGTCCTTATTCAATATAGTCCTTTGACTTGTTCCTGTGTTAAACATCACATGCAAAGAGAGCATCACATGATTTACAAGGGATACAGGCAGTTTTTTGGATGACTAATATTTGTCCTTCATCAGACTTACTATATATCTTATATACCAGTTCTCATTATCATAACTTCAACATTTTAACTTTTTTCATGAAATTTACACTATTTACTAAAACAAAGACACTAATTTACATTGATTTCTTCTGATTTGCATCTCTGGCAATTTATTGGCTAGTATTAGCAAGGTATAGAGTTCAAAATACAAGTTGAATATGAAAATGAGTACCAGGGATTTTAGAATACTTAGGTGTAGTTTACATTAAAGTGTCTGCTAATACAAGTAACACGGTATTTTGTAAGTTATTGAGGAAAAAACACCACATGTGACTCGATTTGTTCTCCCTCATTCTTTCAGGGAAAATTGGAGCTCCTGACAGGATCATCATCTGGAAACATGAAACTAGAGGTTTACAATAAAGACAATGAGCTGATATGTAAACTGCACAATGATGAAGCCCTATTAGGGTCTTACCCTGTAGATGATGGAATGCGAATACATGTAAGTCTCGGTTGTCAATGATGCCAAAAGCCTTGTTAGCCCATTTACAAACACTGCTATAACAAGGGTGTGTAATATCGAAAATGATCGTGTCTTGAAAAATTTTTCAAACTTAAGTGTGTTTAGGCAGAAGTATAGTGTCCATCCAGGCATCAAGGAAAATTGCAACATTTTTTTAGCTCACCTGATATTAAGGTCAGGGAAGCTTGTGTCATGGCATGCATCCATGGTGTATCTTATGTTGTCCTTTATGGTTCATCCATCATCCATCCATTAAAAACTGCCTGTTGCCATTTTGGAAGCTATATTTTGATCAGACTTAGAATATTGGCTTGTGTCATGATCTCACATGATTTTGATGAGCAAGATGTCGGACGTGTTCAGTGAGTGAGAAGCATACATATTGATGAGGTGATCTGATTAGCTGAGCTTGCTAGCACTGGGTGCAATATTTATGATCAAGTTTTGATCAGACTTGGATTATAGACTTGTATAATCAAGATCTTAGACAAGTTCTTTAATGAGTTTGAGACATTTTAATGAGGTGATGTTCCATCTGATTGGCTGATTAACAATACAAAAATTCAGTACATGCATGTGTGTTGGTGGAGATGCATGGTAATTAGCTAAGAAATAGTAACCCTTTTTAATTTATGTAAATTAAACAAATTTCTTATCATGTTATTTGTGAATTTTCAAAGGTTGCACTCTTTCTTCTGTAATGCCATCTACATGACATGACTCATTTTCCCACTTTTTATTGTTTTTGTTAGCATTGGCCAATCAACAGAATAGATAAAGGCTAATAAGTAAAGCCACTTTGATTAATTAACAGTTAATCCTCTTCACTGTAATTATTTTGTGAAGAATTCTGCCTCTCAGAAGGCAGAAATGACAGATAAAGCAAGAGCTGTATCACTTTTGAAACAAATCTTTTGATATAGCATTACTTATAGCTAAGTTATTATGGGTGGCAGAGTGATTTAAAGCACTCTCTGTTACGGATCACTGCGTCTCATCTCTGCATGGGTTCAAATCTCAGATTCGACCAATTTGGGTATGTGAGAAAGCTTACCAGTAGCTTCTTGTGGGTCGGTGGTTCTTTCTGGGATTTTCCAGGGTTCTTCCTCTACTATTAATACTAGCCGCCATGTATAGCCTATCTAGTGCTGAAAAATGGCGTTAAACCTTACTACAACAACACATAAGTTATCATCTCATTTTAGATAAAATTGTTGTTGTTATGGGTTTAATGTTATATTATTCAGAACATGATAGCTATACATTGTGGCCAGTATAATGAGCGGATAAAGAACCTTTGAGAACCCTTGGAAAAACTAACAACCCATGGGAAGCTGCTGGCAAGCTTTCTTATATTCCATGTTGTCCCAAGATTCAAACGAACGCTGACGGAGGTGAGATGTCAGTGGCTTGTAAAGGCAAGCACCTTGGTCCACTCAGCATCCTTGGGCTCCAGTGAAATCTGCCAGAATGTCTATTAAGTAGAACATTATCATACATTTAATTTGAATTTGGATTGTGCACAGTTATGTGCCAGCAAGATAAAAAATGATGAAAAGCATGACTCGACAACTACTCTTCATGTGTCTTATTGTGTGCCCAAGCAGCAGAGGAGGTGAACAGACCAACTTTTACAGGCGTCGATTTAGCAAACTGAGGCTTTCTCGAAAATGCTTAATATAAGCCTCCATTCATCAAAATAAAATTAAAAAAAAAAACGACGCCATTTTTGTTGTCACCATCCCCTTTGCTGCTACGATGCTTGGAAAATTCGTGGAGTTTTCGGGTAAAAAAAAAGACGCCATTTAGTTGACGTTCACCTCCTCGGCTGCTAATGCGCTAACTAAATATTTGATCAAGTCCTTAAGATTTCACAAACAAACTAATTTGTAAAACCTCACCTCGTAAATCAATCAGATTATTAGATTGGTCAGTGAGTTTGAAATTAATTCTCGTTAACAAATTATTATGACATCGCATATAGACTAGATTAGTTGGGTCTTCAATAATTAGAAATCCTGGAGGAGCCGTTGGTGCAAATGAATATAAAATATATCCTTGCTGAGCTTGATTTGATTGTTCGAGATTTATTTGATAATTTCCTTCGATAACATCACATACTAAATTGAGCGCAATCACCGTTGAAATATTCACATTATTCGGAGCAATATGTCTACCGCCGCCTTCTGGATCATTATTAAATTTCAGAATATTTGCTGGGGGATTCTTCGATTTTTTCCAATTATCGTGGATTCTTTTGAACCCAATATCAATAGCATCGTCAAGTTGTTTCTTTAGTTTATCCGGGTTATATCCAGGGATTTTAAAATCTTTAATCTCCGTTTTATTAATATTGTATAGATCCGCAAACTTATCATGTAATATCTCTTCATTTAATACTTCTTGAATAATTATCGAGTGAAATATTTTCATATCGTCGATGATTTTATTACCCGTTTCTACGACGTTGATAAATTCATCCTTGGTGAGAGAGCCGGATTTAATAGATATTAGCAGTCGTGAAAAATCATTATTCATTACTGTGAAATTTCCGTTGATGAGAGGGAGGTAGATTGAATGAAAAACTTTTTTATTTATGAACTTATCGGGGGTATAATCTTGATAATTTTTGGCTTCATTGACGGGTTTTATTTTGTTGGTGATATAATCGGATTTCTTAGGTTCGGGTGGAAAATCCTTCGAATTTTCTCGCGAGTTATCCGGTGGTAATTCAGGCCATCCTAACACTGATCTTATAGAACTCTGATAAATATCTACAACGTATCCTTCTGTATTTATCTCGATAGCGGATGATAATGTTGGTTCGTGAACTGTTATAGCGATTTTTGATTCTTTTCCAGTGAGAGATTTTATTCTGCGTTGAAATTCAGCGTTGATCTGTTCGATTTGATATGACCCAGTTGGTATAGAAACAACCTGCCAATCTGGTGTTCCGTCTTCACGATTCTTGTTTGCAAATACCAAGGAATTATTCGGTTGTTGACCACCAAATGCTACCGATCTAATATTAGGCCAGCTATGATACACTCGTAGTTTTGCTAGTGCGATCTCGCTCACGGGAACAGGAATTGGAAAATTAACACTAAATTCGGGACGTGTTGAGGTTATTGATATCGTGCTTGTTTTCACCGGTGTTGTATTTGTTACTATTTGTTGAAGTAGTTCTTGCGACGACATTATTATTATTATTCTGCTCTAATTTCAGCATTGTTGATTTATACAATTGAGCCATAGTTGAAAATTCGCTATCTGATATTGTTGTGTCATCCAACGACGATGATATCAACGAGGATAATTGCGAGTAACCGGCAGATGCAATATGATATTTAATTAAATAATCATGTAGTTTACTCTGGCTACACGATGATAGTTTTTTTGTGATCCCAGTTAATATACCAGCAATTGTAGCCACTGCGGAAATAGCGATTGGAACTACGACCGGAGCAATCATTGTAACCGAAGATAGTATTATTCCAGCAGCAGTGATTACTCCTGACACCGAGTACACGGTGATATCAACTGTGGTTATTCTTCGTTTGTATTTTTTGATTTTTATTTGATATTCTTCACAGAGAGAACTGAGTTTAGTTTGAAACTCTTTGACTTGATCATAGCGATACTGATTCGATGATGGAGTCATTTTATTTTAAAAGCGCTAGCATTTTCAATTACAAATTACTTTGTAATTTTGAATCGTGAAAGAATTTTTAAATCAATTTAATTGTTTACTTAAATCCACTACGAATTCTACGTACCACGTTACTGAAACCCTGACTAGATTTCTATCTGTAGTCGTTATCGTGAATTGTTCAGTTGTATCCTTGTCGATTATCGTTGATACCGTATTATTGTTAACTTCAGATGAACTCGACGATGATATATTAAATTTAATCGGTGATATTATTGTTAATCGATAAATACCCTTTACGGTTGCGGCTATTTTTAAAATGTTATTTGTAGGTGTCCACGTATATGATCCGTGTTGAATCGTGTGTACTACGTTGTTGACGATAGATTTATCATGAGGAATTTTTACTTTTTCAACAACGCTTATCATTCTCATTGCATCATCCCTTATTGCGTTGTTGAATGTTTTAAGTTCATCGATGGATTTTTTAATATCGGGAAGTGTTATTTCAATTTTATCAAATGGGCTCCCAATAAACTTGTCCATGAGGTTTTTACGAAACGTCATAAATAGTTTCGTGTGTTTTTCATATTCGGATTGAAGAGTTGCTAGTTCCAATATAGAATCTTTTATTGTGGTGAGTTTTGGTGTGGTTACTGGTGGATTTCCAAAAAATTCTAGCAGGGGTTTATCAATTTTGTCAACTATATTTCTTTGTAATGCAGTAAACTGATCAAATACAATTATATGATCATCATACTTATCATTAAGCGATTTTAATGAATTCACTGTGTTATCATATGTTGCTAATTTATCCGTAATCGTTGAAACAAATACACCTGGTTTGAGTTTACCCCCATCAGAAAATAACGCGATAGTATCCTCTGCTGCGTCTCGTTGTTTAACCAAAATATCATTAAGAGAGATATTACTACTTTTCAATTTACCCTGACGATCTTGAAATACAACTATTTCACCAGGATCAACATTTGCTAGGTTTAATATTTCGGATATTTCATCTTCGATTAATTTTTTAACATCCTTGTTATCAACGGTTTCAACTCCACTATCAGGTTTTTTCAGCGATGATAAAGGTCGTCCCCAAATATCAATCATTATTATAGAAATATTTTCATCGTTTAAATCCGATGGATTTTCAATCTAAAGATTTTTAAGGAGATTTGCCGCTAGTATACTCATTTACTACTATATGAGGTGGTTTCGAAAATCTTTTGGATATAGCATCAAGTACGTTTAATACTTCATTACCACATATTGGTGGATCAAGCATTGTTTGTGTTGGTAACGTAGAATACCAAGTCCTCATTGGAAGGGTTTTAATATAACGCATAAATTCTTTCGGCGGCGCTAATCCATTTGAGTCAAAATAAATAATCCCACGTGGATCAATCGCGTATGCAACCCAGTGAGTTCCAGGTCCGGAGCTGTTATCTAAATTAATAATACCGGTTTCAACATCATTTGGTTGTGCCGGTAACTGATCTCTCATAAAAACCCCTCTGAAATTTTTTATTTTTAATTTTTTAGCGGTATCAATTAAATCAAAATTGGACATGGGAACCATCGGTTTGGAAATCGAAGATTTCGGAACTATATCGTTCCTGGAATTCGAAGACCCTTTCCGCTGTACCATGAACTCGGGGTTCCTGGTAGTCTTAGACCCTTTCCTTTTTTTTTATACCCTTTTCCAGTTGCCTTTTTCAATGCCATTCCTGCTGCGGTACCAATAGCTCCTAATGCTGCTGCCTTCGCTACCGCTGGGGCTGCTGCGGCAATCAACCCTGGAATCAACCCTAACAACGGGAATATACCACCAGTCTTTTCCATGTTTTTAATCGCGCTCGTAGAAAGAGTAACCTGAACTCCCTTTTTTTCTTTCAGCGCTTTATTAAAATGATTAACCTGAGTTTTCGTCAGCGATAGTTTATTCCCTCCGCCATTCATTTGATTAAATTTCAGCGTTATTGTGGTTCCGCATTGTTTAGCTGATTTGGATTGTAATTTTTTTAGCTGACCAGGTGTCAATGTGACATTGATATTATTATACGACATTATACAAAACAGGTTGATTCTAAATCGCGAGTCATTTTTAAAGAATTTTGGATTAAGAAAATCTTACAGATTTTCAACTGGTGCATCTACTAGTCTCATTCGTCCACCAACACCTTCGAGTATCATTGATTTATCACTAAGAATAACAGCAACTGCTCTGTAATTAACAACATCACCAGCAGCAGCACCAGGAGGAGGAGCAGCAGGGTGAACACCAGGATGTACACGAGCTCGGAAGTGTATATCAACTACGGACTGTTTCATCAAGTCAAGATGTTCCAACGAAAAGTAATAAATCGGATACAGACTTTTAAAATCCAATTGTGATATTTGTAGACCAGTATCTACATTTTGATCACGTCCCATAAATGATAGCAATCGATGATAAACACGTGCAATATGATTATTTTCATAATTAAGTTGTATATCCTCTGCTGGTTCTTGTTGTCCGTTTATTTTCAGCGAGACTTCACTACACCCAAGTTGATCAAATATCATATGACTTCTTTCTTGATTGTTTAATCTCGTAATATCCTGTAGAGCAACAAATATATGCCGTGGAGCTGAAACACCCTGTCGTGCTGCCAAATGCCATGTAAATGTACCATCAATATTAGAATCCATGGTATCTGTGGACGTTGTCAACCAGCTTAATAATCTCTTCCCCCCTTGATCCATAAATGATAGCAACCGCGGTTCTACTGACAATGATGGAGTCAACACTGGCATCCATAATGTTAGTTTTGATAAAATTACTTTACCAGCGGCAACGCCAGCAGCGCGCCAGATTGCATTATTATCATCACCCTTTCTCACTAGTGCTACAGTATGCTTTACTCCATAAATAACTTTTCTGACGTTTCTACAAAATCCAAATATGTGATGGAGCGGAATCGCACATGAAAACTGTCGATGCTCTCCTTGTAACGTTGCTACTCGTGTTGCAAATCCTAGATTATACTCTGGAATAGTATTTATGACATCAAAATCAGCACCTGGTCTTACATATCCGGCTGGTGCTGGATCAAGTGCTGTAGCTCGTGTTGCCTTTACTCTAGAATACTGAACGCCATTAGCATTATCAGTAATATCCTTCGTGAACATCATAGATGGACCCGCTGATCTTGTATAATCGTCAGAGTATCTTGCTAGCCCTAGTATTGTTGTTGCTACATCAACTTCACGTTCAATAGATTCGATTTCTTTTCCATCAATGAGATATCTAGCGCTTTCAAATAAAGCCATGATGCCATTATTAACAAAACCAACTTGTAAATTAGGCCCATATGATGTATTAAGTGGAGTATTTTGTACGAGTTCACCTTCGACTTCAATAAAGGCTTCAGCGGGTAAAAAGTATTTACTGGTATCATGAACTTGAAGTTCAATTCTTCCTCGAAGATCAGGTTGTACTGCGTGATAAGCAAAAAATTGATAATCGCGTACAGAAGTATCTTTAAGCACTGGGGCTTCCATGTCAAATGCAACATCAGGGTTTTGTTTGAACATTTTTATTATATATCCGATGGTCTAAATCAAAAATTCTGAAAGAATTCTGAAGGAATTTTGAATTAAAAACCCAAGGAATTCATTTAGAGAAAATCGATTTTCATGAAATTATGTCGACGGATTAGCCAAAAAACAATACAAAATCAATAAAAAAAACATCGAAAATTCGATGACAACAATATATTTTAGCCTCACAGGATAAAAAATCTGATCAAAATCGATTTTCTCTAAATGAATTCCTGGGGTTTTCATCCTCGATTTCATGAAATTTTGTCGATGAATTGCATAAAAACACTAGAAAAATGAGTAAAAACACTAGAAAAATGAGTAAAAAAAGTAAAAAATCTAACAAAATTAGCGAATTATAAATATTTTATAATATAAAAATAATTTTCAAAATTCTAAAGAATTTTTAAACTAATTATTTAGTTGGGTGTATTTTAATAATGATGATGAAAATATCTGATAATGAAGATAACGTAAGTAGAATCACAAGTGATTCTGATACAAGTGATTCTGACACAAATATTTCTAATGCTAGCATTTCTACAATAACCATAACAACTGAGCATCCTATTCAAATAAATAGAATCACAAGTGATTCTGACACAAATATTTCTAATGCTAGCATTTCTACAATAACAATCATAATTGGAAATCCTGTTCAAATAAATATTTCTAACGTTTCCGGCGAAATTTCTTAAAACCACTTCCCGGAAGCCCACTTCCGGCTATCATATTTGCTGTTATGTTATCCTGGGCGTTAGTCATTAACGACTGTAGTTTTTTATCCACGGCGTTATTTATTATTTTACTAACCTGTGTAGGCATTACTGCAGTAGATGGTAGTGAAGTCATTTTAGAAATGCTAGCATTAGAAACACTAGTGTTTCTGGGGTTTGATTGGAAATTCGAAGAATTTCGTCGTCGAACTAGCGCTGTTAGTTTATCCCGAGCGGCTGAAAATGCCTTACTAGCAAGATCACCAACAGTGTTAATACCCTTATCTCGGATAACATCAATTGCTTTCATTGCTGCCTGTTTTGCAAATGGAGCCACTTTTGGAGCCATTCTTGAAAATAATCCCATTATAGTATTACCGAGACCATCTCCATAGTATACTCGGTATTTTGGTAATCGTGAGTTTACCACGTAGACGTTAGTTGGTTTATCATGGTTGTAGTGTATGATCATTCTTCTATATACAAAAACACTAGTGTTTTTCCAAATGCTAGTGTTTCCAATTATCTAATCGCTATGATAACCATGAGAATTTTCGGCTAACTCCTCAATGAAATCTCTATATGTTGCAATATCCATGATACCACCTTGAAATAATCTCCTACAGATATCAGCTGCTTCATTGATTATTTCCAGTGAGTTATTCCCGGCTCGTTTTCCACCTACAAGTACTTCTAATCGTGCTATATCACCGAGAATATTACCAGGGCAAGAAATACTTGTATTTCCACTCGAAGAGTTTCCAACACTAGAATTTCCAACACTAGAGTGAAAATCCATAGGTGAATATCCCTTTCCGGTTTTTTTCTTAGTTTTTTCTTCTCTTTTTCTTTGTTGTTCTTGTTGCTTTTCTTCTTCTTCTTGTTGTTGTTGTATGTCATAATCTTCAATTCCTCTCATAAACATTTTATACTCTAGTTTTTCCTTTTTTAAACGATCAATACTTTGATTCACTTTAAACAACCAATCAACCCAGTCAAGTCGTGATATTTTACTCTCTTTATACTCGTCCTTCAAAAAATCTTTTCTTGAATAATAACTTTGAACAGCAAAATTACCAAAGGCGATATAATCGTTGGGTTTCATTAATTGAAATTGTTTTATTTCTATTATACCCGTCGGAGTGAATTTGTCTATAAAGGGAACACCACGAGAAGTGGAAACTGCGCCTTCTTGTTCTTCTTCTTCTTCTTCTTCTTGTTCTTGCTGTCGTTGTAGTTCTTCTCGTTCTTCTTGTTCTTGCTGTCGTTGTAGTTCCATCTCCCCTGCGATTTCACCTGGAAGTATTTGTACAGCTTGTTTCGTTTGTTTAGTTCGTTTTGCTATTTTCTCCAACACAGGGAGAAGAGGCTTCTCTGTTCTAGGACCTTCTTTAGGGACATCTCCGTATATCGCCCGTTCAGTTGCTGTTTTCACATCTGTAGTTGCCTTGACAACCGGTTTGAAGAGTTGTTCTGTATCCTCTGTGAAGTCGGTGGCCATTGATTGCCGTTGTTGAAGTTTTTCACGTATGCGATCACGAAGGGGTAATATTTTCTTAAGAGCTTCAAGTCTTTCTTTAGTGTTCCGTGTAGTTAATGATTGTCCTATCATTATTAAAAGAGTATCACTAATTGTCAAATTAAAAAATCCTTTGGATTTTCAAATGCAAAGCATTTCATTGCAAATCATTTCGAAAGAAATCACTAACTAAAAAATGCAAATCATTTTAATACTTCCTTGTTGTTACACACATAATTTTACTTCCTCATACCGTACTGGTTATACAAACAAAGGAGGCTCTCTACGCGTGGGGTTCATCACCTTCAGAGTTTTCCATTAATGTTTTTAATTGTCTCACTTTACAATTAATAAGTCTCTTTTGTTCATATTCTAATCCTAATTGCTTTCGAACAAGTTCAACGATGCTACATAATGGTACGAAGACATTAACATCTTCAGTATTGACTAAGCTCTCACGTATAAGCTTTTGGATATTCTTAATTAAAAAATATTTTTTAGATAGGACATATTTTCCGGTCTGTTCTGCAAATTGTATATCCTCGAAATTGGTCATAATTTGATCACAATCCAAACCTGAACATAATTTTATATTTTCATCCTTCAACTTGTTGATTTCAATAATAATCAATTTGAGATTTTCAATATTCATATATATATATATATAAAAATATATTTGTTTAAATACTTTGTATTTTCAAAATGAATTCTGGATACACTAAGGTGTTGATCATCTTAGTATACCCAGAAGCTTAATGCGATTATAGGTGATTATGATTATATATAATGAATGACGACGGCACATTTACCGTTTTAAACCCCCTTGGTGTTTTATACATCAAGCAGCGCGCTCAACGGTTAACCGACAAACACATAACAATAGATTATAGGTGAACAATGAATGAATTGATTTCAATGACAATGACGACGGTACAACAATAGATTATAGGTGAACAATGACAATGGTATATACAATGAATTGATTTCAATGACAATGACGACGGTACAACAATAGATTATAGGTGACACAATGAATTGATTTCAATGACAATGGATGACGCGGGCTATTCTACATTCAAGTGTAAACAAAACCGCAAAATCGAAACTTTGGTTTTGAATGTCAATAATAACGTTCATACCACGTGTGACGGTGTGGTTTTGTTTACACTTGAATTTCGGCTAAATGCCCAATTATAATAAGAACGAATTTGTATATATATACACTCATTACGACGAGGTGATATAAAATAGGTGTAGTGATTGTAATTATTTGTTTGTTTATTAGCGATCACTGACAACGTTGAAAACACATATAATACTTGAAACAGACATTAAAAAAAATGTTTAAATACGACGTGTTTATAAAACAGTTCTGTTAATACTTGAAAAAAGACAAAATTGATTATGTTTTGTTCAGATTTATTTAATTATAACAGCCAATGAAAAATCGAAGATTTTCCAACACTAGCGTTTCCGTGTTTAAGATCCGTAACTCTGTCATTGGTGGAAATCCTACGGATTTCACACGTGTTATACCTAACGGAGTTATCTCCCATGTGAAATTGCAAAATTGAAGATTTTCAATGGAAATTCTTTCACAATTTCACGAAGCAATTTCCAATGCAAATTATACATAAACAAACTGAATTTTGTTTTTAAAACGCTTTGAAAAAGCGGTCTTATAAATTCCCTCTGCTACTTTTTGTACCGAGGAGGTGTGAATATCGAAATACTTACCAGCTTCTGACATTGATTGAAATACCATCTCCGTGTCAGTATTAAACGATCTTACAGGTCTAGCAATTTTCGAGTATTTCCCAGTTCTTCCTCGTTTTGTGTTTTCACATTGAGAAATAACTTGAAGGTTGTTCAATTTGTTATTCTTGGGATTAGAATCAATATGATCAATAACAAAACCATCCTTGATTAATCCATTATACACTTCATAAACGAAACGGTGATTGAGATACATTTTCCCTCCAGCTTTAAATATCAAATAACCCATACCATTATCCCGCCCAACAGATTTCCTATTTTTACTGTGTCTAACAACACCATCACGAGAAGCTTCGTAATTTTTAATAACAGGATGTCTTTGAAATTCTTGGCTCATTTATATATAATATATCTATTTGTCTAATTCGTTAATTGGCTGAATTATAACATTGGAAAATCTGCCTAAGTAATCTTGAGCAGTTTTTATGATTTTGCTATTGACGTCGTTAGGATTTTTGATTCTTCGCTTGTCATAATAACGTTTTAACTCTCTATAACGCTTACCCCCGCAATTTACGCATAACTGCGACTTGCCTCTTACACCTACCCCACAATGCAAGCATGGTAGAGGTCCCTCCGAACCGTTTCTTACACTCTGCATATGATACCCACAGAATTCATTTCTACATGATTTGTTACACGGAGTCTTTGATCCAATCATAAGCCATTTGCAATGATTCATTATATAAAATTTTCTTATTTAAATACTTGTTTTAATTATAATATGAAGGAGTTCAAGAGATTATCGAAAATTAAGCCTTGGAAAAATGTTAGATTTAATCTCGATAGAATCTCTGATATACCTAAAAGTCTAGTAGATGATAAACCACTATTGAGTAAAATCAGCGACTGTTTTAATGAGTTTAAGCGTGATGGAGCATCTCATACGTGGTCGACATTTCGAATTATTGATGAAGATGTCAATATACCCATAATTGATGCTACTATGAATGATATAAGAGCAGCTGTGATACTTTCACACCTTGGCCAGAAATCCAAAGGTAAATTGCAAAGCAATTCTCTACGGAGGTATTTTTTTAGAATAAAATTCATTATCGAAGAGGAAGGTGAATGGATTATCAGAGATAAATTTGACCCAATCCTTAAGGATAAAAAAACTGTTATTGTGAGTAGAGATTCCAAACCAGGAATTTTAACTGGAATTGACAAACCATACTATGAGAAATCTTACCCTGTAACAGCAGTTGTGTATGGGTTATATCCAATAAATAATAATCCTAATATTACAAAACTAGCTCCAATGTTTTCATCATCAGTGGCTTTGCCACTTAATTGTGTAGCAACACGGTTAATAGAACACTTCAAAAATGCATCCCGGGGAAACAAATTAACTGATCTACGAAGAAACAAAATAACCGAATGGGAATTGACAGTGAATCAACATGGAGCAAGGATTTCCGATATAGCTAAATTAGAAGCATTATTAAAATTTCCAATATCGGTAGCGACAATAACCGGAGAAGTATTATACGAACCGAAATATCAATCGCGAGGAGCTCCAATTGAAATTATTGATCATAACAAACACGCGTGGACACCCGCGGTAAATATATTTCCACGAGAAAGAACTGTTCGATATATCCCTAAAGAATTTTCTAGGGATGGTTTCTATGAAGAGAAATTATTTGATGCTATTCACGCGTTAACCAAAGACGACCCTGTGTCAGTATGGTTACTCAGGAGTAATGAGGATCCGGAAATAGGATTTGATCAGTTTGTAAAACCAAATGGTGAATTATATCGAACTGAAGAATTAGATACTAGAATGAGAAAAATCGCTAATGAGTATTTAGAAGGAAACACTAGCATTTCTACAGAAAAACTACTTACGGATAGTTTTACTATTCCATCAGTGGTAGCTCACTTCGCACGAGAAAAGAATTCATGGCGTCCAACACGAAGTGATTTTCTGGAGGATGTGAAGTTGAGTTGCGTCGAATTTGGTCATGGAGGATTGTGGAATACGAAATACTCACGTGATGGTATGATTTCAATTGATATATCCGCGTGTTATCCTGGAAGTTTTCTCGGGTATGGAGAATGCTCTAAGTACTTCAAACGATTTGGACACCCCACACATGAAATGACTCGTGTTGCGATTAATGGTCCATTGCCTGATTTTGATTTAACCGGGTTCGCTCGTGTGATATCATTCGAATTAGCTACAGGGTTACATCCGTGTAGTTATCTTTGGCTTGGTAGACATATGTATGAAAAAGCGTGGATGCCAATTGTGCTATTGTGGTATATGATCGATTGTGGTATGCTAATATCGTTAATTGTCAGTGAAGCGATTATTTGTTATAACGCTCAGAAAGATGTTTGGTTACCAAAACCTGATCTAGAAAAAATAATTAACGAACAACGAAAACAATTTCTAGATGGAAATTCGAAGAATTTCAGCGAGGAACAAATCATAGATTGGTCTAAGAAATTATTCGAAGGTAGTAATAGAGAGGCTAAAGATCTCGGACGAAGAATAATCGGTAAATTCACTCAAGGTGGAAGATTTGACAATGCAAAATATTCTTCGAGATTAATCATAGACGATGAAGAATACAATTTCATAATATCTGATTTAATAAAAAAAGGGAAATTTGTAACCCGTAAGAACGCTTTTCTATCAGGGGAATTAGATGAGGAAGCTTACAAATCTGCGAGCGGAACTAATAATGTTTGGGTAGATGATGTCCTTCGAAATGGTAAGAAATTAGGTACGGTTGTTACCTACTGTGATGGAAAAAGTTGTCAATACACACAATTGAGAAGTTCTATGCTAGCCTATTCTTGTATTAATCTATTCTCGATGATAAACAGATTTCCCGATACCGCGGTTAGAGTAGCTACTGATTCGATGTATATCCATGAGAAATACAAATCAGATGTAGCTAAATTCACAGATCCTAAGGAAGCGTGGGGAAATTGGAGGTTTAAAAAAGAAACATTACATGAATATTGTAAATCCGCAGACGTTGCTATGGATGATAAATATATTTGTAGAAATATAGATAATATTTCTGAAGAATTTTCTACTGCACCACCTGTATCCGATCCGATTTGTAGATACAAGACAGTTTATTTAAACGGCTGTGGTGGATCAGGAAAGACAACTCGTGCAATCGAATTATTTCGTAATAGAAACACAAATGTTTCTAACATGATTGTGCTAACACCAACTCACAGACTCGCCAGAGAGATGATAGCGCGGGGGGTAAAAGCTTGTACTTATCATAGCTTCTTTCGATGGAAAGGCGATACATGGACTCCTGATCGAATGGGCGATAAATTTATTCCTGAAATAATAATCTGGGATGAAATATGCACGGTATCGTTGACAGTATTACAGATATTTCTTGAATGGTTGTTAAACAAAAACACAAAAGTCGTCATGTGCGGGGATCACGGCCAACCGCAGCCATTTGTTGGTGGATCTCCACATGAATGGCTAAAAGGATTTGTAGATTATTATGAAGAGATTAATACCGACCATAGATCACTTGATGAACAATTACGAGAATTCAAAGCGCTAATTAGATTACAACCGGATAAAATCCAATGTGAAATAGCGCGTGAAATAATCTCTGAAACTCCCATGAATGATTTTTGGGAAATGTGGAAGCCAAATGATTTAATAATCGCGAGTAGAAAAATAGTCAGAGACGCACTTCAGATGAAGTTGTTTGCGCTACATAAAGAAAAATTTGCAACGCTTCCAGTACCACTCTGTTATAGACCTAAGGATACACGAAAGCAGAATATCGACGTTGACATTCCTGGACAACAACAAAAGCAGAATTTAGTATTAAATGATATTGTGTTGGTTGATATCAGCGTCGTTAAAGATGCATTAGGTGCTGATAAATCCCCATGGACGTTAGGTTATGCAGCAACAATACACTCTTCACAGGGATTGACTATATCCGATACAACTCTTTGGATAGTAGATAATCATATTGAGTGGTCAAATTTAGTTTATCTCGCAGTATCCAGAGTACGGCGAATAAACCAACTTCGAAGAATTGTTGTTGACGATGAAATCATTGGTAACGATATTATCACTGGTGATTTTATCACTGGTGATATAATCAGAAAAAAACTCTCTGGCTATAAACAACAGGATAAAAAAAATAAACGAGAATTTGACATTGATGCTGAATTAATTAAGACGCTGAAACAGCAACAGAATAATCACTGCGCGAGTTGCAATTGTATAATGTGTTGGCAGTATTCGGATAAAGATCCTCGCCAATTCACCGTAGATAGAAAAGATAACAATCTCGGTCATGTCAGAAACAATGTGAGGTTGACTTGTCTTGAGTGTAATAGACGCCGGGGTGACAGCACCCTGGGTGCTAATTAAGACCACGCGGTGGTAATTGAGTATCCTCGGGAATCACTTGTAATTGTTCGCGTGTAAATCCTCGCTGAGGAGCAGTTGAATCCAGTCTATAGATTGGAGGTCTACCAGTTGATCGTGTTATACCGGATATATTATGCGTAGTGACACTCCAAATAGGATCAGTAGCTCTTTTTTTACCACCCTCAAGCTCTCCTGGTTCATATAAGTACCTTACAATGACATTACTACCAAGAATTGGTTCTTTTTGTGAAATTCCTTGGATTTCCATTTTGATAGACGCCTTCTTAATAGCGTTGACAGGTTTCATATTAATTGTTCTAGTAATCTCATTATTGATTGCGGTAATCACAGCTGGTAATCTCTTGACCCATTCACGGGATCGTTTATCCTGGATGAATTCTTTTGCGTATTGATATCCGAATAACCGCTCAGCAAGGGTTTTATTAAACCGTTCAACAATTGCCTGATCGCGATGTAGCGCAGTGTGTCCTCGTCTGATGGCGACATTATGATGTTTCATCGTAGATGTAACAACACCTTGAAATTCCTTGCCAGGATCAACTTGTAACAGATTTGGCCAGCGCAGAGGACCTCGTCGATAAATCCTCTCAAATGCAGAAGCTACTTCAGTAGATGATTTTGTTTTTAACGGTTCTGCTTCTTTGTATCGACTTGCAATATCAACTAACGTTAACGCGTATTTGTAACCGTTGTCATGCGGCAGAAATAGTATATCAGCTTGATGAACTTCATTAGGTGTTGTAACATCAAAATGCGAATAGTTAATTTGTTTAGGCGCTGGTAGATAAATTTGCCATATTGCCTGTTTAGATAACCAGTTTGCCGCTGTAGTTTTTTTCACCTTTGATGCACTAGCTAGTTTATTGATTGCTGCGTAACCTCTCCAGTATCCTCTCGGAGAATAATAAATAGATTCCATATTAAAATGCTAGCATTTTCAATTACCAGCACCTAACATCAATTTACCCTTCATAGCAGATTTTACCAACCAAGAAGCCAACTTTTCTTTGAAGGATTTATCAGGAATAGCATTTAACGCATGAATTAATTTTACATCTGCGAGATGTCTGTGTTGAAGATTGCTGCTTTTATAAGCGACATCATGAACATGACACGCCTTATCAATAGCGTTTATTGGATACTCGCCGGGTCGGGGCTGATTTTGATCATCAAGTCTGATATCTAATCGTGTTCCCGGTCCACAGTAGCTATATCCTGGAAGGTGCTTTTCTCCTGGATACTTTGCCCACGGTGTTCCTGGGAGTTTTGTCAATTTGGCTGCAATATCACCTCCTCGTTTTTTTTTAAAGGTTTCGTGGAAGTAAATCTAAATTTCTTTGTACTACACTGTACGCATTTACCAGAAAGCGCTGATCGATTATTTTTCGTTGTAATAGTCGTCAAGTCATTTGTGCCAGTACGCGTCCTACACTTCACACAATATAGATCCATAATTATATTATATAACGGCATGAATGTAATTGATTATTCAGCTACGAGACGACGGGAACCTATTAAACACCATGCAATGTTACCAAATTCTATTCGCGCGATTATCATCGGACCATCTGGAAGTGGTAAAACACAATTGCTACTTAATTTAATAACGAGATGGATGAAGTGGGATAAATTGTACATGATTGCTCCGAGTGTAGACGATCAACGATGTTATGAAGTATTAAAGGATTTTAATGATGCCGCGCAAGAAATTAACGGTGATGGTGTTATTGAGTTTATAACCGATATCGAAGAGGCACCTAGTATTGATGATATTGATGGAAGTATTAACAATTTAGTCGTATATGATGATATCATGTTAGATAATCAAAAGAATCCTGCTAGAATATTTTCCCGGGGGCGTCACAAAAACACCGATGTGATATATATCACTCAACGTTACACTCAAATACCAAAAGTGATCAGAGATAACTGCAATATGCTATGTGTATTTAACGGAGTTGATACTCATACTCTTAGAAATATTTGGCAAACTTGGTGCGGTGGTGATATGGATCATAATCAATTTAAAAATTTCTTTAGCCGCGCTCAGTCAATCCCACACGGATTTGTGACGATAAATTTATCAGACCCTCGGACAAGATATCGTATCGGACTTGATCAAATATTTAGTTAGCGCATTAGCAGCCGAGGAGGTGAACGTCAACTAAATGGCATCTTTTTTTTTACCAAATGGACCCTTCTCTTGATATTTATTAGAAGGGTTTATTTGACAAATTAAGACTTCCTAGTAAATATTAACTAGAAGGGTTTATTTGACAAATTGAGAACTTCCTAGTAAATATTAACTAGAAGGAAGCATCGTTGACGACTAAAAAAGCTGGTCTGTTCACCTCCTCTGCTGCTGCCCACGTATGTTTATGTATCTTTTGTCTGCTTTCCTTTCTCTTCTACAATAATGAAAGTCATTATGTATATCTAAAAAAATATAGGTAGCACCTTTGAAGTAAAATGACTCAGTCTTTTCTTAATTTGTGTTTCAAAATTAACTGAAAAGCTTACTTACCAACAGGACCAAAAGCAATTGAAAAGTTGGCCCACCACAGGTCTTGTTGATACAAGACTTTTCCGACGTAAACAGGCAGTGTTGGAAACCAGGATTAAGGAACACATCATAAAGAGTCTTCGGTCATACATGAACATTGTAGCAATATGGGATATTCCATCGTTCCCATTCAAACCAAGATGATCACAACAGTTATGTTGAAAAGGAAGGTGAAAGAGGTGATCAAAATACAACAGTGGAGGTCAACACTAAACAGGGACTAAGGGCATGAAGTACCACCCACATTCACCAGTCTCTTCGTTTCATGTGACAATTACAAGTCACATGATCAACATTAGTCACTGATGAAGGCAATTTGATCTTACTGAAAATTTCAAACTCTTAAGATATTTAGGCTCTGAGTGTGTGAAATTACTAATGATAACCCTTAGAAATGTGTGGTTGTAATAGATGTGATTGAAAGGTCAAGACAGGCAGAGATAAACTGACATCATTCCACCGATTACCTATTTGATTTGACATTCACTTGGGTGATTAATGTGTTCTTGCTGCAGCAGAGGGAGAGCCTTTTAGATTGATTTGCATAGGTAAAACATGATGTGGAACAAGTCCATTTTTTTAAAGTTTGGTAAATCCTAAATGTGTATTGAAGAACAGTAGCTAATGCATATCTTTGCCATGCAATTAATTAAATTTTATTCCATGTAGTATAAAATAGCAAACTTCAAGCATGATTATTTCTTTAGTTGGAAGACTAAAGTAAAGTAGTGTGTAAGTGGAATTCCTCTTTAAAGGTAGTGTTGAAATGCAGCTGTCTTCTACCACTAGGTATGCCATGATTTGACATGATAACTATTGAGACCATTGCATATTTGCACTTCCTCACAACAGTTTAGATGAAGAAGGGTCTTTGCCATTGCTTAGAAAAATTAAACAAGACCTTTTGGTTATGTATGAACGACAGTAGATAATCATCCAGTTGCTACAGTAGTAGACTATCATCCAGTCTCTACAGTAGTAGACTATCATCCAGTCTCCACAATAGTAGACTATCATCCAGTCTCTACAGTAGTAGACTATCATTCAGTCTCCACAATAGTAGACTATCATCCAGTCTCCACAGTAGTAGACTACCATCCAGTCTCCACAGTAGTAGACTATCATCCAGTCTCCACAGTAGTAGACTATCATCCAGTCTCCACAGTAGTAGACTATCATCCAGTCTCCACAGTAATAGACTATCATCCAGTCTGCACGAGTAAGTTTTGTTTTGT
Source organism: Unio delphinus (assembly GCA_029339505.1). NCBI lineage: Eukaryota > Metazoa > Mollusca > Bivalvia > Unionida > Unionidae > Unio > Unio delphinus. The sequence goes on from JAQISU010000153.1 coordinate 2,267,198, forward strand.
GATGTGGTCCATGTAAGAGATGCCAAGGATAGTTCTGTAGCATCTCATTTCAAGTGCCTGGATTCTTTGTTGCAATTCTGATGTCAGGTTCCAGGCCACACATGAATACAAAAAGATTGAGATGACTAGTGCTCTAAATAGTCTGATTTTAGTTTTCAGACTGATATTTTTGTCTCTCCAGATGGGTCTTATCTTTGACATAGCTGCCGTTGTGCCGCTCGTGACAAAATTTCTGCTCATGATCCCTCTTCATTGATTACAGAACCAAGATATTTAAACTGGCTCACTGTTTCCAGTTCATGTTCTCTGACTTTATTCTGTGCTGAGATTTGTTTTCCACTGTTTGTCATCAGGTTTGTCTTCTCAGCGCTTAACTCCATGTCACAGGGTTCGTACGGTCTTTGAAGGTCTTTGAAAGTTTGGGAAAAATGAGGTAGCGTTTTCAAGGCCTTGAAAGTTTGGGAAAATCGAGCATATTACCCTGAGGTCTTTGAAAGTCTTTGAAAATTGAAATAAACCCCCCAAAAAATAATTTCTTTCCAGAATCACAAATAAAATTATCCGAGGTTGTTAGATTCAGATGTAATCTAGTTATCCTGGTTTCTTTCTTTTTATGACCCGTTCAGTTTATTGCCGCCGCAATAACAAAAGAGGCTTTGTTTTGTTTGGCCATCCAAAGTATGCCGCGGCGGCGACTTCAATCACACATGCACTCTTCATCAAAGCAATACGGTGCCGCTACACACTTCATCAAAGGAAGTCACCAATAAAATTGCCCAAGGTCGTTAGCTTCGGATGCAGCTGGTTTTCCTGGCTTCTTTTGTTTGACGAATAGTTCAATTTGACTGGACGAGTCCATCAGTTTTAGCCAATCAAAATGTTAATTACACTAATTCTACGTAGAAAGTTCGCGAAAGTTACACGCTCGAGAATTCAAAATTTCTTCATTCGATTTACATCTTCTGCAAGTTCAGTGTTTAAAAATGCCAGGTCTTTGCTCTTTCAACGATATCTGGCTTGAACAAGAGAAGTACAAGGAATGGCTGCAAAAGGATAAGTTATGCAAACGAAAGGCGTTTTGTACATTGTGTAAAAAGACGATCAACTTGGCTTCAATGGGAGAAGGAGCCCTTACAAGTCATGCCAAAGGTAAGTTGCAAATTAGTAACTACATGTTCATTTGGTGGAACAAAGATGCAGAAGTATAAGCAATTGGTATTTTTGGGAAAATAATGGTAATTCATTACTCGTCGGGTATAAAATAAGATCGTTTAGTTTGATGATTTGGTAGATATAGCAAAAGAGGGACTGTTTAAATGTACTTCTACCGTCGGTTTATTTTAGACATTTGAGGAAAAAATTCATTTTCGAAAATTTTGTTCTACATAACAATATTACTTGATTTAATACAGAAACATGCATTGTACTAAATTAAATTCACGGATAAACAGTTTCAAAGTGCGCATGCGTACACTATATTAGAGTTAAACAAGAGTTATTGTTCTTGAAATGTTTATCACAAAAAATGGGGGAAAACCCGCCTAACCTAATTTTAAAGTCAGAGAATTAGGTGCCACATATCACAGCCTTTTTTATTAAAAAAAAAACAATATTTTATTTCACTTTTTCAGAAGCCATTTTTAAATGGTAATTTGTGTCTAAATAGCTTTTCTTACTAGTATGTAAAACCGAATTAAAAATTACTTTCATGCATCATGAAGTTGTATGTTTTCATTTAGATTCATTAAAATTCTTGCAGTGATAATTACTTTTGTTTCGTTTCTAGGATGTAAGCACCAACAAAATGCAATATCTGCAAAACAAGTCGCACCAGTAAGTGCATACTTTTCACAGCCAGCAGCAGATGGTGTGACAAGTACAAAGCAGCCTACCAAAGCAGCTCTAGCAACTTCTACTTTAAAGACTAGTTTAAAGACTTTTTGCACTAAATCTGAAGTACTACGGGCTGAAGTTCTTTGGACAATGAAATGTATTTACAGCCACTACAGCATGCACTCATGCATGGGCATCAACACTATTTTCAAAGCAATGTTTCCTGACAGTAAGATTGCTGAACAGTTTTCATGCAGTGAACGCAAGACAGCTTATCTTGGTGTGTTTGGATTAGCACCTTTTTTTGCTGATCAGTTGTTGATGAAAGTGAGAGAGGCCAACGTGTATGTCCTTCTGTTTGATGAGACTCTGAACAAAGATATGCAGGAGAAACAAATGGACTTGCATGTACGGATATGGGACTGCAATAAAATCAGCACATATTATCTCACTTCTGAATTTCTTGGTCATGCTCGTGCTGAAGATCTGGTGGACAAGTTTGAGCCCATTGTGTCTGACATAGGATATAAGGGTCTTCTACAGCTGTCGATGGATGGACCAGCAGTTAACTGGAAATTGTATGACTTGTTGCAGTCTCATATTTCACATTCAACACCCTTGAAAATGTTAGAAGTTGGTAGCTGTGGACTTCATGTTATGCATAATGCATTTCGCAGTGGCTGTGCAGCAGTACCATGGGATTTGGAAACTCTTCTGAGCAGTGTGTACCACCTATACCATGATTCACCAGCAAGAAGACAAGATTTCATGGACTTTACAGGATCAAATGTATTTCCACTCAAGTATTGTAAACACAGGTACGAATATTTGTTTGGGTTACTCGATGTCTATTTATACAGTCTATTTTACTTTTTTAATTCATTTAATTTCTGAAAGTGTTTAAATTTAACTTGCATGGTATTGAAAGAAAATTAAAGTTCTCATTGCTACCGTAATTATTAGTAATTTTTGTTTTGTTTCAGTTTGTATTGTTGAATTCTTTTCTGTTTTAATCAAACTAATTATGATTTTCCTTGTTTCAGGTGGCTTGAGAATATTGAACCAGCGGAGAGGGTCATTTTCCTTTTGCCTCATCTTGCCGACTTTTGTTCGGCTGTGAAGAATAAAAAGATAACAGTACCAACCTGCAAGTCCTTTAAGAATGTTCTTGATGCTGTTGGGGATCCTTTGATTAAAGCTAAGCTGCAGTTCTTTGTAACTATTGCCAGAATCACACTACCCTTTTTGGAGGCTTACCAAACGGATAAACCTATGCTTCCATTCCTTGCTACAGACCTGGGAGGTTTAGTGAAAGACCTCATGTCACGTTATGTGAAACCTGAAATCATGTCCAAGGCAAATTCTGTAACCGCATTAGTGAGCATCGGGTTTGATAAGAAAGAGAATTTCCTTGATGCAGGAAAAGTTAAGGTTGGCTTTTCAGCTTCAGAAACATTGTTAAAGGTAGGAGCTTCAGACAGGGATAGATTTGCTTTCAGAACAGAGTGCAGAGACTTTATGATTGCAATGGTAAAGAAGCTGTTTGAGAAATCACCTCTAAAATATCCCTTGGTGAAAAACATGTCCTGGGCTGACCCTGGACTTATGCAATCAGGATCAGACAAGGAAAAGGGAGAAACAAAACTTCGTAGGGTCCTAAAAATTATGTGCGAGGCAGGAAGAGAAGTAGAGTCCCGATGTGATTTAATATTAACTCAGTACGGAAAATTAGTGGATGAAGTTATCCAATCTGACAATCATCCCTTGAAATGCTTCAGTAGAACAGATGATAGACTTGATGAAGTGTTTTATTCTGTCCTTTCCAAAAGAAATGAATATCTTGAACTTTGGAATGTTCTCCAGAAAATGTTGTTGTTGTCACATGGGCAGGCAACAGTGGAGAGAGGATTTTCTATCAACAAACAGGTATCTGTTGAGAACCTCAGCATCGAAAGCCTCAGAGCTCAAAGGTTAATCGTTGACACCATGAGAAAAGCAGGTGGACCTTTGGAAATCATCATTAGCAATGAAATGATGACATATGCCTCCTCTGCAAGACATAAGTACCATGCCTATCTGGATAAGAAGAAAGCAGAGGAGAAGGATGAGAAGAAAAACCCAAAAGGAAAGAAACGGGAGTTGGCCTTGGATGAAGTGGAAGAACTTAAAGCCAAAAAGCTGCGTCTTGAAGCTGACATTGCCAGCCTACATGCTTCCTCTGTACAGAAAGCAGAAGAGGCAGAGTTAAAAGGACTCATTGTGCTTGTCACAGAGTCAAATGCTCTTAGGAGAAGAGCAGAGGAAAAGATGACAGTGGTGGCATCTCTTTCCAAAATGATTGAAGAGAAAAAAAAGCAAATAAAATAATGCATTTAAAGCAGTGCTGATGTCTTTAAGAGAACAATTTATGTTGTATTAAATCTGACACATATGTTACTCATTTCTGGAGAACAAAAACAATGAATGTTAACCTATCTTCTCGATCATTATAATGCAATTTTAGGAAATTAATTATAGTTTGACTTTAATCAGTAAACAATATTGTGGTATTTGGCATTCGTTGTTTTCTCATATGACCTGTATACACAATGTTAGCAAAAATAGGTCTTGGAAATCTCTGTTTGTGGTCTTTGAAAGTTTGGGAAAAGTCTTTGAATTTATCATTCATATTTGAGTACAAACCCTGTGTCAGATCTGAAGATGTTTCATCCAGGTTCTTCGCTAAGGTGGCAAGCTCATCTTCACTGCCTGCCAGCCCATCAATGTCATCTGCAAAGCGGAGGTTGGTTATGTTACCCCTCCAATGCTGACTGTCCCACGGTGGTTTTCCAGGGCTTCGCTCATGATGCGCTCTAAGTATATGTTGAAAAGCATGGGGGACAGGAGACAGCCTTGATGTACTCTGACTGCTGTCTGGAACTGGTCCCCCACAGGACCTTGGGCAATTACTGCACAGGTAGCCTTAGTGTACAGCTGCTTGATGGTATTGGTCAACTTTGTCAAAAGGCAGTTTTGAAATCTATGAACACATGATCGATGTCTTTTTGATGTTGCAAGTACTTTTCACACAGAATCCTGAGATTGAATATTTTTTCTATTGTGCTTCTGGTTTCAGTCTGTTCAAGACGATCTTCAGCATCACCTTACTAGCATGGCTGATCAAACTGATAGTTCGGTAATTTTGGCACAGCTGGAGATTGTCTTTTTGGAGCGTGTTATAATCAGTGACTGGGTCCACTGTGTTGGCCATTCACCTGTCTGTCAGATCTTGTTGCTGATTTTTTTTTAGTAGCTCTATCGCTGATCTCCCCCCTCCCCACAGCACCCCCATTGTTGACAAGTTCAGCTGGGATGTTGTCTACTCCAACTGCCTTCCCATTCTTCAGTGCTTTTATTGCTGACTTCACCTCTTCTTTAAGAATGTGGAATCATCATCATTTGCATCTGTGAGGCATTTTCCATTTTCATCTTGAATGGTACTTACTCTTGCTTGCTTCTGTCTGATGAGGTCTTTCACAGTTTGGAATGCCTTTTTGCTGTTATTCTTTATCTAGCTGCTCTCTATTTATGTGCACTTTTGTCCAATCTAATCTTTTGCTTTCTTCAAGTTTTTTCCATCTGACTCCCTGAATGTGCCATGTGTAGTGTTCCAGCTCATGTGTCAACTCTTGAAGTCTTCCAATTTGTGTTCTAATGTTCCAGGTAGTGATGGTGTTGCTGTCTCTCACTCTTATTTTATGCAGCCTGGAATTTTATGCTTGTATGATAGACAGAGCTTTAGTTGTTCTCATTTTTATTACAGAAATAGGGGCTTACCTGTCCATCTACCTATGTATCCATCCATCACACTTCATTTTAATTGTTTTAGGCCATTTGATGCATTGTGTTGGGGCATCTGTTGCATTCCAAAACTTCTCTTCTAGTTTTATTTTAGTGTCTGTGTAGTTGTGATTTTGTGTGTGATTGATGATGATGTATAAAAATGTTAAGTATTGTTTGTCTATATAATTCTTCAAAGAAAAATGTATTTTATTTAATTTTATTCCAGATATAGTTTCCATTCATTTTCTGTGGTATTAAATAATTTACTCTAAATTGGACAAAGTCACACTTTTATTACATGCACTTTCTGCTTTAGGACAACAAACCTCATGTTTGAAGCCTCAAAACCTCCAACAACTGGAAGGTTGGGAAATATACAGAAAAATGTATAACCCTCTTTATGCAGATATATAGACCATGTGATTAAATGTTTGTGATTATTGGAATGAATATAGCTGGTATTATTGTGTTTTACTGTGATTGGAATGGGGACATGTTTCAGAAACACAAATCTTGTTTCTCACTTGTTCTTTTTCTTTTCCAGGTTGTAGACACAACAATGAAATTAGGAGAATTTGAAGATTTGTCCAAAGTGAAGAAACTTGAATTGTCTGATGAAGACTATACTAAAAGAACAGGTGGCCTATTTATTACCTTTTATTATGTCCTGGTAAAAGACCAGAAGAGCTTGTATGATGGAATCTCTTCCACCATCTATCCATCTGTTTCTTTTTACTTTTTAAAAACTACTAGAAGCATTATTTTACATGTATATTTATCCCGGGCTATAGTTGGTCTTCAGAAATCATCAGAACAGGTGCTTGTATTAACATGTGGTTTTCACTAAAAGACTTCTTATGATATGTACTAGGTTTTTAAATAAAAATAATACCGAACAATGACTGCCAATAATGTGTAGAGCTTGAAAATCTTTTTATCACTACTTCTCCAGTATGGATGGTCTTAGTGACTTGTGGATTTTGCTGAAAGACTAAAAAAGTCCAGTTGGTTTTATGCAGAAATGGTGATGACCTAACATTTATTATGGTTGCCATGGTCACCATCTTGAAAATCTTGTGGCCTCACCTGAATGGATGGTCATAAAAAAAGTATACAATTCAATAACTCAAAAACTTGATAACTGGATGCATCTTTGTTAGTATGTCTCCCTTGTTAACTCACACCTAAAGAACTCACAAACACGTTTATAACTCAGGGTCGATGTAGAGTCTATTATTTAAAAGAAGACAGTTGCAAAGAATTGGCCCCAGTTTGTTGAATGTTTAAAAAAAAAATACAATAAAGACCATTACATGAAACTTTTATATAATCAAATACAGCATTTAATGCCTGGAAATCTGATTCATGAAATTCACAACTTTTAATAAAAAGTCATATTTTTTATCTAAGGTTCCTATGCAAAATATTCTCAGTACACTGTAAAGAACAATAATCAATTTTTATTTTGATCCATGGAAATGTCATTAATGTCTGCTTATGGCAGATTTTTAAGAAATATATATCAGTTGAATAATTACTGACAGATGAATTATGTGTTTTAATTCTGGTAGTGTAATCATCATAAATGCTATATAGCCTCTTGTATTCAAACATGAAATCTGTCAATCTACCATCACAGATATTTAATTGCTGTTTATTTCATTATCTGTTGCCACCTGTTAGCATTTACCGGACATTTTTGATTGATTGATTCATTGAATTTTAACGGTGCACCAGCACTTTTAGGCTATTTAGAGCCATACAATAGGTTATATGTTTAAAAATAAGAAAGGTTTAATATCGACCAACGATATAAAAAAAAAAATAATAGTTAAATATAAAATGGTAAGACGTTGGTAACAGGAAAATATGAAGCTTCCCAATCAACGGGAGATGTAAATGGTGTATGTTGATGATAAGATGTTGTATATAAGAGGCGGTATTTGCATTAGACAAAAATGCTTTTAGGTGATGTCATACAAGTTATAGTTTAAAATAAAGATTTACTTCCTTCAGGAAATCTAAAGTAACAGTGATTTGTATAGTATCAAAAAGTTCCTTCATGTCATGTACATTATAGTATTTATCACGCGTAGGTTGCAGGTCCAAGGTTGACATTGCCGGGGTGGGAGTGGGAGACAAGCTCCCCACTCCTCCAAAAATGCCCCATAGGGCTTGCAACTCTGATCGCCTCTGTCAACTAAAATCCAGCTCCTGGCCTTCGCGAGTGGCTTAGCTTCTAAGTCCGGCGGACCATGTTTTCACTCACAGTAGAAGGGGTGAAGGCGGCCACTGGCGCCTTAAAACCAGTCGCTTCGGGTAGATGGGGCTCGTAAACCTTGGTTGGTAGCTCATCTAGGAGAAGGAAAACTCCGATCCCACACCTCCGCTGCCTTGCGGCTATACCCACTCACGGGAAGGCTAAGGGAGTAAACCCCGACAGAAAATCCGGAGACGGAGTCCCTAAGGCGGACTGACATTGACTTCAACATCATTCCAGCAACTCCTGCGACGCCGTTGGTGCCAAGCTGTAGCGACATTTGTCGTTCCCTTGGGTCCACCAGCTGCGTGGAGGGGGGGGGAGATCTGCTGTATGGGCAACAGCTGATTCTCCAATCTAGACTGCCCAGGCTTTGTAGCTCCACTGGAGAGGACACTCCAGCATTGTCTTAAGGCGTCGGCACAACACGGGAAGCAGCAGTCTACCGGTTATAAGCCATAGCTCGATTGGCGTAGAACTTGGCGCCAGGGGCTGCTTTCGACGGTGGGAGAGATCGCCATGTCTCATTAGAAGCTACCGCCCGCCTCGAGTTGGGCAGCCCCCAGTCAATAAGGTGCTTCCCGCCATGGCCTGCCTGCTTCACTGGGTGCTTGGAGCTTAGAGAACCATCTTGACAAGCAGGCCAAAAAAACTCTGCACCAAGCAAGATACAAAGAGGAAACAAGAAGACTCCAGCTCTTCGTTTCGCAAGCTGGAACATCAGAACCTTGTGCCCTGGACTCACCAATGACCTGCAGAAGATCAATGACGCACGGAAGACTGCCGTCATTGACAGAGAACTCTCCCGACTGAATGTCGACATTGCCTGTCTTCAAGAGACCCGACTGGCCAACAGCGGCACCATCAGGGAAGCCAACTACACCTTCTTTTGGCAAGGAAAACCATCAGACGAACCCAGGCAGCATGGTGTCGGCTTTGCTGTAAAGAACACCCTCGTCGCCTTCATTGAGCCTCTATCATCAGGCACTGAGAGGATCCTTGCCCTCCGGCTATCAACTTCCTCAGGCCCAGCCAACATCTTCAGCGTGTATGCCCCAACCCTCTACTCAAACCCAGAAGAAAAAGACCAGTTCTACGAGGCTCTGGATCAAGCAATATCAAATATCCCCAGTACCAAGGGCCTCTACCTACTAGGAGACTTCAATGCGCGAGTGGGAGCTAACTACAAGGCATGGTCCACCTGTCTCGGCCCGCACGGAAGGGGCAAAATCAACGAGAATGGCCAGCGACTGCTGGAGATGTGCTGCACCCACAGCTTATGTGTGACCAACACCTTCTTCAAATGCAAGGGGATCCACCGGGTATCATGGAGACACCCACGTTCCCGCCACTGGCACCAGCTAGATCTAGTCATCACCAGGCGCGCGGAACTAGCCAGCGTCCTTCTCACCCGCAGCTACTACAGTGCCAACTGCGACACGGACCACTCCCTTGTGGCCAGCAAGGTGCGAATAATACCCAAGAAACTGCACCACACCAAGAAGAATGGTCGCCCACGCATCAACACCTGCTGTGCAAGCAATCCAGAGAAGACATAGCAGTTCATCTGCAAACTTCACGAGGCTCTCACCAAAGAGACACCTGATGACACCATCGACTCCAAGTGGTCCCACCTCCAAGACGCTGTGTACAACTCAGCCATTACTGCCTACGGGAAGAAAGAGCACAAAAACACAGACTGGTATGAGGCCAGCTGGGAGGAGATGAAACCCGTGACTGAGGCGAAGAGGAAAGCTCTCCTGGCTTACAAGGCTGCGCCTAGCCTTGGTACATTACAGGCCCTCAGGACTGCCAGGAAAAATGCCCAGCAGGCCACCAGTCACTGCGCTAACACCTACTGGCTGAACCTCTGCACCAGTATACAGGTAGCTGCCAAAACCGGGGATGCAAGGGGCATGTACGAGGGTATCAAGAACTCAACAGGCCCACCCACCTCCAAGATCGCCCCACTCAAGTCCAAGACTGGCAAAGTCATCAAAGACCAGGGCAAACAGCTGCAGCGCTGGGTTGAGCACTGTCTTGAGCTGTATGCAACCCAAAACGTCATCACAGACACCGCCCTAGATGCCATCCCAGACCTGCCAGTCTTGGAGGAACTAGACACACCACCCACCCTGGAAGAGCTTAGCAAAGCCATCGACTGCCTCGCTTGTGGGAAGGCCCCTGGGAGTGATGGCATTCCGCCTGAAGTCCTAAAGATAGGGAAACCAGCACTAATCCAGCCTCTGCACGAACTCCTTTGCCTCTGCTGGGGACAAGGACACATCCCCCAGGACATGTGAGATGCAAACATTGTCACTCTATACAAGAACAAAGGAGACCGCAGTGACTGCAACAACTACCGGGGCATCTCTCTTCTCAGTATTGTTGGAAAGGCGTTCGCCCGTGTCTTCCTGGCGCGCTTGCAGACCCTAGCATCCCGAGTCTACCCCGAGTCCCAGTGTGGCTTCCGAGCAGGCAGGTCAACTGTAGACATGATCTTCTCACTACGACAGCTGCAGGAGAAGTGTCGTGAGCAGCAGATGCCCCTCTACATTGCCTTCATAGACCTGACCAAGGCATTTGACCTGGTCAGCCGAAGCGGACTCTTCAGGATCCTTAAGAAGATAGGCTGCCCCCCCACGACTGCTCGCTATCATAACATCGTTCCACGAGAACATGCACAGCACAGTGTGCTTCAACGGCGCAACATCAGAGGCCTTCCCAGTCAGCAGCGGAGTGAAGCAAAGCTGTGTCCTTGCGCCAACTCTCTTTGCCATCTTTTCCATTCTCCTCCAGTACGCCTTCAAGGACTGCAGCGAGGGTGTGTATATACACACCAGGACTGACGGAAAGCTGTTTAACATCGCCCGTCTCTGTGCAAAGACTAAAGTTACAAAGGTTCTCATCCTTGAATTTCTCTTCGCCGACGATGCAGCCTTGACATCACACACGGAAGATGGACTGCAGCAGCTAGTATGCCGCCTCTCCCACGCCTGCAAGGAGTTTGGACTGACCATCAGTCTGAAGAAGACGAATGTAATGGTGCAGGATGCAGACTCCTCTCCCACCATCGCCATTGATGGGTACAACCTGGAAGTTGTTGAGGACTACACATACCTTGGGTCCACCATCTCCAACTCGCTCTCCATTGATACTGATGTAAATGGCCGGATTGCCAAGGCATCAGCAGTTATGGCGAGACTGAACCAGAGGGTCTGGGACAATCACATCCTCACAGAGAAGACCAAACTGCGCGTCTACCAGGCATGCGTGCTCAGCACACTCCTTTACAGCAGCGAGGCATGGACCACCTACGCGAGTCATGTGAGGAAACTCAACAGCTTCCACCTGAGATGCTTGCGGCGCATTCTGCATATCCAGTGGCAGGACAAAGTTCCCAACAGAGAGGTTCTAAAATGCACCGGCATGAACAGCATGTTCTCCATTCTCAGTGAGAGGCGCCTTCGCTGGCTAGGCATGTTAGGAGAATGGACCCAGGCCGCATACCCAAGGACCTGCTGTATGGCGAGCTAGTAGAAGGTGCACAAACGACTGGAAGGCCACGTCTATGCTACAAAGATGTCTGCAAAAAGGACATGAAGACAGCCAACATCAACATAAACAATTGGGAGAGCTGTGCTGACGACCGCTCCGCGTGGCGTCTTGCTCTCAGACAGGGCACTCAGAAAGCTGAGGAGATGAGAAACACAAACCTCGCTGCAAAGAGAGCCAGGAGGAAGGCGAACCAAAAACATCCTCAGCAAGCATCAACATACACCTGCAGCAAGTGCAACAGAGACTGTCACTTAAGGGTCGGACTCTTTAGCCCTTCGCGAAGGTGCAGATAGGACACCCAAATAATAAGCTACACCATCGTCTCTCGAAGACAAACGGATGCCGACGAAGGTTGCAGGTCGGAACACTCGGTCATTAAGTGCTTAACAGTGAATGGTTCATTGCAAGAAACACACTCTGGTGGATCTTCACCTTTTAGTATGTGGGAGTGGGTAATGTATGTTATGACTGATTCTGATTCTTGCAATGACAACCTCCTCCCTATGGATAGTTCTGTAGGAAGGAGTCCATTCTCCCAGGGTCGGTTTGATGGCATGAAGTTTGTTATTGACTGCATCATCCCATGACACCTGCCACTTCTGACCGGACGTTTTCATTGATCGCTATTTCACCAGACTGGTTTTTTTTAAACGCGTATTGATGACGGTGTATCAACAAATAAACCCGAATATAATGTGACATCTTTTTTAGAATTTGCAAATTTCACAATGTGGAATCAATCTTTGTGGGCATTAATCACATTTTTTATGATAAAACAAGAAATATATTAAGGTTTAATTTACCGATTCTTATTGTAATTTTTTCACGTTCAGTATATTTTGAAAGATTTTTAAAATATATTTTATCTTTGGAAAAAAATCTGGATCCACGCCAGACACCGCGTTATAAGCGGGTTCGCAAGTTATCGAGGGAGCGGTGTATTCAGGGAAATTTTAGTGGCCACAATGTTTTTACATGCTTTAAGGTGGAAGCATATAAAAAAATCTAAAACCGTTCTTGTCTATTAAAAAATTATGGAGTAGCAGTATCTGCTGATATACAAAACTTACAATACACAAAACTAAAATAGTAATGTCCAACAATTTGGGTACTAACATGTATGGATTTATACACCTACCTTAGCCTTATGTTGCAATGTTGTTACATATGTACGTCCATCTGTTTTGTTTCTTTTCAATAACTCAAATTGTCCACCATCTTCAATTACCAAACTTTGCAGATATGTTGGCACCTGGAGTACTATTTAGATTTCAGTATCAAAATATCAAATATTAGAGCAACTGTTATTGAAAGAAGAAAAATGGTTTCTGCATGGAAATTTCAGTTTTATATTTATTTCATATCCCAAGATTTATGTGCATTCAAAAATTAATGCATTTTTTGGTGTCTCAACACTTACATGCATTAAAAAAAATTCCTAGACAAAATTGGCAAGATTGCCATAGCGTACACAGCAGTGACCAGCTCTGTTCATTTACTACATTAAGAAACTATTATGACTGTATTTTATTTTGCACTTGCATATTTTCCGGTTTGTCTGCGCGATTGGGACCACAATATAGTGTACAGACCAGTACTTACACAATGCAAATGGTATATCCTTGTTTGTTCCCAAAAAATACTAGATGCAGATTTTTGCTTTATTCATCATTTTTACCAATCTCATTCTTCCAGATCATTAAAAAAAAGACATAAGTTGCTATTTCATTGACTTTGACCTATGCACCTATTTTTTTTTTTCTTCTTTTGATTATGAAAGTCACATTGACCAGCATACAGTATATTTGCTTAACTGATCATCATTGAAACAATTTATTTTTTTTGATTCGGCTTATGATAACGCAAATTCATAACTTTCAACACAGTATTCATTCCACTTTTGATTTTGGTCAGCTGGTTACCTCTGCATTTCCTTTTGTTTATAATTGGCAGAATGGTGTTTTGTCTTCTGAGAGTAGACCATGATAATTGTTTGATCCATGAAACTGGCATGTGAGTTTTGTTTGGCAACAATGCTGGTAACCATTCTACAACATTACTCCACACAAAATAACTGTTTGAAAATCTAGAGTGGGTTGAACATGATAAGGTGCTATGTATAATAGTAAATTTAGGTATTAACACTTGCATAGTTGAGTAGCACAATTACCATAGCCAAGTAAACAGGTACTTATGTATGGTCACTTCATCAAAGCAAACTACATCTGAGAGTTTAAGGTATTGCAGTTATTTCTAAGCATTATTTCTCAGATGTATTATATTTTGGAGGAATTATTTAAGTTTAGCGCAGTTGTGCCTGTAACTAAAATCCAAGAGATTTACGTCATGAAATGCATGTCATAATCTTCCATCTAAATGCAGTGACACAGCAATACTTAAACAAACAATTATAAAATGAAGACAAAAGTGATAGGTTACTGTTTTAAATGCCTACAGCAACCCGCTAATGCTCATCTCTTGTCATTGATCAAACTATAGGTCTGTTCAATAAGGGTTGTTATCTCCCCTGATTTATTACCTCCCTTCACATGCTTTTCACAAATAAAAATAAAATTGACCTGTTCCCAAAATTTTGGGGAGCAAAAATGGCACACCTAGACATACACCACAATTAATTTTACTTTATGTTCTCTACATATATTTCTCAGTGCTGACCTTTCAACTGTGTGACAATAAATACAAATCGTATGTTAATCTAAAATACATCCAAAGATGACTTAACGGTCAAGTTCTTGTCAGGGGTTCACCGGCATTGTTTTGAGCGGCTGCACTGTAAACAGAACAGCATCTACACAGAACACAGATTTCACTTCCGGATAATCACCAAGGCCTTGTTACTCCATGTGCACTGTCGCCAAATTACACACTGACAACCACTCTCTGAGCTCATATTCTCAAGAATAAGCAATTACTTTTAAATCCCTACCAAAAATGCATCAATAAAACTCTTCTATCACCACCAAAATGAGAGAGGAAAAAATGTTCTAAAACTAGACTAGAACTACATTCGTGGATACTGAACTGGAAATAATAATTGTGATGTGATTCCACCCAAGGTTAGCAGAGACCATATATATATATATATATATATATATATATATATATATATAACTACTATGACAACACATGGGGAAATAAGATCTGTATATATATGGCATAATGATGAACTTTTTGTGGAATTCAAGAGTGTACTGAAATTTAAATTCTTTTCCTGCAGATAAAACTTTTTTTATTAAGAGTTAGAATAGAAGCTCAGTATCAACAGGGCCGGCTCAAGTGTTGGGGGGTGTTGTTGATTTTTTGCTCACCGGAAGTAGATTTAACAAAGAACGATAACTCGCGCAAGGGAGGTAACAACCCTTATTGAACAGGCCTATACACATTGGAATTGGGTAGAAATAATAAGGAAACAGTTGAAAATGAAATATATTTATTGACTTTTCAAACATTATATCAATTTATAACATTCAGTTCATGATGATGGTCCCTTAACAACATTGTCACTATTTTTGAATCGTCGTTACGATCAAGAAAATACATTGATCGGTTAGATGGGGAAAAAAATGTTGAAGCTGTCTCAAAACTTCTACATGAAAAAATTGCTTTCATTTTGTGTCCCAAAATTTATAGGTCATTAAAAAAAATACTTTTGAAAATAATTTAGGGTGTACCAAGACTTAGTGTCCTAAGATTTAGAGTCCTATTAGTAGAGGAGTTTTAACACGGTGTGTGTATCTAATGTGCTGTTAACAGTACTGGGGGGGGGGGGTCTAACAGGGTTCGTACGGTCTTTGAAGGTCTTTGAGAGTTTGGGAAAAATGAGGTAGCATTTTCAAGGCCTTGAAAGTTTGGGAAAATCAAGCATATTACCCTGAGGTCTATAAAAGTCTTTGAAAATTGAAATAAACCCCAATTTTTTTAATTTCTTTCCAGAATCACAAATAAAATTCTTTTGATGAATCGATCAAATTGATTGGACGAGTCCATCAGCTTTGGCAAATCAAATTGCTCATTACACTAATTCACTCTACGTAGAAAGTAACACGCTTGAGAAATCTAAATTTGTTTAGTCAATTTACATCATCAGTGTTTAAAAATACCAGGTCTTTGCTCTTTCAACGCTATCTGGCTTGAACAAGAGAAATACAAGTGGCTGTAAAAAGATAAATTATGTAAACAAAAGGTGTTTTGTACATTGTGTAAAATTAAGACGATCAACTTGGCTTCAGTGGGAGAAGGAACCTTTCCTTTACAAGTCATGCCAAAGATAAGTTGCAAATTAGTAACTATCTACTGTTCATTTAGTACAACAAAGATGCAGAAGTATAAGCTGTTGGTAGTTTTGGGCAAAATACTCTTCGGGTATAAAATAAGATATTGTTTAGTTTGTTGATTTGGGAGATACGACAAAAGAGGGCTCGTTTAAATTTACTTATACTGTCGGTTTATTTAACATGTTTGAGGGACAAAAATCATTTTCGAAAATTTTGTTCTACATAATAATGTTCCTTGGTTTAATATAGAAATATCCATTGTAATAAATTCAATTCATGGATAAACAGTTTTAAAGTGCGCATGCGTACACTGTAGTATAGTTAAGCAAGAGTTGTTCTTAAATTGCAAGTAAAAAAAAAAATTTAAATGGCGTTAACGTGTGCTGTAAATCTTTAACGAAGTCAAGTCATTTGATTAGGCAAATAAAAAAAAGAATTAAAAAATGTGTTTCTAGTTGATGGCATGTCCCCGTTTCTCATTGCCGACCCTCGACTTTTTCCCCAATGCTATAAAAAAAAATTGTTTCAAAAAATCACATTGCCGAAATTGATTTGTGTATCTCTAGTCTGACTATACATCCCCGTTTGTTTGTACCCCTAAGTTATCCAATCGGACAATCATCCCTTGACATGCTTCAATAGAACAGATGACAGCTTTGATGAAGTGTTTTATTCTGTCCTTTCCAAAAGAAAGGAATATGTGGAACTTTGGAATGTTCTCCAGAAAATGTTGTTGTTGTCACATGGGCAGGCAACAGTGGAGAGAGGATTTTCTGTCAACAAACAGGAATCTGTTGAGAACCTCAGCAGAGAAAGCCTCAGAGCTCAAAGGCTAATCATTGACACAATGAGAAAAGCAGGTGGACCTTTGGAAATCATCATTAGCAATGAAATGATGACATGCATCCTCTGCAAGACATAATTACCATGCCTATCTGGATAAGAAGAAAGCAAGAGGAGAAGGATGAGAAGAAAAACCAAAAGGGAAAGAAACAGGAGTTAGCCTTGGATGAAGTGGAAGAACTTTAAGCCAAAAAGCTGCGTCTTGAAGCTGACATTGCCAGTCTACATGCTTCCTCTGTACAGAAAGCAGAAGAGGCAGAGTTAAATGGACTCATTGTGCTTGTCACAGAGTCAAATGCACTTAGGAGAAGAGCAGAGGAAAAGATGACAGTGGTGGCTCTCTTTCCAAACTGATTGAAGAAGGAAAAAAAATCAAATATAATAATGCATTTAAAACAGTGCTGATGTCTGTATTAAATCTGACACGTATGTTACATATTTCTGAGAAAAAAAAACAACGAATGTTAACCTATCTTCCAGATCATTATAATGCAGTTTTAGGAAATTAATTATAGTTTGACTAATCGGTAAACAGTATTGTAGTATTTCATTTTGGCATTCGTTGTTTTCTTATATAACCTGTATACACAATGTTAGAAAAAATAGGTCTTGGAAATCTGTTTGTGGTCTTTGAAAGTTTGGGAAAAATCTTTGAATATATCATTCATAGTTCAGTATGAACCCTGTCTAGGGATTATATTTTAATTTGGAAACAGAATCATTTTATTATCAGATGGCTTTTTCTTGCCAACAGTTCAAAAGGACATTTCAGACTAGTTTTGGAAAAGTATTTGTTATTCTTTACCAGTAATCCACTTGATTACGTCTCCAGTTGAATAAATGAGAAAACCTTGAACATATATTATTTATTGGCATGTCCAAAGGTAATAGGGTCACATTCAACAGTATTGGTTGGCATAGGAGACTGTCAGGCTGCCAAGACGAAAACCGCTTTTAAAAAATTATTATTTTTCTCCCTCCCTTAGACTCTGTGCGAGCCTTCAAAGAGAAAAATAAGTTGGGTCGCTTCCAAGAGGTTAGTCCAGAGGAGAAAAAAAGATTAGAGGAGGAAAAATTGCAGAAAAAAAAGCAGGAGCAGGAAAAGGCTGAGAGCATGAAAGTTGGAGACAGGTATTTTTCAGTTATTCTCTTACAAATAAAAGCATGCTAGATACAGTCTTATTCTTAACTGCAAGTTAAGTAATACGAGGTGGGTCTGGGAATTCTCCAAACCCCTTATCCTGCAAAATGGGAGGTGGGTCTTGAGGCTGAAAAAGGAGGCCTTTAATACAGGAGTTTGACACTAAAATTACAACTTGATATTCTTTATCTTCATTTGCTTTTCAGGAATATAAACCTGTTCATGTTATGTTTAGATTTATGATTGCAAACCTAAACCTTGACAGAAAAGATATTACTCAAATTATACCTGACAAGTCACCTACCTGCCACATATATAACAGTTATGCATGGTTTATGTGCAGTTAAATTAGTCAGATCTAGTCATCTGTTAATAATCAAATAGTTATTGTGCCAATCCAATATTGAACAACATTTACGTATCCAAGAGCAGCCATGTAAATTTAATTCCTGGTTCTTTAGCTCCTTGCAGGGCTCACACAGTTGAGTGAGGTAGAGCAAAACTTCACTTTGAACCACCAGACATTCGCCATTGTGTATTACTTGATACAAAGATGAGTCCAATCCTCAATTAGTGGAGTAAGTTCAGCATGCTATTTCAACTGCTTTTTTCAGAGACCTGCGTGGTTGACAGAAAAAAAACATTTTTATTTGTCGGAATAATTGCTTTACAATAAGGACTAGCTAACTGACTTAAGGATTTGTAAAGATGATTACATTGAAAAAGATACTTTATATACATGTCCATGCTTTTACTTTTCATTCATGCAGAGTGTGGGTGGGACATTTCATAAAATCAAGATTAAAACAAAATTAATAAATCTAGTGGTAATTTTGGCAACTCTGGATGTTTGCAGTACATTAAAAAAGGTCAGTTCAAAATATTTTTACATTTTACATTTTGATGCAACTAGTCCCAGTCAGAAATGCATATATATGATACTATGTTTATCTGTTTCGTGATGATATTCATTAAACAATGATTATATCTACAATTATTTGGATTTTAATAATTTTAAAATATTGCCATTAAATTAAATACTACCCACAGCAAAGGTAAGTGTCAATGTTGTTTACCATGGATGTTTACCATCAGGTATATAGCTTCCATTTTCATGCAAATCCAGACAGCCATTATTTATATTAATATTTGGGTTTTGTTGCAAAAACAATGTGTTTGTTGCAATTCAGGTTTTGATTTAATTTGATTTTCCTTTTCGACAAGTTAGATTTTTAATTCCCAGGTGATATTTCCCATGTTGTTTCTGCCAAAGCACATGGCTGAATATGCCCTTTGCTTGTAAGGCAACATTTTGTTTTCAAGTTGACAATCCTGAAGTGAGCCATGAATTGAAATACCAAATTCAGTTCTACAACTACCTATTTGCATGCTTGATCCCTTGTCTTTAAAAGCAGTACCCTCTTTCTTTTCCCATGTGACGACCCATTTGCCATCTATCCTGGCAGTTTGTACTCACCTTCCAATTTTGAAATTTAAAGTATCAAAGACTTAACAGATACACAAAACTTTGTGATTTCATTCATTAATTTGTTTCCAGGGGAACCCTAAACACAAACACTGTCATCTTGTTCATGTTTCAGACCAAACAGGAGTTTCTTTACTAATTTGATAGCTGTATTTGTGTTGCCAATGTAGTTCATCATAAGTGGGCTCCAAATAATTATGTAAATTTACATAACATTGGGAGTTAATTCCCTTTGAACCCATATATGTGTGTGGGGGGGTGTGGGGGTGAGTTACACTACTTGTCATTTTGTTCATTTTTGGTTATATAAATATTAAAACTAGACATTTAAGTATTGGATGCAGTCAACACAGTATGTAACTTCTTTATTCGTGAAGTCCAAAGTTTTCAATCACTGAAAAAAGGCTCTTTTACAAGGAAAAAAGTCACATTGTATTGTATATGCTCATTTGTATATGCTCATTTCCTCTTCACTTTAGTTACCCAACACAATTTCTTCTGCTTAATAAGCCAGGTCCTTTGTGATGAACCCAGCACTGATAGTTGTAGTGCTTAGTTGTTTAAATTTTGAGTATGATTGTTGAAAAATTAACATGAATCCTGTAATCACACTTCCTGGAATAGATCATGTGATACATAAGAGTCTCTTCATTATTGGAACTATCAGCACCACACCTAGTTAAGACTTGCTTGAACATTTTATGACACTATATGGAACTGATGTAGGTATGACTTTGAATATCTAGCAAAATCATTAGTTTCTTAATCTTTTGATCTTAATAACAGCTTAATCTACATCATTGCCTAGGCAAATGGCAGTTTCCACCATATTTTAATGACAACTGGAAGCATTTGCCTGGATTAATTTTTAGCTCATATGGCCCTAAGGCCAAGTGAGAATGTTATGAACCTGTGTTTATTATGTGCCATTCATCCATCAACAATTGCTTGTTATCAATTAGGAATCCATATTCCTGATCCTGTTGTAATAAAACTTCACAGCTTGCCTTATTTCATCAAAATCTTGGGTGAGATAGAGAATGGGATCTAGTCATTATTGCATCAGTTTGGCAGAGCTTTTTACCAGTGTTAGGCCTGGTCGGCCTGGTGTCAGGATAATGTGACTGGGTGGGACATCTAATAGCATGTTTGCGGCATGATGCCCCAGTACTAAACATAACTATAAACTGTCACACTGCAGGCATCATAGCGGTATGATTGAATTTTTTAAAAGTTACACTAAAAATCAAAAACACACACACTCTGGAGAATATATTTATGATGCTGTCTTTAAACCTTTTTTTTACAAGTTGAAACAAAAATAACTATGCTTTTTTTGTGAACTTTCAGTATTTAAATTGCAGGTGTGAGGTAAGAGTTCCAGGCCAGCCAGTCAAAAGAGGAGTTGTGAAGTATATAGGTAGGTAGGGGTGTGTATGTTTGTAACTGTTTTAGGCATGTTTCATATATCATACAGCATGATACATTTACAACTAAGTACATGTATAATTGGGCATGTATCATCTATCTATTGATTCGTACAGCATCCTGATACATATGCAGATAAGCGCATGTATAACTGGGCATGAATAATTATCTATTCCTTCATACATCATGATACACTTGCAGCTAAGTACATGTATAAAAGTGAATGTATCATTTATCTCTGGGTTGATACAAGATGATACACTTTAAAGACTTTGTACATATATACATGGTTATATATTATGTGGACGTATATCTGTTTCTGCAGCATGTTACACTTTTACACTTTGACAGATAGGTATATATATATATATAACTAGGCCTGTAATATATATATATATATATATATATATATATATATATATATATATATATATATATATATATATATATATATATATATATATATATATATTGGTTCATTAAGCATGACACACTTGCAGCAAAATGTAGGTATAACTGGACATGTATCATATCTATTGGTTCATACATCATGATACACTTACAATTAAGTGCATGCACAACTGGGCATGTATAATTTATCTATTGATTCATACAGATGATAAACTTACTATTAAGTACATGTATAATGAAGCATATATCATGTATCAGTTCATACAGCTTGATACACTTGCAGGTATATACATTTATAACTGGGTATGTAATATATATTACTTGGTTATGTACATTTATAACTGGGTATGTAATATATATTACTTGGTTTATATAGTATGATGCACTCATAAGACTTGGTACATGTATTCCTGGGCAGATATTATGTGGATGTGTAGCATGTAGCAGTTAATTCATGCAGCATGTTCAACTGGGCATGTATCATGTTTATTTTCTTAAAATCATCTGTTTAAAAGAACAAAATAAAACATACCATTCTGTAAACAAGAACAACTTTCTCTCAGGCAGTTAAGCTATATATGATGAACGCTGAAAAATAAATTATTCTGAAAAAATGTCACAGCCAGTGAAGAGAATATGTTATATTCAAAGAATAATAAGTAAGAGAGGACAAGGAACACCCAGCTTAACATCGGGGCCAAATGTCAGCTTGAATGGCAAAGTAAATTTGGAATATATTGAGCTCTATAGAGATCTTTCATCTGTACTCGGAAGAGCTGTGTCTGCTAAGTTTACAAAAGAGTGAAATTTGTAGCAACTGAGCCTGGCTAGAATGATTTGGAAGCATGGCCACAAATAAAATTTATGTTATAATGATTAAGAAACCCTTGTCTTGGGGCCCCGAGTGGTCGAGTGGTCTAAAGCGCTGTTCGTTACGGATCACTGCCATCTCACCTCTGTCTGCGTGGGTTCGAGTCTAAGATTCGGCTAATGTAGTTATGTGAGAAAGCTTGCCATTACTTCTCGTGGGTCGGTGGTTCTTTCCGGGGGTTTTCCCTCCACCAATAATACTGGCCGCCATGTATAGCCTATATTGTGCTGAAAAATGGCGTTAAACCATTAAAAAAAAAAAAAAACCTTGTCTTTGTTCATTCATGTTACAACTTGGAATCTGAGCAGACAGCAAAACATGTTTTACAGTAAGCCTCTTTTTTGTAATATTCATTAGCATTTATTTCTAAGTTTTTCTTTTAACATAGATGGAAGAGAGCATCAAATGCATTTACTAATAAAAATGACATTGATTTTTCAGGGACAACTGAGTTTAAGCCAGGCTATTGGGTTGGAGTACAGTATGATGAACCATTAGGCAAAAATGATGGCAGGTAAGTTGTCTCAAGCATTAATTTGGTTCACTTGAAATGCAAGTTAATTTTAATGTAAAACATAGACCCTTAATCATACTTCATAAATGGAAAGGAAAAATATTAGGCATAATGGTAAATCAGACAAATATGTCTTCTACAAAAAAGGATATATTTGTATCATTCCATGTACATTTCTGCTGCACTTGAACATTTTTCATGTACTAGTATGTGCTGATAATGCAGAATAAGTTCTGCCTTTTACATCTTTACCAAAAATAGTGAACCTTCTTGCTAAAAGATACTTTAGGTCAAGGATAATTTTGTCCAGTATAGACATATTTCCAGTCTGTTGGAGATCATTCCTCACTGCCTGGAAGAGTGTAAAAAGCAAAATAATGTTAAACATGTGTACAGCATGCAAGCGTAGCACACATGCCTTTTTGTTGCAGTACATTCATATTTGTATACTCATGCAGGGTTCGTACGGTCTTTGAAGGTCTTTGAGAGTTTGGGAAAAATGAGGTAGCATTTTCAAGGCCTTGAAAGTTTGGGAAAATCGAGCATATTACCCTGAGGTCTTTAAAAGTCTTTGAAAATTGAAATAAAACCCAAAAAAATTAATTTCTTTCCAGGATCACAAATAAAATTATCCGAGGTTGTTAGATTCAGATGTAATCTACTTATCCTGGTTTCTTTCTTTTGATGACCCGTTCAGTTTATTGCCGCCGCATTAACAAAAGAGGCTTTGTTTTGTTTGGCCATCCAAAGTATGCCTCGGCGGCGACTTCAATCACACATGCACTCTTCATCAAAGTAAGACGGTGCCGCTACACACTTCATCAAATGAAGTTACGAATGAAATTGCCCAAGGTCGTTAGCTTCGGATTGTGCTGGTTTTCTGGCTTCTTTCGTTTGAGGAAGAGTTCAATTTGATTGGACGAGTCCATCAGTTTTAGCCAATGAAAATGTTAATTACACTAATTCTACGTAGGAAGTTCGCGAAAGTTACGCGCTCGAGAATTCAAAATTTGTTCATTCGATTTACATCTTCTGCAAGTTCAGTGTTTAAAAATGCCAGGTCTTTGGCTTTCAACGATATCTGGCTTGAACAAGAGAAATACTAGGAAAGGCTGCAAAAGGATAAATTATGCAAACGAAAGACGTTTTGTACATTGTGTAAAAAGACGAGCAACTTGTCTTCAATAGGAGAAGGTGTCCGTGCAAATTAGTAACTACATACTGTTCATTTATTGGAACGAAGATGCAGAAGTATAAGCTATTGGTAATTTTTAGGCAAAATAATGTTAACTCATTACCGGTACTCATCGGGTATAAAATAAGATATTGTTTAATGTGATGATTTGGGAGATATGGCAAAAGAAGGCCCGTTTAAATTTACTTATACCGTCGGTTTTATTTAACACGTTTGAGAGACAAAAATCATTTTCAAAAATTTTGTTCTGCATAATAATGTTCCTTGATTTAATATAAAAACATACATTGTAATAAATTCAATTCACGGATATAGTTTCAAAGTGCGCATGCGTACACTATAGTAGAGTAAAGCAAGAGTTGTTGTTCTTGAATTGTGAGTATATTAAAAAAAACGTGCTGTGAAACTTTAACTGTAAGAATTCAAGTCATTTGATTAGGTAAATAAATAAAAGAATTAAAAAAAACCCATATTTCCAGTTGACGGAATATCCCCGTTTCTCATTGCCGACCCTCGACTTTTTCCCCAATAGTATTAAAAAAAAAAATTAAAATAATAATTAAAATCACATTGCCGAAATTGATTTGTGTATCTATAGTCTGACTATACATCCCCGTTTGTTTCAATAACGAAAATAATTAAATGATAAAAAGTGCACAGAACTAAGGCAACTGAATCAATGATTTTTAATTTCTAACCTGAATGTGACCAGAATGGCACTAATACTGCCATCTCCTGCACATTTCATGATTAACGGACTTTCCAAAGAAACAAAAACGGATTTGCATAGTTAGACTATAATTGAGCCCGTTTTGCCCAGTACTTTGAAGTGCTTGAAATATTACTAGATTTATAGATAATGTTTATTTTTTTTAAAAAATGGAGAAAAAAACACGCCCAACCTTGATGAAAGGAATATGTCGAACTTTGGTGTGGTCTCCAGAAAATGTTGTTGTCACACGGGCAAGCACCAGTGGAGAGAGGATTTTATGTCAACAAACAGGTAATTGTTGAGAACCTCAGCAGAGAAAGCCTCAGAGCTCAAGGGCTAATCATTGACACAAGGAGAGAAGCAGGTGGACCTTTGGAAATCATCATTAGCAATGAAATGATGACCTATGGTTCCTCTGCAAGACATAAGTACCATGCATATCTGGATAAGAAGAAAACAGAGGAGGAGGATAGAAAAACCAAAAAGGAAAGAGACGGGAGTTAGCCTTGGATGAAGTGGAAGAACTTAAAGCCAGAAACCTGCCTCTTGAAGCTAACATTGCCAGCCTACATGCTTCCTCTGTACAGAAAGCAGAAGAGGCAGAGATAAAAGGACCCATTGTGCTTGTCACAGAGTCAAATGCTCTTAGGAGAAAAGCAGAGGAAGAGATGTCTCTTTCCAAAATGGTTGACGAGGAAAAAAAAGCAAATATAATAATACATTTAAAGCAATGCTGATGTCTGTTAATTAAGAGAACAATTTATTTTGTATTAAATCTGACACGTATGTTACATATTTTTGAAAGAGCAACGAATGTTAACCTATCTTCCAGATAATTATAATACAATTTTAGGAAATTAATTATAGATTGACTTTAATCAGTAATCAATATTGTAGTATTTGGCATTCATTTTTCTCATATAACCTGTATACACAATATTAGCAAAAATAGGTCTTGGAAATCTCTGTTTGTGGTCTTTGAAAGTTTGGGAAAAGTCTTTGAATTTATCATCCATAGTTCAGTATGAACCCTGTCATGCAATACGGCAGAGTGTACTATGTTATTTTGTTTGACCATTTCAGCATCAGTCACCAATTTTGTTTCCACACATGGTAATTAGAGTTGTCCACCATCTTTGGTTATCAAACTTAGTAGATGGCATCCATTTGGGGTCAAAGGTTAAGGTGACTGTGACTAAAAGTAGAAATATTGTTTACAAAAAAATAACTAAAGTTCTCCATTATTTATAGTCTCTATACCTTGTGGATAATTTGTACTTGAGGTATTCAAGAAACCATGTACCTTTTCAAGATAAATAAATCAAAATATAGGTTACCAATTGATAACTCAAGTGCTCCTGTATCTACAGTTATAAAACTGTATAAATGACTTGCACTAAGGGCAGGAACTAATCTAGAAGTTAGAATTTGAGAGTGGGATTGCTCCTTCCATTTGAGGAAAAAAACCTGGAATTTTCTGAATTGGGGAGGGATTTCACAAAGAAATAGTGGTAAAACTACAGTATTACAAAATGTAATTTGGTTTTCAGTGTTAATATTCAGAAATTTGTTTGACTTGTGCAATTGCACATCCTAAAATAAATCCTGCTAGGGGTTAGAGAAAACGTTATAAATTTTTGGGTCCATTGGTCAAGGTCACTGTGACTTAAAAACCAATGGGTTTTACACAAAATTTCAGTTCTTGATACCTTACAAACCTTACAGAAGTTTGTAACTGCTTTCATGACCTAGTGGTTAGAGCATGCACCTCAGATGCAGGAAGTCACATGATCAAACTCAAGCTGAGTCATGCAAAAGACTTTAAAAAATGGTACAGTGGAGCCCCACTATAACGCAGTAATTGAGGTAAAAAAAAATGGATCACGTTAATAGCAGGGTAGCATTAATGCGTGGTTTTACAGTATTTTTAATTATTTCAGAAGAAAAAAAACATTGGCATATATATGTGTGTATTCATGTCTAATGTAAAAAAAATCAGGTTATTATCCAACGAATATTAAATGGAATGCAGTAATAAGACTTATTCAGAATAATGGACAGATAATATATTTATAGGTTATTACTGTGCATTAAATAGTTTTACTAATTTTTATTGGGTTTTTTTTTTCTTCTTTCTTTTGAAAATACACATTGATCGATAATACCCCGACTGACTTTATATCATGAATAGGGTATCAACATCATTAACTATTGTGCCGTCATAGCATGCAGTTCATCCATAATGCATGTAATTACAAAGAAAAATTGCACAGATTTAAAATATTCAGTAATTTTGTCCAAGATCATTGTGTCTGAATTTAATGTTCAATATATAGCATGAACAGAGTATTTACACTATCTACTTACCGTCTGTTATAGTACCATTGTGGCATGTAGCTAATCCATAATACCTGTAATTCCATTGCAAAAATTGCAAACGTATTTAAACTGTTCAATATTTTTATCACAAATCTTTATGTGTCTGAATTCAATGGAAAAAAACGAACAGACAATTAGGTTAAGAAAGACAAAGCATGTGTACGTTTCATTATGTTCCAGGGTCTTTGAACGGTGTCTATGCAAATTGTAAACTTTATTTTCCATAACGGTAACATATTTTTTATATACAAAAAAAGGAAATTAATGATGAGTTCATAAGCAAACACCATATACATAAAATCCGAGAATTAAATGCAGCGAGTATAATGGTCACGAGCCACTGATATAAAGTTTTATAAGCTGTTCACATGTACAATTTCATACCCTTTTAATTTCCAGCTAATAAATCCAACATTATTTACTGGTCAAATGATTCCGTCAAATAATACCGCCAAGCCCAGAAAATATGTTGGCAGCTTACGTTTTTTTGATATTTATTAAATTGTGAGACATTTGTATCAACCACCGCATTGTCTGCTGCTTGGTTGTGTATGTCAGCTATTGTTTTAGCAATGATTGTATACAGAATTAATTGAAGGCAATCAGGAAGACTATTTACTGGCTTTACTAATGGATCAATAAAAAGTAACATTTCCGATAATGTTAACTTAGGTTTAACAATTCAAGAACCTGGTGAAATTGATACATTTCAGAAGCCAAGCGTTTTACTCACTATTTCTCGTACTTTATCATATTACATACTACATTATATTAGAATTCAAACACGATCTCTTCCCCAAAATCATAATTAACATTATTTTGGAAACGTGAAGAACGACTTCCATTTGTGAACTTGCTTTACCATAACGATAAATTATATTTTATATATAAAAAAAGGAAATTAAAAATGATTTCATAAGCAAACCCCATACACATGTAAAACCCAAGAACTAAGTGCAGTAGGCCTGCAATGGTCACAAGTCACTTTTATAATTGTTTTTAAGCTGAACGCATATACAATTTCATACCCTCCAATTTCCAGCCAGTAAAACGCAAATTATTTACTGGTCAACTGATTGTGTCTAATAACACCACCAAGCTCAGAAAACATGTTGACAGCTTTCGTTTTTTTTATATTAAATAAACTGTAAGATTTTACCAACCACCACATTGTCTGCTGCTTGATTGTGTGTGCAGTTAAAGAAGAAACACACGTCGACTATTGTTTGAGCAATGATTGTATTCAGAATTAATTGAAGACAACCACAAAGACCACATTATGTTTATTTTAGCATAACACTTCAAGAACCTGGTGAAATTGTTAAATTTAAGAAGCTATGCCACGATATATTAAAATTCATACGCGAACTCTTCCCAAAATAATAATAAACGTTTT
Organism: Unio delphinus; assembly: GCA_029339505.1. Classification (NCBI taxonomy): domain Eukaryota; kingdom Metazoa; phylum Mollusca; class Bivalvia; order Unionida; family Unionidae; genus Unio; species Unio delphinus. The sequence continues at coordinate 2,295,342 of JAQISU010000153.1, forward strand.
ACACACTATTTCTCTTACTTGAATTTTTTAAAAATTCTGGCTATGAGAAAAATACAGATACATATATTTAAAATTTCAGGAACCACGCCACGATTGTATTATATTTGAATTCATGGGAGATCTTATCTCCATACGTGATCTCTTCCCCAAAATGATAATAAATTCTTAATACACTATTTCATGTACTTTGAAGAAGACAAAAATTCATGTGCAAATGAATGTACAAAATTTTATAAGCCACACTGCGACCTCGTTATATCTGCATTTGTGTTATCACAGTGTGCATTATAGCGGAGTTCCATTGTAGCTGAAAACTTGTGTTGGGCCATAGGTTGCATTTAGTAGGAGTAATTAACTATGACCATGTCTGGGAGAATAACTCTTGTATTCTTATGACAAGATGGGAAATTGTAAGAAATTATTTCTTAAAGTAAAAGATTTTTTTTTTTAAATATCTCATTTCAGTGTAACCCTGCTATAGCAGGCTTCATTATGACACATCTTTGAATGTGGAATGGTTCACAAAATTCTACACTAATTTTACTAATTGCTCAAATCACTACAGAGATTTTGTACCACCAAAATAAGCAAGAGGTTGATTAAAAATTTAGAAAGAGATGCATTTTTGAAAGAAAAAAAAATATTTTTCTTTCTTGCTTATTTTTGAAAGATTTTAACTCCTTAAAAAGCTGATAATTGTTCATCTAGTTATTACCTACCCATCAGCAATCAGCCCTCTTTGGTGTTCATCTCAGTGCATCCTGTATTCACACAAAGTTTAATACAGGAGGAGGGGTAATTGACAGCTACAGCCATTCCCAAAAGTCTTAGATAACTTATAACTTAGCTTATAACTTGGGTCTTACTGCAGAATTTTTCCCCAGATTGGCCATTGTATAATACACCAGCAGGTCTGGATCATTGCAGTTTGTTATGAATAATCACTAGTCGAGGTAGATCCTGATCTGCCAGCATATTATATTGTGGCAGCTCAGAACTGTATTTTTTGCTATAGCACCCTGACTTTTAAGCAAGTTTACATGGTATGTGACAAATCTTATATGTATTAAATTTTGAGAAGAGTTAAATTAAAACCCAGTAATGGGGGGGCTAAACATTCATAGGTGCAGTTCTATTTTAACAAAAATCTGAGGCAGAAAACCAAAGTAGTTTAGGTTAGACATTTCTACATTAGAATAACTAATGCATGAGACTTTCATTTATTTTTATTAAATTACTCAAGAATATCTGAATGATATTAGTTAATGGCACATCTAATTCACAGTGGCACAGATACACACACACACACCTTTAGTCCCATAATGCAAAGCACTTAACAGGAATGCTGGCATGTATAATGTGCATAATATGGACATATAGACCACTAGACTGATATCCATACCAGGTTTATTATTTACAGTGAAACAGATACACTAGACTGATACACATACCAAATTTATTATTTATAGTGAAACAGATACACTAGACTGATACACATACCATATCTGCTATGTATCTTGAAATGGACATCTTCACCACAACCCTGGTTTGCATGCCAAGTCTATTATGTATGGTGAAATGGACATCTACACCACCACCCTGGTATGTAGGCCAAGTCTATTATGTATGGTGAAATGAATATCTACGCCACTAGCCTGATATGCAGGCCAAGTCTATTATGTATAGTGAAATGGACATCTACTCCACCACCCTGATATGCAGGCCAAGTCTATTATGTATAGTGAAATGGACATCTATGCCACCACCCTGATATGCAGGCCAGGTCTATTATGTATAGTGAAATGGACATTTGCACCACCACACTGATATGCAGGCCAGGTCCATACTACTCCACCACACTGATATGCAGGCCAGGTCTATTATGTATAGTAAAATGGACATTTGCACCACCACACTGATATGCATGCCAAATCTATTATTTATAGTGAAATGGACATCTATGCCACTTCCTTGATATGAATACTAAGTTTCGTAGAGATATCTTGGATGGTTTTGGATTTATGCCACAATGGGTTAAGTTTTAAAGATGGATTAAGAGCAAATGAATGAGTGAAAACATTGTATTGTAACTGAAGAACTATTAAATAGTAAGTAATACCAGTGGTTAAATATGTGAATCAAATTTCTTTAAAATATCTTGCATGGTTTTGGAGTTTTTCTCTGGATATAAAAGTGATTACACATCAACAGAAGGACTGTTGGAGGAATAATAAAAGTGTTAAAAATATTTTTAAAAAATGAAGAATTGTGAATGGCAAAAGGCACATCAGGACTACTAATATAATATGTATACCAAGATTCATTGAGACATCTTTGGTATGCTCTAAATGAAAAAGTGTGAGAGACAAATGGCTGGATGGAACCCCTTTTCAGTATTTCTCGGTAAGCTTTATGGGGGGTATAACTAACCATAGTAAGGTCTTAATTGTGATATGAATACTGAATCCATAGACTATAAATAACCAGCCTCTAACTGCATAAAAACTAGACTGGTGTACATGCACTAGTCAAAATTTTTTACTGGCTTTGAAATTGCCACTTTGGATGGAACCATGTTGCATCCACAAGTCTGTATCATTTATTGACATGATATGCAAGCTTGAGCAATCATGGGAAATGTCGGTGAGCTGCAACATCATATTTTGATAGTATCATCAATAGAATGTTCAAGCTTTGATGACCAAATGCTTATAATATTTTAAGTCTGGCCTTTTCCTATAAGTAAATTAATACTTAAAGCTGATTTTGTTCTGTTTTCAGTGTGGATGGGAAGAGATATTTTGATTGCCCAGCAAAATATGGCGGTTTTGTCAAACCAGAGCAAGTGGAAACGGGTGACTTCCCAGAGGAAGACTATGGTTTCAATGAGGATGAAATCTGAGAAATTTTTGAAAGATATTTTTTGCATTAATTGTTTTGTTTCAAAAGCGCTATGCGGAATGCTTATTAAGTTTTGATAACACTGCTGTCCTTTTTCAGCTGTGTACAATATGGCACCATAGGCCCAGTAAGCAGAGAGTGTTCCATTTTCAGTACATGTATTTTTTAATGGCCCTGTAATACAAGGCTAGGCAGTTAAATTCCGAATAGAAAAGGCAGCTTTGACATAAGTTTATGTTTTCTATGTTGCTCTTGGTATGTCTTAAGAAGAAGTAAGCAATAGATCCATAGCATTCAGTGCTTTGTTGTAATTATTTCCCCAATGCTAACAACATTCTGAGGGATGTAGCATTTTTCATGTTCATCTGTGTGTTCATTTATTCAGTCATTTATTTCATATCCACCTCTTTTCTTTGTTACACCCCAGAAATATCTCAGACACTATTTTACGTACATTTTTTTAAAAATTTGGTATATGGTTACTTATCAGTAAGAGTTAACTCAGTCACACCAAAACTTTGGCTGCATCCTTAAATGTTTTTTATACCTTCAACTGTTCCTCAGTTATGCCCACTATATCTTTGACCCTACACAGCCTTAAACTTTTGGACTCAATTTCACATGTGGGACCCTGGGTAACCAAGTGGTGTAAGGGACCAGCCTTTACAGATCACTGACATCTCACCTCTCTCTGTGTGGGTTCGAGTCTTGGGCTTGGCCGATGTGGGTATGAGAAAGCTTGCCAGCAGCTCTTCTGTGGATCAGTGGGTCTTCCAGGGTTTTTCCCAGGTTCTTTCTCCTCCAGCTATACTGACTGCCATGCATAGCTAATCATGTGCTGAAAATGGCATTAAAACCATAATAACAACAATTTTCACGCAATAATATTTTGATATCTTGATGAAAGTGACTGAACCATATTAATATTTGGTGAATATGATCAAATTTGAATACCTGAGTGATTTGTTAGTTTTTTAATGTTTGCTTCTTACACCCTAACTATCATGAACCTGATTTCACTGCCACTCATTAAAATTAGTATGTGGATACATATCAACAAAAATAATTAAACAGTACTAACACTCGATCACTGTGACCCACTTTTCACACTTAATCTTATTTTTAGATGAAACGTGCAATTGTGTGCATGCATATGTGCGTGTGTGAGAGAGACACCTTAGAATTCCTATCATTATTGTCAAGGCCATGGATCAGTATTTTCAGTTTTACATTACAGTTTTGTTTCCACTTTATTGTAGCTCAATTAGTATACAGTGGGACCCCGCTATAACCTGCCCCGCTATAACCCGAATTCGGATATAACCCGGTCGTGGCATGGCTCCCGAAATTTCGGGTAATTTATTACAGGTATTTTTCTCAAAGACCAAAAAAAAAAATTAAGTATGAAAAAAATATTAAGAGTTTAATTATCATTCTCATATTCGTCTAAACAGTGCGAAAAAGAACGTGTAGAAAATGTATTATCAAATTTCTTCTAGTTTTGTGCCAAAATAAACGTCTGTAATATGAACCAATTGCTGGGCCTACTGAGAACTTTGATCTTTGTTTATTGTTGAAAAATTACAGCTCATAAGTGTCAATATTATAATTACTGATTCCTGAGTAATGAAACCATCATGTCTACTTTGTGTTTGTCTTGAATGCATTCCGAATACAATCGTTGCTCAAATAATCTCCGATATATATTCTCTTAATTTCATACACAACTAAGCAACAGCCAATGCGGCGGTTGATAAAAGATTCTCACCAGAATGTATAAATCAATTAATTAAAAGTACATCGTTTATCATTAAAGTGAACTGCCGAGCTAAACAGTGACATACGGTAATTCAGTGGTTAAAATAAAGCCAGTTCTGCCTGCTGTATTTATTAGAGTACATCAAAAGAACATGACGCAATAACTGGGCGGCAAGTTCAAAGGACTTTGACTAGCAGCTTGGGTGGGAAAATGTGCTGAAATTTACAATGACGGAATTCAGAGACAGAAGGATCCTGAGATGTACATGTAGTTATTATAAGAATACACTTTAGCTTCCATTATTTAATCTATGGGCATGTACTATTTCATCATTCATTACGTACACCCGTTACGTAATTTTTGTGTTTTTTTCTTTTCATTGAATTCAGTCACATAATGATCTGTGACAAAATTATTGAATATTTTACATCCGTGTTTGGATATTTTCGATGGAAATATTTGTATTATGGATTCAATGTATGTTACAAGATTCGCTGGTGAGTACACGGTGTTGATACTCTTTTTCATGCAATAGATTATACATGTATACATAAATTAGACACGTGTATGCAGTCCCGGATTACCCATTAGGCAGAGTAGGCAACTGCCTATGGGCCCCATGAGGGGCCACCATGAGACCGTGACCGTGGGTCTGGAGCCCCAAAAGTTTGACTGCCTATGGGCCTCAACGGTGCTTAATCCGGCGCTGCGTGTATGTACCAATGCATGGTTCTCTGAATAAAGTAATATATTATATCTGCAATTTCTGTTACCACAGGAAATGTTTTTCTCATTTAGTATATATTGATCAAAAATGGTAATTGTGCCATGCATTTTCGCACCCGTCTTAATGTAACACCCACCCACCCCAATTAAATCCAAAAATGTGTTGGTATTGTACATGGTTGCTTATAACACGGTTCGGTTCATAGCCCGGTCGGATTCTATGGCTCCCAACTACCGTGTTATAGCGGGGTCCCACTGTACATAAATGTTAACATTAGAAGATTTTCTGTACCACATTGCAAGTTTATCATCAAGACAAGTGTCACAATGTTTTATGTTCAATTTTTCCTTTACATTTTCCTTTCCAACTATAATTTTAAATACATTTGAGAGGCAGGAATACAACTTGGTATTACATTTGTTATATGTTGTAAAGAGATTTTGAAATGTTACTTTCTGAGAAAACGTGATTGTGCCACATTGGCAATAACATGGTATTGCCACTTTAGAAATATCATCCATGTAACTACTTTCTTTTCCCATTCATACAATAATTGGTTTCACAAGTGTCTGTAGGGCATCAATTTTGTAGATTTTGTTGCTGCCCCAAACCACACATTTATAGACTAAAACAAATAGCTACATATGATGTAGTCACACTCCTATTGTTTTTTGTGCTACAGTACTAGAGAAATCAATGTAATTTTTTAATCTAGTAAAAAGATTTCTAGCTTTTACTTGTTTTTGTTTTAATTTAGCCTTTTAAAAACAATATCATATAACATTTTATAGTTTCAAAGTGCATGTTTCTGCAGTGTCCATTTGCAATGTTGTGAGATAATCAATAAGGATAGAGAGAAATAAAGAATGCATAAGGTATTCAAACACAAATATTACTAAAAAGTAAAGAAAGATTAAATGATTCTAGTGTATTAGTTCATGATTTAAATGAAAATTAAAATTCATGTGAATGCACATTTCACTGTAGCCATGCATGTTCAGTTTCAATGAACAACATGACTAAAATACTAGAACTGTTACTTGTTAATGTAATGAACTGTTCCATTAGTAATTACTAGTGAATTTATATATATCTACTAGTTACAGCAGAGTATTGAAGCTCATGTTTTACTAATTTTTGGACAAAATTGATTAATCAACATTATGTCAATAAAGTCTGCTTTGTCTGACAAATAATCCTGAAATTATTGACTTAAACTATTCCAGTTTTCTCAAAGCCATGGATAGGTCCCGTTCTTTCAAATATTTCTGCACCAACTGCAATTATCCATTCTGTATGACTAGATTAGGTTTTAAGATCCACTAATACAGTACATTGATCTTAACTAGTGACCTCTTCTTCCTGATGGAATTCATGACCTACATCTAATATAGCAGTTGTGGAAATGTGAATTTCATTTCATTGTAGTCTTTATATTTTGTAAAGTCGGGTGGTTGCAGGTGGCTTGTACATAGGGCAGGCAAAAACAAAGCAGTAACTCTTTTGTTTTTCAATTTAATTAGCATCTTAGCACTTCATATTTACTCTGAACATATATCTTAACATTGATGATTGCATTAATCAAGGATCAGATGTTTGGTTCACATATAGAATTTTGATTATATCCATACCTAAAGGGAAGAAAATTCTATTTTATATCTGTGTCAATGCCATGATTGTCAGAAAGTACAGATGGTAAAACTTTGGAACAGTGCTTTAATGAAGAGATCATACATATGTACTTTAATAATCAATTAGTTTAATGTTGTTGGTTGTGTCAGCTTCTTGTGATGTTAAATACAGGTGATTGATCTTGACAGGTCTTTGATTATGCTCATATACTGAAGTGCCTGACATTTGTTGTTGGCATAGTTTGGTTCTTTTGCATCATTTATTTGGGATATTTATACATGTTATGCATGAAATTAAATACCAACAAACATGCGAATTTTGCCAACAAAACCTTTAGATTTAAGAACCTCTCTCTCTCTCTCTCAATCTCTCTCTCTCTCTCTCTCTCTCTCTCTCTCTCTCTCTCTCTCTCTCTCTCTCTCTCTCTCTCTCTCTCATGATGATTAACAGATCATATAATATGCCAACATTATTTATGCTGAATGGAATGAAGAAATTACATAAAAAAATGCCAAAATGCAAACTCCAAACAACAGTGGGGTTTCAAGTGTTAGTTTATTTAAAATAGATTTCCACATAAAATCATTCAAACTGTCATTGAATGACCTTACTTTTCTATTCTATTTTTTGTGTTACTGATGATTCCTGTTACACTCTTGTGACAAAGAATGACAATTTTTAGTGGACTGCTCAAGATTAAATATAATCCAGTCATTTGTCTAATTTGAGATTTTAGCCCTATTTTGGACTCATGATTGAAAACAATGAGAATCGGGGACAAATGCTAATTGTAAGCTGAAATTAAAGTGACTCTTAAAATTTGGGTCTAACATTTGTTGCCAAATGAGACTGCAAACTTGGCAAATCCACACAATTCATGTTTGAATACAGATCAAAAGAAATTAAGCAAACCAAAAGAGTCATTTTATTTTAATCTTAACCTGAAGTTTGTCACATCCAACCACCCAGTGATGATTCTCCCCAATATAGTTCACTGTATCAATCTGCACACAAAAAATTGATCAAAGAAAATAGGAAAAGAACAATTTTAATTTTCATTTGTAAACAATTTTTAATTTGACAATACACAATTTGAAGCATTATCGATCACTCTAAAATATTGTAAAATTGCCATCCAAAATGGCTGCCATCATAAATAATAGTGAAAGCTTTTAATGACTTTATCTTAAAAATAGGCACAACAAAATTCTGAAAAATCAGAGAGATAGCATGCTGGCATCCAGATTATTAAAATTTACAAATTATGCAAATTTTCTGTCAGAGGTGGTCTGTGTCAACTGAATATATTAGAAAAAACTGATTTAGCATTTGACAGAATTAGACCAATCTGACAACTTTCTGGATTTCCATACCATTTAGATTGTACAATAATCCTTATTTGCCATTACATGTTGGCATTGTTACTGAGAAACATTCAGCTGACATCTCAAACTGAAATTTTAAAAAAATCAATGAAATTTTATCAAATACAAAAGAATGCATCCTGACACATTGAAAACATTTAACGTATAAAAACAAATGGAAAAAACCTGGTAATTTTTCTTTAAAAATTGTTGGAATCTCTCTGTTAGTCAAAGTTCACATATTTCACAGCTTTCAACAGAATGAATAATGCTAGGTCAGACTTTCAGACAGATTGCCAAAAACAGTGCATGTAGTCTGTAGCTAGTATATAAACTATTAATTAGAGATTTGGTTTGTTTGGATATTTTATGGCACAGAATCACAAATATGGCATGCAAAACAGTCGCAGCTGGAGTTGAATGCCTTGCACACAGACACCATCGCAACCAACCCTTTTTGATCCTATTGTATGACTCAAGCCTGTACTGTCTATGTTTTGTGCCTTTTGGTAGAGTCCAGCATGCTAGCAACAGAACCACAGCAGCTGGAGTAATTCAGGTTCTCAGGTGTGGACTTGGAAAAAAAAAACAAGAATCCTGTAGCTTGAAGTATGTGGTTTCTGGCTGCCTATGAGCTTGCATCGATAAATATGCTTCAGCCACGATAATGAGCAAATATGGAACAGTCACTGTATGCTGAAAACTGGCAGGTTCATAAAACAAGTTGGTGCAAAACAAATAGGTTCAACAAGCTGAGGATGGTTTTCTTAAGATCAGACAATCTGTAAGTGGGCCAGATAGAAGACAGTGTTAATTAACCTCTGGAGGTTTTTGCTGTTTTCGCATGAATAGCGAGTAGGAAACACATTTTGGGGACTATTTCTGAATAGATCCTAATATATCGATTTCCAAGCAATATTCCGTTAGACAAATGGCTAGTTCTGCTAAAGAAAATGTTTTTCATTGGTTAGTTTGCAGGTGCATGAGAAAAAGGTGAAAAAAATGGACTTCTTTTTTTTTTTTTTTTTTTTCCTGTATATTTTTCTTCTTTAGCTTAACGGACCCATAATTATAGTATGGAGAATACTTTATTCCTAATGACCACCTTATCCTACTTTTTGCACAGGTTCACTTGTCTGTATGTGCTTCAGACTGGTCTGCCATAGATCTGAGGCCATAAAGTCTAAAATCGAGACACAAATTCGGATTCCGACTATGGCCAAATTAGGGGTGAAAAATAACGGGTCCAAAAACTTAGGTTTTCCCATCTGTATTTTGTAGTGCAACTAAAATGTCCAGATTATTTGCTATCATTGTAGAACTACTTCTATCTACCTTTCTATAATATCACCCACTTTAGTGTATCATGCATGACCTTGATGCTACAGACCTTGGAAGTAGGCTACTACCTCATACCCCATAAAGTCGTCCCTAGGGGTTAATGTGTTAAATTGTAAAAAAAAAAAAAAAAAAAATAGCAAAATGACCTATAGCAAAACTGAATGAGGAACACGTTGGTTGTGGTAATAATATTAACAGATGATGATGCCAATGATAGATATCAGATTCAGTTCCCGATAGTACACAGATATTAGAAAATAGTTTAATGAAAAAAATTGAATTTTTTTAATTTACTTAAGAATCTGAACTAAATTATTTTTAAACTATAATTATTGTTAAATGGACATTGAATTGAAGCTGATAATTGTATTGTGTTAAACAGCATATGTAATAAAACAATCTAACATTAATATGGGCAATGCTTTAGATTGGTGAACACAGTATCCATCTGTGTAGCCCATGTAGATAGACATTGATTTACTAACTTTGTGCTTCGCCAAACAAACTAGATACAAACTTTGAAAGATATTGCAGTAGCTTCATTTCACCATGCTGCTATACAACACTGGAGTTAATTCCTTGATTCAATTACTATTCAGTGAACAAAGGAAATGATACAGTGGAATAGTGGGTAATCAAGAACTTCCCAAGTCTATTCACTATATTCACATTCCAAAATTGTGTTCGGAAATATAGTGTCACAATTATATGGCCTTAAACTTTGTAATTGAAAAGAAAAAAGTTTTGTAAAATTTAACAAATAATTTATTTTCTTATGAATTCCAGTAGTGTTCCAAATAAATTTCAATGTTAATGTGTCAACTGTCTTGATGTATCACAATGATATCATTCCAAAATGTCCTTGAATGAATTTACAGTAATTCCAAAATGATTCTGTCCAAAAACTATTAATGAGTACTTTGTAATTACAGTAAATACTTTAAATAAATAATTCCTCCCAAACAAAACTGAACATAACAATAAGACTGATTCCACTTTGAATATTAAGATAGGAATTAATAATTACAACATAAATGATATTAATATAAAAGCTACGACACAATAGTAGAAACATGATGGAAGTCGACTTCCTTTACTAAAACATTCTAAGTTGTCAACAAGATCAGGAATTTCCAAATGGAAAACTAATGCCCTAAATTCAGACACAAGTAAACATATTTACCTTCATTAATAATGATATGAATATTTAATCTATACTCGTAAAATAAATTGTATCCATGTCTTATGTTGTTTACAAAATAAATATCACTAGTGAGGTATGCCCCTAATTCGATACTAAGCAAGGTCAGTCACGCAATATATATGTGCATAATGTATGTTCATGGAGAAAAGGCAACATGCACTACAGATTAAATATACATAATATAATATGTATACTAGAAACTTGCAAAGAATGTGGTTGTTGGCAGAGCTAATAATTGCTCCATACATTTTATGGTAGACTGATTCCACTGAAGATACTAACCATTAAATAAGATGTTGATGTTATCCTGGCCGAATTTGTTTTTCAAATATCCAAAACCGGATCTTATTTGACTGCTCCGTATTGAAATCATCTATGATATTCTTAAGCAATAATAAGACTTTCAAGTTGGCAGCTGTGATTTTCAACGATTACACCAATGCTATTTTCATTTAGGAACAATTAGACATAAAACAAAGTCTTCTGGTGAAAATCTTGTGTCGATATGAGTTTCTATTGAGGAGAAAACGCGCTACCAAGATTTTCAATATAGTCGTCATATGCCATTCAGATCGGCATCGTTTTCGTGGTCAACAAAACATCGTAAGAAGTCTTTTGGAAAAAAAAGAAAAAGAACATGTCTATATTGATCATCCATTCAGTGGTAGTAGCGGAAACAATATTTTAAAAATGGCTGCCATATTGGAGGTCAAACTGGCGTCATTTTCATATAGGACTAACTAAAGATGGCTTCCGGTGAAAAATACATGTAGATATGACCTTCCGTTCAGGTGAAGAAGCGATAATGTTTTCATGGCAGCAGATATATATGCATATTGTATGTATTGGTCCCATTTTCCTATGGGCCCAACTAGAGATTACAAGATGACTAGGGGTCGGGGGTGGACGAGTGATATAAAGTGTTCGGTTTTATGGATAAATGCCATATCACCTCTGTTCGCGCGGGTTAGAGTCTATGGATCGGCCATTGCCTGCAGCTTTCCGTGGGTCGTTGGATCTTACCGGGATTTTCCCGGTTTCTTTCTCCACTAGTTTTACTGGCCGACATGTAAAGTCTATCTTGCTCTGTGAAATGGCGTTAAACCCCAAAACAACAAGCTAGTTGGAATCTGAATCCATCATTCGACTTTGTTCGTTAAATCATCTCATGTGATACCACATCCTTTGAAATCTGGATTTATCGTTTCATTTGCTGGATTAAATCATTTGATTAATTTCATTATGGCGGCGACCGCTACCCGTACAGTTGACTGGTGAACTCATAATGTTTGTTTAAATAATGTACTTGGCTAAACATTTGCTCAAGAGCATTTTAAAACTAAAGCTGTTTTATTTTCTTGTTTATCGAAAGCTGTTGTAAATGTTCCCTAAGGCTTTATAAATCTTAATGCATTAATCTAATCCAACTAGTCGAGCTATTTTCCTTTAACAAGCACTGTTGACTTTCACATATCTCTCGATTCGCTAGGCAATATTAGTAGTAGTATATGGGGACTATCTAGCGTCAATGGGAAAATCCTATGTAAAACAGCTTGGGAACATCTAGCGTCAAGGGGAATTTAACATGGTGGGGACTATCTAGCGTCAAGGGAAATTTAACATGGTGGGACTATCTAGCGTCAAGGGAAATTGAACATGGTGGGACTATCTAGCGTCAAGGGGAATTGAACATTGTGGGTCTATCTAGCGTCAAGGGGAATTGAACAGAGTGGGACTATATAGCGTCAAGGGAAATATAACATGGGAAATAAAACAAGGAAAAAAGGGGTGGCAATGAAAGCTACTATCTTTTCGAGACTTATGAGTGGCCCTGAAAAGAGCCTTTGGATATTTCTTCTTCTTTTATTTTCTGCCATTGTTCCACCACCTTTTGATTTTACCAATGATTCCCGTTTTCTTATTCTTTTCTTCTTCGGGAATCCAGTCGGGATGTCCCATAGCTCTAAACTTTTCCTGAACTCTCATCCATCTTAGATTGAGTAGATCAAAGTCCTCTTTTGTCTTTTTGTTCTTTTTTTCCTTTCTCTCCTTAGACCAGTTTTCTTTAATCTGGATCACCTGTTCTTCCATCACCATTCTCATCATTGCTTCTGCTTTCTTTAGCCTGTCTAGACCCCACTTCACATATTCCCACTCTATCAGATGTAATGTTTCTTCTAGAAAACACCTGACTTTGATGACATGATCAAGTGCTTGCTTCAAGTCCCCTATTCTTATATATTTTCTTTTAATACGTCTTCTTAATTTCTGGTCTTCCTCCTCTATCATACCTTCTAATAAATCTCTTGCTAATTTCAGTTGGCTTACAAAGCCATGGTTACTCTGAAATTCTTCCTCAAGTCTTTCCACTTGATATTCTGCATCAAGGATCCCAAACCAGCTGTCTCGGAGTTGGATAAACAATTCAAAATTCATCTTGATGTGTTCAAAATTGAATGGCTCCAAGGTGATTGATTGATATGATAGGTTTAAAGTGAATCGTCCACTTGGGCTCTTTTCACTGTTTTATCCCTCAAAGGAGGGTTATTTACTTTATCCTGAGGGGAAGGAATCGTGCCACATCCCCTGCAGGCATTTATGCACTCATAGAGTGCTATTTACTTAGGCCATCACCACTGGGCAATACATGTACTGCCTCTGGGTGTGACTTCGGCCGTCACCACGGGCAATAATTGTACTGCCTGGGTGAATGTAAGGCCATAAGCCATAGGCCATAGGGTGGGTAGGAATGGAACCTACTCACACCCACCCCTATCATTCTGTTACCTACCGATCTGCAAGAGCAGTGAAGCGAGAGAAAATTAGTTTTCTCATGTCGCTTATGTCGGCGTAATGTGGTCGTGCAAGCACGAGAAATTACGGCAGCAGGGAGTAAAGGTGATGAAAAGCAAAGCGCGCACCTGTATATCAAATTCAGTCCAGTTATACTAATGGACAGCCTAACAACCAATAATGTGTAAGCCACCTGTGCAATTTACCAAATATCTGAGTTATAAAAAATATTAATTAACATCCTATGGAAAATAGGGACTAGTACTATAGTGTACATATGAAGTCCCTATTGTATTTAAGCTAAAGTGTCTAAGCGACACATAAAAGTGTAGTCAATGGTAGGGGAGTTTGGTTATAAATTTGTTTCGCAGTGCCAAAAAATGTCATATTAGTTCTTTCAGGGCCAAATAGTTTGTCAAAGAGGGTACTCGAAGCCAAATGAGTCCCTATTATTCAAGTAACGATAACAATGGCTATATACATCACTCCATCTGTCTCTCCGTGTGGTCCGGTGGTAAAGTTACTGCGTGTTGTAGGAGGTGATAGCTCTGCCGTAGTTTTTCCTTCCAGTCCAGGCACGGCCACAACACAAGTTTGGGACTTATGCGCCTTTCTTGTCCAGTCAAAGATGGCCGCCATGGCTTCCAGTTTTCCCGCCATTTGGTCCCTGCCGCAGACAAGTCCGGGAGTTACGAGATGCAAATGGTGGTCTATTCTGTAGTCTTCACCTCTGTTCAACCCGCAGTTTTCTTTTCTGTAGTTGTGACGGGATAATGTCATAATATTCGTCCTTAGCAAAGCCCGGGATATCATCATGCCGTGAACAACACGTGGCACCTTGCTAAGCGCCAGGTAAACCCAAACCACGCTGTTCCAACACTCCCATTGTGACATCACCAGGTCACCAGCTCCAGAAAAGCCGTCCAGCTCGGTCCGCAACCGCTACTTGAATGATGATGTATATGGTATGATGGCTCCAAGGACCGACGATTGCGTATATATATCTTAAGCACGGACGTGAAAGTAATCACCCCCCTACATTCACTTGTCATATTAGATACTATTCACAAATCCTACTATATACTATCCAAAATCACACCCTATACTAACCACACACACGGGGAAGCAGCCAAAAACAAACCATACTATATACTATCCAAAACACACCCTATACTAACCACACACACACACACACACACACACACACGGGGAAGCAGCCAAAAACAAATCCTACTATATACTATCCAAAATCACACCCTATACTAACCACACACACGGGGAAGCAGCCAAAACACACCCTATCATATACTATCCAAAACACACCCTATACTAACCACACACACGGGGAAGCAGCCAAAACACACCCTACTATATACTATCCAAAATCACAACATATACCATCTAAATAGAGTCAGTGTTTATAATCACACTACTCCTCTCTCACACTCATTGGCAATTGACATAGTATTTCTTTTCTTGTTATTTGGGTAGCCCTGAGAAGGGCTGTTTTTTTTAACTTCAAAATGCACCTGGCTAATGCTGGCATCTCCCAGGTCTAGCCCCACACACACATCTCCTACTCCAATCATTCTCCCAATTCACTCTTGTGACTGGGAGTGCAGAGGGAGAATGAGTGGCTTCACTATCCCAATCTTCTGTTTGAGGGATAGTGAAAGTCTCTTCATTTCTGCCTCTATTCCGCAACCGTGGATGAGTCTGTGGTTGTTGCGTCTGAGGCAGTGGGGGCTGAACCTGTAGTGGACGAACTGGTTCTGGTGGTGAAGGTGTCCTCACCATGGGTTTGACTTCACTAGTCTGTCTCATCATGCGGTGAGGTAAGATGGGACTTTTCTTCTCCTCCTCTTCTTTCTTTTTTCTTTCCTCCTCTTCTTTTTCAATTTTGGCCTGCTCTGCTATGGCCTCCATAAACAGTTCGTCCAGGAGACGCCTAGCATTTTCCAGATGCATTTGAAGCTCTCTTAACTTTTGAACTCTGCTCATCTTCTTTGATTCACCAACGATGGGTAGCCAGACTGATGAGTGCTTCTTTATATATAGTTCAAGCGCGGACGTGATGGAAAACACCCCTTTACGTTCCAAAAAACTTACATTATCCCTATCATTACCAAAAAAAACAAAACACGCGGACTTAAAAGAAAACACCCCTTTACGTTCCAAAAAACTTACATTATCCCTATCATTACCAAAAAAACAAAACACGCGGACTTAAAAGAAAACACCCCACACTTTTATACTTGGCTCCTATTAATTATACATTGAACAAGTTATTTTGAAAAAATACGTTGTGCTTATAGACGCACTTCAAAACAAAAGTTAAAAGAGACAGTGATTATAGACTCACTTCTATTTTTTTCTAACTTCCTCACACCATAAGCAAATTGAATAATTAATTCTTTTCGAGAATATTGGGTAGCCCTGAAAAGGGCTGTTTTTTTGTGTTTGTGTGTACGAGGAAGGATGACAATCTTTTATCGTCTAAGATTGCGTCCTCGTTTGGCTACACGATAGGGTCTGCTTCTTCGGAAAGAGAAAGAGAACTCTTTCGTGTCCACACGACAGTCGACAAAACTTCTGTCTGGTTCCTGCTGCTGTTGCTGATGCTGCTGATGCTGTTCTCTCTGCTCTCTCTGCTGCTTTTGAAGTCGATACTTCTCAGTCCATTCTTCTTTCTCTTTTTGAATTTCCTCTCTGAAGAGTTCTTCTATGAGGTCTTCCGTTACTTGTAGCATTCTTACATTCTCAATCTCTTCAGGCTTTGGCATCAGATTGTGTCTGATACGATGCAGAGTGACATAAGCTTCGTTCAGCTTAGCTAGTCTTGAGCACATCTTCGTTATAGGATGAGTCAAACAATGGATGGCCAGACTGGAGACTACCCCTGCTTTATATGGTTCAAGCGCGGACGTGATGGAAAACACCCCTCTGCGGTTTAGGGTTTTGAAACGTTTAGATAGTTTGATGTGAGGGATAGAAAGAAAAGTCAAAGAGCATTTATATGAATACAAATGTAAAACAAACGACAGACGCATTGGTTTTCAAAACACAACATTTTTATTCAAATAACAAACATTATTTCAAAGAACAAACATTATTTCAAAGAAAAAACATTTTTTTTCTTCCATAACACCAATACATTATCTTTGACATGGTTGACAACGTTGTGAATTAAATTGAGATTTCCACTGTTGGAAATCATTGGGCGATTGATGTACATTACGTTTCCTAGCTAAAGACAACAGATAACCATAATGGTCACAAAACCATCGATCTACTTTGTCATCGTTTCGAGACGAATGACGATCAAAATAAGTCACTAAATGTTCTAAAGAATATCCAAGACTGCGATGATGTAGATAATAGATACAATATTGTCCACACACCATAGAATCTGTGCTTTGTAATTTCACATTATTGAATCGTGTCGTCTGAGCATTTCTTCTCATAAAGTCAATGATATCATCTTCGAAAGGAGGCAATCCATACGAATCAAAATACTCCGCACAACCCTCTTGAGGAAAGTAGACAGCTACCCAGTGAGTTCCTGGAAGATGACTGTCATCTGTGTTGATGACATAAGCTTGATTCTCTTGAGGTTTGCGATGAGGTAGTTCATCTTTAGCACACACGACAGGATTCCAAGAAGCAGTGTACGAACTACGGTTCAAAAGATAATAAAGTTCCCAGGTATCCATTTTTTGTTGTGTAGCCTTGTGTTTTTCTCTCCTTTCTTCACAGGTGATGATAAGTCATCAATTCAATCCAGACTTTTTGTTTGAAACGGTCTGACAAGTAACTGATGGTTTGCTTCGTCTCTTTACTTTTGGCCAAGAGAGCTTTGATGCGATCGATTTCTCGAGCAAACAATGGAGGAGAGGAATGATCACGTAAGCCTTTATACCACTGAAGTAACACGTCTTCTTCGGAGATGAGACTCCAAGCTTCGTTCAGATAATTGTCCAATTTTTCTTCTTGACTCATCATCATACATTTATCGTGTTGAATTTGACTGGGATGATCGATTTGACATCCATAACAATCTTTTTTAATCAGATCCCTCATTTTATCTTCCAAGTGTTGTGCAAAACAAGCCACTAACTGTTGTTCCTGTTCTGGCCATCTGGATTGCATGATCACTACTTCTTCTTTTTGGTCTTGGGGTTCTGCTTTTTCTGTAACCTCCCATTCCATGGATTCTCCACTATTCAAAGAAGGACAAGGGCCTTCCATAATGTCTAATAGTCTAGAATGACTTCTCTCAAACTGTTAATTTCTATGGTATTATCGAATTCAGCATACAGAATGATATTCACCGTTTCGGGAAGAGGTGCTGAAAACTGAAGTTCCACACGCAGTTGCCCAGATTTTATAGGGTGGAAATGTCCCTCGTCGCTGCCTTGGTCTGGAGTGAAATCAAAAGCCCACAACGTGTAACCTCTTGCATAGTCGTCGTAGGAAATACCGTGACTGGTGTTGGTTCCTAACTGTCCTGTGGCTTCGTACAGCGACAAGTACGACCTCAAGTAATTTTTCTGTTCGCCAAAGTCGGGTTCGAAGGGTCTGGTACACAAAGTTTTGCCATCGCGACTGACTTCAATTTTGGATACTCTGCAGTGCTTAAACTGGAAAGGATTTTCATCGTGGGCACCATTGAGGGCTGCATTGCTGACGATACCAATGAATAAACGTTTGGGTAACTGTCCTTGGAACAGATGATCTTCGATCTTAGATCGGAGTCCAGCGGCAATGGTGAAAGTTTTGACTTCCACGCGTCGTATCGGATACTTGGCTGTCGTTCTGCTCAAAGTGTGACTGATATCATTTCCCACTTTAGGTAACACTTCCACGCGACGTACGTATAACCTGGCTTCTTGGATAATGGTTTTGTATTCGTTGGCATGAGCCATCAAATGGAAAGCAGTACTACTTCGATTCAGTCTCAAGCGAATATCTACTCCGTTCAGCAAATACTTCTCTTGAAACCACATGTCCAAATGCAAACGATCGAACAGTTCTAAACTACGTCCTTGCAAAATTTTCTTTCGACGCTCGTTAAAACCTTCATTGTGAGGATCGGCAGGAGCGCTGCCATCAGCAGCTGCTGCTACGGGCAAGGCTGTGTCGTTAAACTTATCTGCAGTGTCAGGTTTCCATACCACGCAAGCATCTAGATGAGTGTTCTTGGCTTCTTTTCCGTACGTCAAGAGATTTTCGAGGTACGCTCGGTAAGGGTAAGTATCCATGCTACTGCTGATCAGTTTGTTATTCATGTACAAATCCACATCGCTGAACAAGGAATGCATGAAATTGTTGACAGGAGCTACTCTATCATTGGCTCCTGGATTGGTGTTGTCTGTTTTGCTTACTTTCACTTTCAAATACAAGTAACTGTTGTTGAGATCGATGTAATCTTCGGGTTGTCCTTTGATTTCAAACTCGATGGGAGCTGAATCCGTCAAAGAGGAGACGGGATGAAATTCGACCCATTGAGCTTCTTGCATGGTCATCATCGTGGGTGGCATGGCAAAGAGATCCAGTTCCGACTTGGAACAGGCACAAGATTCTTGGTGCATCATTTTTTCTTTAGGTTTTTTTTCTTCACTTTTAATAATCAAAAATGTCTAAGTCTCGAGCGGTTCTTTTTTTCTTTGTCTTTCGAACTTTTGAGGTACGGAGACTTTTGAAAGGGTGTCTTCGTCGACGCTTTCTACCTTGTCCTTGCTGTGTCGTCAGGGAAGTAGGAATGTCAGACGTGGTACCGTTCAGAGCATTTATAGGACTTTCTCGTCGACCCAAAAGCTCTTTACCCGTTTGAAGCAAGGTATTTTTGCCTGCTCTCAAAAAAGCTTCTTTTGGGTTTTGTTTGTCAATGAGAACATTGTAAAGAAAATCTTTGCCGTGAGTCAATGCGGCATCTTTTAAGGTGTGCAATCCTCGTGTCACCATTGGTTTTAAAACAGGGACTACGGAACGAAAGGCTGATTTAAACATATCTCCTAAACCATGTCCTCGCTGTCGAGTGACTCCTTGGTACACAGGATACATCACTTTTTCAGTTGTTGGAGAATCGTTTTTGAAAATGGAGTTTCACTGTGACTTTCCCTTTGGTAAATGGAATATTTTGACCTAGTTCTCCTTTTATAGTAATGTTGACACTGTCGAAATACGACTTACTGACGGGTAAATAATGAGGATGTACAAATTCACGGTGAACGTGATAGGTATTTCCACCTTCTTCTTCAGCGGTAGTGGTATCCACTTTGAAAGGAATGACACGCAGTAACGGTACAGAGGTGTGTCCTACCACGTTGTACTCCACCACATCGGAGTACACAAACATCAAATTGAGTCCTTGGTTCATTTCTACAGGGGATCGAAAATATTTGGTAAAATCCAAGTTACTGGATATGCCTGGTATTTCTTTTTTCTTCGGGAGCATCTTGAGGTCTCCACCTAAGATATCAAACAATTCAGGACAAAAGGTAATGGCTATTATTTTCTTCTCTGAAAATTTGATCATGAAGCGGCGAGCCACTTTAATGTACTCAAAGGTAACACTTTCTCTGATTTTGTCCAGGGGTTTACCAAACACAACATTGAACCTGCTTGCAATCGTAGTCACTAAATGTTGACCGCTAAAATAGTAGCCTGCAGGAATGGTCAACACATGAGTGGACAGTTGTTTAGTTGCGGGTCCATCTGATTTCTTGTTGTCAATGCCAGTGATGCCTCGTTCATCTAAGGCTTGTTGCAATGGCTTGTCGTACACTTCAACTGTGAAAAAGTTTTGATTTTCGACGATGTTTTTGATTTGTGTCGGGTGTATTATTTCCACTAAAGCTGCTTCCCAGTGATCATCTTGATCCAAATGCATGGCTTGAGGTAATTTAGACGTGTAACAACACAATGTGTTGTTAGGAAACACCTCCATGGAACTGTCACTGGGTAACGTTAAGTAAAATTGGTTAATAGTGTTGTTCATATTTCCAATGTTCTTCTGTCCGAGGAGTCACTCGAGGTTAAAGGAGTGTCTAAAAGAGGATTGTGATTGGAAGGGTGACTGTCAGGAGAAGGACTAACGTTGGCCGCCAGACTCCCAATATTGTTACTGTTGTTCCCGTTGTAAGAGTATTTCAGGGAAGGATTGGGAAGAAGATACCCGATGCAACTGCTGAGTAAAATGGTCCACAATTGTTTGTCTCCTTGTTGCAAACTCAAATTAGCAATGGCTGCACCAATGACACAATATACCACAAAGATTTGACAGAAAAAAACGATTTGCGTTTTAGGGACACGTTCTCCACACCACACCCACAAGGGTTGCTTTTGTAAATCTTGCAGAGATGACGTGGGTGAAGGAGTAGTCACTGTGGTTGCTGAAGCTGTATTGAAGGGCATGATGGTCACTTCTTTTTATAGTCGATGACTTGCGAAGCGTCAATCCAAGAATCAAAACTAGGAGGATATCCTTTCCAACGTACTTTGACTTCTTTGACACGACGTTTTCCTACTTTACGGGTTCTTCGTTCGAGAATGCTTTCAATGTCGTACACGTCGTCTTCTTTTTTGGTAACACGTTGTAACTCAGGCAAGTAAAATGTTCCTTTTAATACTTCTCCGTTCATGTCTTCCAATTTATAGACGGTAGGATGACGATCGCGCACTCGTCCAGTAACACGAAACAATTCGGTGGTCCAGTTGGGTAAGTAACCTTTGTCGAAAGTGCGTTTGGTTTTGCCAATGCGTACCCAATCTCCCGGGGTTAACACTTCTCTACCTTTCTTGGGGACAGCCCTCGTCCGGGACGTACCAAACAGACGCTCAAAAACAGTCACTTCGTTGTCAGGTGTCACCTCTTGTGGGGCACGTCCAATGCTTCTATGGTAAGATTGATTGTAGGCTTGGACTAAGTGTGGTAAGACGTCGATGTACTTGAGAGTGTGTTGATGCGTAAAATATTTCCACATGCGTTCTTTCAAGGTACGTTGAAAACGTTCCACGATACTGGCTTTGGTTTCAGGATTTTCGGTGGTGAAAAAATGAATGTCACGTTTTTTTAATTCTCGTTGGAAAGCTTGGTTCAGAAATTCGGTGCCTTTGTCGGTTTGCCATCGAAGAGGGTGACGACCACTTTGTTTCAACACCAGTTGCAAAGCTCGTACTAACTCTCCGCTCGATTTGGATGTCAATGGTACGACCCAGGCAAATTTAGAAAAGACGTCGATGACACAAAACAAATATTTGTAGCCACGATTGTAGGTGGCTAAATGAGAGACATCAGCTAAATCGG
This sequence comes from Unio delphinus, assembly GCA_029339505.1. Taxonomy (NCBI): domain Eukaryota; kingdom Metazoa; phylum Mollusca; class Bivalvia; order Unionida; family Unionidae; genus Unio; species Unio delphinus. Next base: position 2,317,371 of record JAQISU010000153.1, read on the forward strand.
CTTGCCATTGATGATCGATGCCTTCCACTTGAGTGCGACTTCTGTGAAATTTTCGTCGAATGGGTTTGTGTAAAGTGTACGTCGCTTGTTCTTGTAACCATCGTTGTACTGCTGGTAAACGGAGCTTTTTCAGGCGAGTTTTGGCAGCACGATACAATTTCTGAATGCCTCCGTAACCTGCAGGGTGAGCTGGATCGTAGTAAATGCTGGCTAAGACCTTCTCCATGGTTTTTGTTAATAAGGGACCCACTCTTCGAGGATATTGCTTTGGGTGGGACGAAATGCGGGTTGTTTGGAAACGGTTTTACGTGTCCGATGTGCCACAGGAGTTGACGTCGAGGGTAATGGTGGTGGCGGAGGTAATGGGATAGCTTCTTTGGCCTTCTTTTCTTTTCTCACTTCTGGTTTCCTTTCTTTCTTTTTCACATCTGTCGAAGAAGGAGTAGCCATCATCTTTTTAACCCAAGTTTTGAGTTCTTCTCGTGGGGGAGTGGGGGAAGGGGTTAACAAGGAAGTGGCAATCTTACTCGGAATGGGAGTAGCAGTAGGTGTTTGAAAGAGATCATGGGGTTCTTCTTCCTTGGGTAATGGCGGGGTAACGTCTGTTTTAACTGCTGTAGAGGGTGAGGGTGAGGGTGTCGGGTTATTCATTAGAGCCTTAAAATCGGACAAAGTGGGTTGAGCTGTTTGTTCCACAGCTTTCTGATGAAAGAGTTGTAGCCGTTTCAAGAGTTGACCGTACTTTTGTGATTTTTCGGTTTCGGATAAATCGTGGCGATGGATCAAGGATTGCAATTCGTGTTGTAATTGCGACATCTCAGCCAAATTGGGATTGGGTGGTAAATGGGGGGATCGTTGTTCTTGCCAATGATGGTATTCCATCCATCGTTTGTAAGGAACCAAAGTTAGTTTTCGTCCTTCCATGGGCTTTCAAAGGTTATGTCTGAGATTGTGGTGCTCCATAGTGTCCTTTTATCTTCTACCCATCCCTTGGTTAAACCCTTGGGATATCCCTTGGGTCACCCCTTGTAGCAAACCTGGTATTATGCCTGTCAACAAAGGAGCAAGAAAGGGTAAAAATCCTCCGCGTTGCACCAACATCTTTTTCTTTTGACGGACGGATATTTTCTTTTGAACCATTTGACGAAGAACGTGTCGATGTTTGGATAAGCATTTTTTCTTGTGTGGAGACAAAGGTATCGTGCCTTTCAAAACATTCAAACAACATTCACACACGGTATCGATGACATCTTTGGAGGCTGTTTTAATGATTTGTTTTCGCATGGACGGAGAGGCTTTGGACAGGACGGACAACACGTCTCCGTGTTTGGCTAAACGAGGAGGTAGTCCTTTCCTTTTCTTTCCTTTGTGGGGTGAATAAGAATGTTTTTTGCGAGGTGACATCTTTGCTTGTTCGTTTCAGAAATACACTGATGTCAAAGACTTGGTACACACCCTCTTTTATCTTCTTTTTCCTATTGGCTTCTCCAAAAGGTAACGGCATGCTTCGCTAAATCCTCAAAAGCAGGGCTAAAGATACCAGTTCGGTTATTAGCTGCTTTGTCTAGTTTCTGCATACCTTTAATAAAACCAGTAAATATGCCTCCTCTTTGGTGACTTCTCTTTTTCTTTTGACGTTTGGGTATTTTCTTTTGTGTCCTTTGACGAAGAACGTGTCGATGTTTGGCTAAACGTCCTTTCCTTTTCTTTCCTTTGTGGAGTGTAGAAAAATGTTTTCTGCGAGGTGACATCTTTGCTTGTTCGTTTCACAATACCACTAGTGTCAATGACTTGGTATACACTCTCTTTTATTTACTTTTTTTGGGAACTAGCGCTTTGTCAAAAAGGTAACAATGTGTTTCCCAAAATTGTCAAAGGATCCTCCTTTTTGGTGTCTTTTCTTTTTCTTTAAAGGTCTACGTCTTTGGAGGGAAGGACGTTGATGTTTGGTTTTAAAGCTTTTGGTGAGATGACGAGATTGTCTTGTTCCTTTTCCTTTTTGGACGGTAGAACGTCGAGGGTGATGGTGTGCACGTTTTTGAGGAGGCATCCTTGAGTGTTCATCAGTGGTACAGAAAAAATACTGATTGACATCGTGGTTTTCAAGTCATATTTTTATACTGGAATGCGTCGCCACTGATTATCTTTGCGTCGTATCAACTTCATGGCAGGTAACACACGTCGTGAAGGAGTTCGCAATGGACTCAATCGGGACAGTTCTTGTTTGGACAAATCTAGTAAACTCTTTAACATGCCAGATCTTTCTTGGACTTTGACTTTGGGGGCAGGTACTTTATGAGCAGCTGCTACTGACGCTAAGGTGGACGAGGGTGTCTCCGGTGGAGGAGACGTTTTGGGAGACGCAGATTTCCAATGTTTCATCAAATTAGGAAAAACGGGTGTCAAATTGGGTTTGGCTGGCATCACCCGCAACGGAGAAGTGGCAGCCCCTGAGGCTACTGGCAACGTAGTCCCTGCCAAACGTCCTTGTAGATCTTTTCTTGCAGGTCGTGGTTGACGAAGGTAAGGTTGTGTCCTGGCCGAAGTGCCTCTTTTGCGGGTGACCGCTTTTTTCTGTGGACTTTTCTTTTTCTGTGCTTTGGTCTTGGTACCCTTGTTCTTTTTCTTAGGGGCTTGTTTGGCTTTTTTTGTTTTCTTCTTGGGGTGGACTTTGGGAGTATTGGGATCCCATTTTAAAAGGGAACGAATGATGACACCTCCTAGAGAACCACTGCCTCCAGGTTTCAATATGATTTGCTTTTTGGTGTGAGTGTCGATGCGAGGATTGGCCAGTTGCGTCAAGGCTACTTTGTTTCTGTCAAAAAAGCGTTTGGTTTGATGTGGAAGGTGAATGATGCCTTGCAGTATTTGACGTGCTGTCACCGTAAACCATCGTAAGACTTCTTTGAGACTGGCTTCTAAGACGTGAGCACGTCTTTGTGGATTTTTTTCGCGACTGATGCCGTACAAGGCACGAATCAATTTGATGGGAAGATGAGACTGAAGGGACGTCATGTTGACGATGTATGAGACCAGGTCAAGGTAACCCAAGGTTTTTATAGATTTTTTTAGTGCTTCATAGTGTTATGTCGACGAGGAGGACGTGTACACGACAGGTCCTCCGTCTTGACACCAGTCGTGAAACAAATCGGTACGAAATCGCAAATAATCAGGGGTAGTGGGTTTTAAATCCACGAGTAAATAGGCGTGTGGCGATTGAGTGGCATCATCGTACGCATGAGTTAGCCAAGGTGTTCCTAACTGTTTGGCTAAAACTTGCACTTGTGATTTATCTCGAGGACTTTTAAACAAGACCACGTAATGAGCATTGAGACTAATGGTACGATGGGCTTTACTTTGTTGAAATAAATTTTGCGTAATGTAAATGACACTGGCATTACGATGATGCCCTTTACGTGTAAACCACAGTTTAATTTCTTCTTCGTCTTCTCCTAACATGTCGTCAAAAATAACCCAATGAGTTTGACTAGGGTCAGACACGATCCCCTCGTCTTCTTTAGGAATGCCTGCTACAAACACAATGGAATCACCTTGACTTTCTTGCAAGAGGCTGTATGCCGATTGCCACTCTTTGTAACACCACACGATGCGTTGAGGTGGACGATCGATCAAATGATGTTTATGTTCGATCAAACGTTTGACAAATTCGGTTTTGCCTGAACCGCTCGGTCCAGCAATTAACATGTTAAAAGGATGACGAAGATACAAGGCTTTCCAACTAGCCTGATCTAAGTGTTCGTCAATGACTTTGAATGTGGAGGAGGAAGGAGTAGTAGAAAGAGTAGAGTGAGCCATAGTCGTGTAGTGGTATGTTAGTATTGACACAAAAACAGACAAGACAAGAGGTTTTTATACTTTTTTCAAGACACGTTTATTTCAATGCATGTTTAAATTCGAACAACACGAAAGACAAAAAATACATAAAAGCCAAATAGATAAATACAGGAATAAAAGACATAGGCAAACGATCAAAGTGGCATATAAACAAGTCACTGTACAACGTGGTTTGGGTAACAAACGTCTCCTAGAGGTAGTGTGCAATGTTCTTATAGTCTCCTCTACAGGGGGTATAGTCACATACGTGTCTTCTCTAAAGGGTATTTGTGGGGGAATGTCCATGACAGTTCTGTCTTGAACAGATTGATTGTCCTGGGTGACAGATTTTTTTTCTTCTTCTTCTTCTGGTACTGTCACTAACACAGGTTTAAAAGTGACTTTTTTCACTCGACGATGCATTTTAGGAACACAACGCTTGGGCATAATGGGATACTTCGTTTGTCCAAGCCTCAAAATCCCAACTTTTCCAGTCACGTACATCTGTCCAATGAGGGTGTAAATCACAAGCTACACACACATCTTCGTACACTGCTTCCGTACGTAAAAGTTGACGAATCTTTTTTTCTTGGAAAGGTCGAGACGTATCCAGATGAAAACGTAAGGCTTTGAACAGAATAAGTCTCTCGTGGACATTTAAAGGAGTCACCATACTGTCTTATTTTTTTGATAGGTAGTGTTCGTAAAGTGTCCACAAGGAATCGGCAGGTAAACGAAATCCCAGAAAGCAAGTCACTAAAACACACACGACACGTCGACCCCAATTCATAGGGTATAGTTCTTGCAATAAGTGTTCGTAATCTTTCACTGTGTGAATCTTCTCATTGATATCCTTCCACGGAATCTGTTGGATCACCAATGATAAAGGTTGTGGCATGGTTGTTCTCTTTTATACTTCTTTAGGTCAAAGATTACAAGTGTAGATTCAACCCAGAATTAAACACAGAATTAAATTTGCTCAAAAAGCGAAAGTGATTAATATAACGTGTAATTTCGTCCCACTGCCATTCAGGGTAACGGTTAAGAAGGATCAAAGCATCTTCAGAGGTAAACGTAGTAAATTGGTAACAGAGCAAAAAAATACCCTTAATCCAGAGAAATCTAACACGTCGGTTAATTTTTGTCACTTTCCTCTTGTGAATTTCACGACACAAAAGTTCTACAGTCACTCCTTGAGATTTTTCTTTCGCAAGGCCTTGCCAAACGTCCTTGTAGATCTTCTCTTGCAATTCACGAGGCAATCCTTGAATATTATGTTTTATATTATATACTGGTCTAGGTGTGTTACACGACATGGAGTAGTAGTGTCACTTCCAATCACTAGGTCCCACTAAAGGTAGGTATTGACAATTCGGAGACCATCGAGCATGTTCCAGGTAAGCGGAATCTTTATGTTCCCACTCGTAAATGGATACACCACAACTGAAACACTTGACTTTATCCCCTTCGCCCAAGTAGAAAAATCCAGCTCTGGCTAATTCTTCAGGAGTTGGTCCAGGCAGATATTTTGGCCATTTATCTTTGAAGGTTTGAAATCGACTTTTAAAGTGGCAGTATTCAGGCAAACTCGTCGGGAACGAATATTCGACTCTCCTTACTTCTGTTCGATGCAGGTACGGTGAAATTCCTAGGAGTCCACGATAACGTGTCGCACCGCTTTCGCATCCCTCAGGTTTGACACGCACAGCATCACTTTCCAGGGTAGATATAGGGGTAGTAGTCATAGCAACGTTCCTACGATATCCTGCTGAATCGCTAACGTCACAGCGCCTGGCATCACTACAATCGCAAGGTTTAGCATCGCACTCCACTTGAGAATTCCCAAATTTGAATGATGTCTGTTTAAATGGATTCATCTTCTTTTCGCTTGGCTGTGTTAGTCACAATGAACTATTGGTCTTGGACAATGTCCCTTTTTATATGCTGCCCGATTTCGATGTGACCGTACGGTAGAGTGAAGTGATTGGGAAGTCGTACTCTCTTTTGGTACACGATTTGGTAGACTTTTTTCAAAGGTCGGCTAACAATTTGGTGTGAGGCTAACCGTACGATCTTGTGCGGTTCGTGGGTAGTCACTTGAAACGTTTCATCCTGTCCCGACTGCAAAGCTTCTTGAAGCACGTCAAAGTTCACCACTTGACTGGTGCGATAATTAAGAGTCAATCCTTTCACTTTACATTTGGTGTGCATTTTTCCTTGGGGGTCTCGGTATTCGTAGCCGTAATTTTTAGGACCGCCACTTGCAAAACTTAGAATCTTGTCGTCGGGATGTTCATCGGTCCAGGCTCCTAAACGGTCTCCTTCGATGACAGGGTTACAATCGTTCGGTCGGTGAATGTAGATGCAACTGTCTGTGTCAAAATACAACACGCGATCTCCTAACAGTTCTAACACTTCGTACAATTTTAAGCGAGCGTGGGCTGTCACGTAAGCCGCAATGATGACATTTCCAAATTTGTCGGCTTCTACAAAGTCTAGTTCTTCTTCGTAATTGACTAAGATCAAGTCCTCACGAATGACGTCCACGTGTTTGATGACTTTGGTTAGGTCGTGAATCATCTGGAAGTAGCGAGACGGTTCGGACAAATACTCCGTCTTGGGTAAAGACGGACGTTGTGCCATTTTACCCCACAAACAATTGAGCATCACTTTGGCAAACGAACGCCTTCCTTCGTTTTTCTCGATGTGGTCTAAAGTGATACCTTCCTGCTCCCGATATTTTTCTTTGAATATCTTTTGGTCTTCGGGAGTGTGACACCAGGAAGGATAGCCACTAGCTTCTTGTTTTAGTTTTAAAAAGGTATCCACGTAGTCTGCAAAAATACCTTTCTGTCTCTTGTTGCCCTTGCAGTATTGTTGTGTTTTGGGAAAGTGGTAAATTTCGTACACTTCTAACAGTTGGTATCCCATGTCCAGAGCTTTAAACAATTCCACGCTCACCCACGTTCCTGTCAAGGCACGTTCTTCCTGAGTGTGATGACAAGGTTGGTCTTGGTTGAACGTTTCGGCACATGTGCGACACAAAGGAAACATCAGTTTTCCTTGGCAATGGTGAGGTAAAACGGGATGGTACAAGTCTGTGGGTGGCAAGACTTTACACTTGATCAATCCTTCGTACTGACGAATGTGGTCCAAGTCAATGTGTTCTGTCATCAATTCTGGATGCCCTACGGGAAAGTGACAATATTTGCACACGTACGGATACAACGAACACACGTCCAAGTATTTGATTTCTTCTTCTCCCTTCTCCTCGTCCGCTTGGTACAGTAAACAGGTAGCATTCGTTCGTCCTCCGTACAAACTATCCCGGGGGTTCAATGGGTCCACCCACTTGTAACTTTCTACGATGCGTTTAAACTCGGGATCGGTTTTCAAACGCTGATCGTACTCGTGTTCCCACATTTCCACTACCTGGTATCCTTGTTGTTCTAACTTCAAACGTCGTTGACACGTGGTCTGGTACAAATCTTCCATAGTTCGTTGTAAAAACTGATTTTTGATGTCACGCTGAGGGTAGCACATAGGACATCCGTGAAATAAGCATCCGTTAAACTCGTACACGATCTGAGGGTTTTCTAAGTCCCAACCATCCACTGAATACGTTCCGATGGTCTTTTCGCCTCCTCCGTTGCGAGCGTGTTGGATCCATTTGTCTTCCTTGTCGCACAAGTAATGGAGCCAGCGCAGGGCTTTGACTGAGTATTGACGTTTAACAAAGTTCGTCGTTTGAGGACTGATGACCGCTAGAGTATTTTCAGGCATAAAGCGTTTTCGGTACACTAAAGAACACGCTTTGGCAATGGTACAAGCTTCTTTCAAAGGATCGATCCCTCCGTACTCCATGAACAATTCTCGAAATTTTCCACAGCAACGTCGTAAAATGTCCACGTCAGATCGACAGTACTTTAACATTTCTTCTTGAAAGTCAAAAAGGTCCGAGGCATGAGTCTGGTACCAAGCGAAGAAAGCTTCTCGTTGTTCGGTACGCATGTTGTCAGGGTCGTAATAGTGAGCCTCCGGCAAATGGGGTAGAACGGTACGTTGATTGGCTTCGGTATTGAAAAAGTGTGGAAAATAACCTTTAACCAATTCTGTCATTCCAAACGTTTTAGGCATGCGACTCAATGGCATGGCCAAGTAACACATCGAATCTTTAAACTGTACTTGTCCTACTTGCATAGAAATGATTTTAGCTCCGTTCAAAGTCACTTGAGGTCGTTCGGTACATTGTTCCGCATAGTATCTGAGCAGAAATTGCCCATCGTATCCCGAAAAATTGTGAGCCATGACCGTAGCATGGCAATGACAATTACCGTAACGTTCGATGTCTTCTGTACTCCACGTTTCGTCAATGGGGTTTAAGATCCATCGGGCAAAATTGACCAAGGTGTTTGACCCTCGAAAGATTTTTTCACGTCCTCCAGGAATCTTGTTGCAGTGAGGGCAATAACTAAAGATAGGTTCTTGGATGCACTGTTCGCACGCACGGTGAGCCACGCAGAAATTGGGAATGTGAATACCGGTTTCTTGCATGCATTCGAAATCAAAAAAGATAAAATTTCCTTTTTTCTGGGTATCTTCTGGTTGGGGTTGGTATTTTTGAATGAAGCATTCGTGTTCCAAGTCCACGATTTGGTGACAAATGTGACATCGTTTCTTCCCTCGACAAACGTGAAACTTGGCACTATTGGTACGTATGCCTTGTCCACAAGTAGGGCACAATCTCAGAAGTTGACAAGTGTTTTTCTGCTGTGAACCTTGCATCTTCAAATGTTGTTGGTAACAGGTAGGACTGACAAAAGTGCGCTGACACACAGGGCAATGCACTCTTTCTTTTCCTTGGTCCAGACAAGGTTGTGAGGCTAAACATCCCTCACATTTTGATCCACAATGTTTGTGTTGTTCTCGATTGTTATAACCATAGTCACATTTTTCACAGTAGTAACCGTATCCCTGGAATGCAGTGATACTGGTAATGGTATCAAAATGACCATTGTGATGATAGACGTGAATGTATTTTCCGTCTTTGAAATCGTGGCCTCGAAACAAAAGAGGTCCACGCACTTCTTGAGGGTGTACTTTCAAAGTGTAACGTGGAGACAAGACGTCTTGTAATTGTTGCATTTCTGGAATGCCACAAGGAGTGTCTTTGGATATCCCCGCTTGCTGTAACAGGAGTTCTGCTTCACTTCGTTGTTTGGCTCGGTCCGATTGTTGAATAGTTTTCCAGGCTCTTTTCCATTCTACCGTGTCGTTCTTGTTGGCATACGTTCGTCCCACGACGACAGCACGGGCTAAACACATCTGGTCTTGAGGATTGTTAATTCGGACGAGACTTAGTTTGGTGCTGCGAAGGCTGTCGACCAATAATACTTTTTTGCGTCCTGTCCCCTGGGGAAGAGACACGTGGGTCATGAACAGTGTGGCTTTTCCATCGTCAATGTGAAACTTGTCATTGGATTGTTGCACATGTTGAATTTTGTCAATGACTTTAGAAGGTGTCGGTTCTGATGGACTAGTAAATTCGATCCAAACGGGAGACTTTAAATTATCGTGATGAATAGAAAGTCTCAAGCGATCGTCTTCTTTGGCTTGACATTGCTGTTTCAGTGCAGTTAACACAGAATCCCACACCTCAGTAATGAACCCTTCTGTATTCTCCAAAGGTACATTGGACTTGAAATCTTTAAACTTTACGGCATACGTGTAAGCCGTTGTTCTAAATTTTCGAGAGGAACGCTTTTCTGTCTCTCGAATGTGATAGTAATTTTCAGGGTTAACTAAGGGTAGTGTACTTTGCTTGGACGTCGATTGCTTAGGTGTAAATTCGGGCTCACTCATGTCATCTTCAAAATCACTGGCATGAATTTGAGCCAAGACTTCAGCTACTGTACTAGGCGATACATTACGTTTCTGTCTCTTACTGTCTTTTCCTTTCTCCACAGCATGATGTGACCTTTTCATCTTGTCTGCAAAAAGTCAAATGACTACCTTTTAAAGACCATAACCCCTATATATTCATGTTCGATCCGTGCATATATATATAAAGGGTTAGTGTCTAACGGTTCAGTATTCCTTTCACTCTCACATTGACCAGAACGATGGAAGAACCTACACAAGTGGAACTTCTCATTAGAGCTTTACGTGGGGTCATACGAAAGTTTTCGTCAGACCAGCCGACAGCCTACTCTCCCTCCTATCGAGATAAAAGTCAAGATACTTGCTATATCTGTAAGAAGAAAGGACATTGGGCTACAGAATGTTCAGATCGTAACAAAAATAAAAAAGGCTACAATAGAGACAAAAGTCAAGATACCTGTTATTATTGTAAAGAGAAAGGACATTGGTCTCCAAACTGCCCTAAGAAACAACAGGAGCAGGAGGAGGAGGAGGAGGTGGAGGAAGAGGAGGAGGAGGAGGAAAGAAATTCTGAACAGGAGGAGAAAGAGGTACCCTCCTCCAAGGAAGAACCCCGTCACGTTCACAAAAACAAGAAAAGAAGACGAAACGAAAGTGAAGAGGAAGAAAAAAAAGCTGTGACAGTAAAGAAAATGAAAAAACAGAAAGAGTGAAACAGAAGAAAACCTATGAACTTTTTTAAAGTGGTCTTGTGTTATGTTATGTTGTGATATTGAATTGTGTCGTTTGTACTAGAATAAACTAAAGAGAAAAAACGTAAGTGTCTCTTGGTTTTGATTTGATAGTATAATTACCTACACTCACACATTCATTCACTCACACGTACATCATGGGTTTTTAAAAACATAAAGGACTTTTGAGTTTTCATTGAAATAGGCAATTGACATAGTATTTCTTTTCGAAATAATTGGAGTGGTCCTGAAAAGGACCGTTGGTGTTTTGTGTATTTAAAACAAAACAAACTCAGAAACGGGATGAAATCCTCTTGAGCTGTCTTAAGCCTTTGCCACGGCCAAGGCCTACTTCGGGACTGGTGGTTCCTGTCAATGATTTGGTAGAAATCACTAACGGTGGTAAGGTAGACGTAGTCACAGAGAGATCGGGTTGTTTCGCTCGAGAAGGTCTTTTTCTCTTCGGTCGTGATAAAGAAGTCTGATACATTTGTTTCAGACTCTTTAACTCAGCTAAAATATCTAAAAGTACCGTCGTAACCGTTTGATTTTCACTATTTTCTTTCTGTCCTTGGTCTTCATTCTTCTCCGTTGCTGCTACTGTTTCTTCCTGGTGTTTTCTTCTTGCTTCTTCTTCTTCCTGCTGTTGCATAAGAAAAGCTTGTTCTTCTACTTTCTGTTGTTGTAAAAATCGCTCCAATGCTTCTTTTTGTCTCTGCTTAAAATCATCGACGTGTCCATAAGAAGATACAGAAGGCAACGAAGGTTCCGGAATAAATTCTTGCGATGTTAAAAAATCCACAATATCCCAGTTAAAATCCACTTCTTCTGGATGTAGATTTGTCATGACTTTAGTAGTCACTGTTGGTCCATGACTTGCTGTCTCTACTCCTGTCTCACTCCAATTCATTGTCTTCTTACTGTCCGCCATGATTGACAACTCTCTTGAATCGATGGACTGCGCACAGGCGCTAGTACCTCTATATAGAAAAGGTGACGTCACAGACTGCTCTCTTCCGATTGGATGGCTGTGTCTGACTTTTGTAACGCACGTTTGGATTGGTGGATACACTCAATCCGTTTCAATCCGCTCTTCCCCTATAAATAACCGCAGTACACGGCATTCAATTCACCTGTTCTCATCAGAAGATGTGGACTAATGTTGAATCGTCAACCCTTGTGTCAAGTATGCTGTTTAGGACTGACATACCCATGTATGTCAGATCATCATGGAGTGTCATTGATAGGACGGAGACAGCCTATTGGAAGAGAAGAGTCTATGTGGAAAGACAAGGTTGCTTGAAGAGAGTTCTCTTCTATGGACCCACAGTAAGGAGAAGTTTAAGGAAGAGAAGAAGATCTGTAAGATGTCCTCTGTGTTAACAAGACAACGTTAACATTACACCTAACGGTCCTTTTCAGGGCCACTCATAAGTCTCGAAAAGATAGTAGCTTTCATTGCCACCCCTTTTTTCCTTGTTTTATTTCCCATGTTATATTTCCCTTGACGCTATATAGTCCCACTCTGTTCAATTCCCCTTGACGCTAGATAGACCCACAATGTTCAATTCCCCTTGACGCTAGATAGTCCCACCATGTTCAATTTCCCTTGACGCTAGATAGTCCCACCATGTTAAATTTCCCTTGACGCTAGATAGTCCCCACCATGTTAAATTCCCCTTGACGCTAGATGTTCCCAAGCTGTTTTACATAGGATTTTCCCATTGACGCTAGATAGTCCCCATATACTACTAATATTGATACTTCATAAAAATTTGCTATTGAAGATAAAACAGGATGTGCTGGATGTCGCTTTAAATTATTAAGTGATGTATTAAAAGCCACTTTAGGAAGTGTCCGAATATAAGAATATAAATTAGAAAACGAACCTTTGTATAGAAATGACAACTGCAAATTCATATAAGCTTTCTTTCACACGTTCCTTGTGTCTGTCTTATGAATACATACATGTGTGTGTGTGTGTGTGTGTGTGTGTGTGTGTATTTGTGTGTGTTTGAGAGAGTTTTGCAGATAAATATGATCTGCAGTTCACTGGCATTATCGATTTATTGACTAATAGTTTAATCTCTCTCTCTCTCTCTCTGTCTCTCTGTCTCTCTCTCTCTCTGTCTCTCTCTCTCTCTCTCTCTCTCTCTCTCTCTCTCTCTCTCTCTGTCTCTCTCTCTCTCTCTCTCTCTCTCTCTCTCTCTCTCTCTCTCTCTCTCTCTCTCTCTCTATATATATATATATATATATATATATATATATATATATATATATATATATATATATATATATATATATATATATATATATATATATATATATATATACATTTGTTTTAAATTGAAACAAAACTATTTCCTTCCTTTGTGGCTGATTCTGGTAATGGAGGCTTATCTTGCAGTTTCTTACTCCAAAAAATGCTGAAATATTCATAAACGCTTTCGAAAACATTTAATAAAAAAACTCACAAACAAACAAATAATGAAAGAGATGTTTAAATGCTCTTTTATCAGTCATGTTAAAACTGATTTTTAAGAATTAAAAAATAATCTTTTTATGAATCTTTGTATTCTTGTGTTGTAAAGAAAAAAGGCTGGTGCGTGATATATACCGCGCGCGCACACACACTGTTACGGAGCAGTATGTTGAAGAATGCCAAATCAAACTGGGACCTTTTCGAAATTCAGTTGTATGCCTGTGCTGTTAACAAAAATACATGGATATACGTAATTTTGGAATATTACAAAAACTGTGGCTTGAATGTTCCGTCATAAACAGCAATGAAATCACGATAAGCGAGTTGTGTGAAATTTACCTGTGGCTATACCAGGCCTAGGTTTTATCAAACATTACAAAATTTATTCCTGAAAGGAACATTGTTCAATACCCTTCTTACATTGCCTGTCTATGGATTTATGAGTTTTGCACTTGACGTTTTTGTGTGTTGTTGTTTTTATTTTAAATATAGCAGAGTTAAGCCGCTAGCACTATCAAAATAGCACGATCCTTTCTCATGGGTTTTGGCCCACACTTGAATTTAAATACATGGAAAACAAATATCAAATTGCAGCGTTGTTTCTAAACTCACTAATCGGGAGTATCCACTACAGTCGTGATACTGAAATCTACTAATACAGTAAATGCAACCGTGGAATTTACAAATCTCCAAGCGAAATGGAACGAAGGAATACAGGATACAAACGTTGTACATATTAATGATTTCGGAACCAACTTGACTCCGGAAGAACAAAGTTATATGTATAAGCATTTTCAGAATTCGATAATTATACATTAGCGTGTTTATACCGGAAATATATATCTTTTCATAAAAGACGGTAACATTTCACAGACATTCATATTTTCAAGACCCACCATAATACACCCATTATGCAGTTCACCTCTATACGATGGCTACCTCAAAATTGCACCGAGTATTAGTAAATCACCTGTGTCATACTCTAAAAATACAAACAGTATGAAAAAATATATATTTGGAGCTTGTCAGAGGCAAGAGGAGAGTACAAAACGATCTATTGCCCGTCGGTTAACACAAGTTTGTTAAAACTAGCCTCACTAAACTATTTGGTGGCTTGCCATGAAACTTCATAAGCACACAAACGCGCATGCGGGCGCATGCATCACCATTACCACCTCATCACCATCATGATCCTAAGATCTATTAGATTCGAAATACAGCCGCTCGGACATTCAATATGATCACCACTGAAGTCATAATGAAAACCTTATCATCGTTACCCCTCCGGGATGGATGGTTAATATTGGCAATGGGCTTTTTAAGAAACTTCTTATCATATCTAATTGAATGGATGGTCATATTAACATAGTTTTCCTCAATGGCTTCTTCTCATATCTAGTTGAACGGATGGTCAATTCGACATAGAGTATTCAAAAATTTACTTCTTATCATATCTAGTTAAATGGATGGTCATATCGATATAAAGTAGAGTTTTATCAATAGACTTATTATTGTATTCTAATTAAATATTGGAGTATGCGCATTTAGTTATAGTCCGAGTTTCCTCTGACCCTTTCCACCCCATTTTTTCTTAGCGGTCTGTGTTAAGGAACTCGTAGATTTATGTGCTTACTTGTTTGATTATTGGAACTCGGTGCAGTGGAAATATTCGTTAGCCCGAGATAATCAGCCAGTCACTAGGTACAAACGTCACGGAGTGAGGTGTTAGTGAGTTTTCATGATGCCGTGGTTTACTTTTTGGTTAATTCAGGTCGTAGCCGCTTGAATGTCCCTGTCGTTCCATAGTCCCTATTAAAATCTTGTGGTCTATATTGGTTATGTAACTGACTGCAGATGCAGTATTTACTGTAAGAGAGTGGTAAATTACACGATGTAATAAACAAGAAGGGACTCGACAGATATCGTTTATGTCGCTATGGTGGCAAATGCGATGCAATTATACAGGCGAAATTTGGCTCGAAGCCATGAGTTGACTGGCGTATGGTGATGTAGTAAACAGTTCCATGTATTAGGGGATAGTTATATAGTTCTACGGCGTAAACTGTTGACGGTACGGAAAGAATGATGAAGAGAAACCATGCAGATGTGTGGTTGATAGACAATTGGAAACTTATGAGATCTGTGATCTTGTATTGATTAGAGTAAAAGTTATGTATATAATGGAATCGTTGGGCTTTCTAATGTATAACTAAAGCTGTATGGATGTCTTTGGAAATTTGAGGTAAACGTTTGTCTTCTAGCGGAATCACGCCAGAATTTGACACCGCTCAGTCAAGCAAATATCCATGGCTTGTAACAATATCTAGTTGAATCGAAATATCGAAATAGAGTTTTCATCAATAGATTTCTGATTATATCTAGTTAGTCTTGAATGCAATGGTGCCGATCAAATATGACTACCTCGAAGGCAATTTTGAAAAGCATGTCATCACTTCACATGAGGAACGGATGGCTACATCTGCATGGGGATTTTATCGAAGCATTCTAATGATGTCTAATTTATCCTAAAGGAAAATGATGCAGCCATTATATTCAATATTGCCGCTAAAGTGTCAAATGTGAATATCTGATCGCATAAGAATATAAGATTTTGTTTCACCATTTAGCACATTAAAAACAGAAATGATCTCATGTATTAAATTCCTGTCGATTTTTTTCTGACACCAGTGTTTGTCCTTTGGAGAAACTCTTGTTCCTCAAAAGCTTGTGGCCGTTTCTTACATAAAATACCATCATATCATAAATTAATCTGAATTGAACCATAAGCAAGGCCTTAATGGTATGTATGTATGTATGTATGTATGTATGTATGTATGTATGTATGTATGTATGTATGTATGTATGTAGGTAGGTAGGTAGGTAGGTAGGTAGGTAGGTAGGGATGAATGGATGGATGTGTGCACATGGTTAACGGTATGTCACCATAATATCGGCTGTGTAATGCTTTAACAGCGTAGATAACGTAGGAAGACAACACGACAACAAAAAGAAAGGTAAGCATGTAGCTCTACAAGACAATATCTGAAAATGACACCTAATATGTCCCCACTTATTTGCGCTTTAGAGTTACGTCTGGGCAACTGTGTATTTACCAAATTAATGAACTCGCATCTCTGCGAGTGTGTCCTCTACAAAATGTAGTAGTACGGATTTTCTTGTTGTTCACGAACACATATGCAAACTGATAAGTTGATTACTTTCTTGTTTGAGTTTCTATTTTTATTCACGTTTTTTAAATCAATATTTCAACATGACCTATGTTGTTGTTTTTTTTATGAAGAAAGTAGCGTGCACTACAAACACGGTTAACTGTTTGTATACTGAACCTGAACTATCAGGCATTCGCGTACTGGTGAATGGAAATTAGCGTGGAATAGAATGTAAACGAAATTACGAACCAACAAGAGGTAATTAAATTATGTTACTATATTGATAGTTTATCTAGATAAATAGATGATAGATATATAGATAGATAGATTAAACTATTAATCAGTCAGTGAATCGACCCATTAATCATGTAAGTATATAACAGCTGCAAGATTTAAACCAGAAGAGAATTACTATTGATCGTAATGCCCGATCATGCTATAGAAACAACTGCAGATGAGATTCATCATTCATAGCTCCAAAGACATAGTTGTATGATTCAAGCGAACATCCCCAACGCTAGTATTTTCATCTTTTCGACCGTACCTAGCTACGATGAGAGAGAGAGAGAGAGAGAGAGAGAGAGAGAGAGAGAGAGAGAGAGAGAGAGAGAGAGGGGGGGGGGACGAGGACGACCAATATGACATTTTTTTGCTTATTGTGTTTGTTACGCATGTGAGGAGAGAGGGGAATCTGGGCCGTATTATCCATAAGGCTGACTAGGCTGAAGCCTAGGGGCCCACTAAGAGCAGGGGCCCATGCAGCCTTTAGCAATTCCATGGCAATGCTGCGTAATCAAAAATTCCACATTTAAAAAATTCCTACTCCATGCCACAACAATCAGATTGCTGCTAAATTCCACCTTTTTAAATAATGTTTGGTAAGTTTGTATTAATTAAAAGAGCGCGAAATTCGAGGGTGGATGTTAAGAGGCCCAAAGAAGCTCGAAACCTAGGGGCCCTGCCATGGGTTAATACGGCACTGGTGGCAATGCTAAAAAAAAGAAAGGATTCCGATGAAATTGTGCACGATTTTAATTTCATTTAGAAAAGTGGACCAATAATACTTTAACGTTATTTCCATAGGTCATTTACGATTAATGAATAAGCAAAAAATTATCATCGAGCTATAGGCTTGCAGTTAAAAGAATGTTTATATATTCGTATTATTGCGCCATGGGCGGATCACGAATTGTTTTAATGACGCCAGTTTTAATTGTAAAAAAAATCCAAATATCACTACTCCACAATGATTAGCTGAATGAATCGCTAACCCTTCATCGGAATTTTGTAAAAGATTTCTTGTGGATCATTGACTGTGTGCTACCAACCGGTATATAAATATATATTAATGCACTTCATGGAAGCGATAACATCGATGAACTTAGACAAAGTTTAAACATTCCCTCATGTAGAAACTCTATCATTGAATATTCAATATAAATACTTTTAGAATTTATGGGAAACGAGTGGGGAAAAAACTACTTAATGAAACGAAGTTCTTTCATAATTTAAATAAGACTTTTAAGACTAAGTGTATGAAAAATCTAAACAAAATTACAGCCATCCATTACAGTCCATTAAAGTATTTGAGAAGTGTAACAGGTGTAATATATCAAGCAGATTTTTTTACCATACTTATCTATTTTCATATTTAAAAAAATGAGAAGAAATTAAGATTATAAAATAGTCACCTGGCTTCAGCTGCCACTTTGTATTTTCCCGGATTTAACTGTTATAGGTGTTTTACTTTATTATCAGATAATCTCTTCCATAACAGGCAATTCGTTCGAATATTTGACCAGATTTTTTTTTTTGTGTGTGTGTGTGTGTGTGTGTGTGTTTAAAAGAAAGGGAAACAAAATGAATTGAAAATATAATAATTTTATTTAAAGGTTTGCCAGCAACAAGTTATACAAGTTGGGCTTTGTTTTTCTTTGAATTATCGTACGTCTGCATACATAGTATCTATTGCAATGTCGATTGCACGGTATCTATTGGAATGTTGATTGCATGGTATTTATGAGGTGAAGGGTTTGTTTCGGGGAAGGGGAACTCATTTGAGCAAATTTGATTATCCGTTTCCATGAAATAATCCAAGACGGAAATGTTACCAAACTACAGCTGATTTAATGAAAATCAAGGAAAGAGTGTCTGGAACTGCATCATAATAACAGCTTATACTAAAACTCAGCAAAATATATTAACTTACATTCACATTTTAAAACAATGCGTACCTTTTGAGCTTTCACTTCATATCAGACCTTACAGGTTCAATTTATGTGAAGAATAAAAAGTTAAAACGAGTTTGTAAGAGGTCAACATGTTATGTTCATTTCACTATAAAAGTCTACCGGTTGCGTACAAAGCGCAACTGTCTTACGTATACATTAATATATACCTGTAACATCCTCAGTGGTGGTTCAGATTATTTGATCATTGTTTTTCGATACCTTGCTGTTAAAGTCACTAAAGATTTGGGTTTCGGTTTCCTTCTTTGGAAAATATGTGAAGTAACATTTTGTTTCCACAGTTCAGGAGTCCGAAATATATCTGTCCACCTTATCCCTCCTGCCCGGTGTTCCAATTTGTGGTCCACTGAGGGGTTGACCGTCATCGAAGAAACGAATTCCGACTCTAAATCCTCTGGCAAGATATTAGGCATCCACTTTATGACATCCAAACCAGGGGATAGCTCCACGTGTTCCTCTTTATCCAAATGCGATCGCTCCCAAGCGCAATCAGTCTCACCGTACATGCGATTATTTGTCGCAAGAATGGCTTGCTTTTCGATGTCAGTATTACTGTTGTCAAATTTATCATTGTTATTGTCTGTTCTATCAGGACTTGTGAGGTTGGAGTTGGTGTCGTTGCCTGCACTGGGGTTGTTGTCCGCTAACTCAGACGAAGGAATCGTTGAATGTCGAGTATCATGATACCCAAGAACGGCATCGAACATGGTACCAGCCTCTGTGCCTCGCAGAACCACGCGTGCTTTCATAATCTGCTCTTGTGATTCGCTGCTGAGGATTTCTAGCACTGACTTGTTTCCTTCAATCCATCTTCTTTCTAAGCTTCTTGTGTACAGTCTGTGCAAAGCCCGCGTCACAAGCTCGCTTCGCCTATTCAACATGGAAATGTTATCATGCTTTTCTTTGGTGTCATCGACTAGAGTGTTAGCTAGTCTTACTGAGAAAGGACAATTAATGTTTGGCTTTCGCGAAGAAGAGTTTCTCAACACATTCCAAGTCTTTGGTCTCTCTCGGCTTGGTACGGGTGTAGAAAAGCGTGACGCTTTTAACGGCGCCTTTGAAGAAAACGACATCAAGCTCTCTTCATAGTATCGGAGTCTCTCCGTTTCTTGCCTTAGTCCTCTTTCTAATGATGGCGTTCTGCAGTTAATGATTTTAAGCTGCCGTCGAACTGTACTCTGTTCCCACTCATTTCTGCGTCGACATATTTCCTTGGCTCTGTCCATTATCTTCGAATAGCTCTCCAGATGCCTGGCCTCTCTGGCGTTGATTTCACGCGTCTGGAGTTTTTCTTTGGCGTCAAGAATTGTAAACATATTGCTGATACAGCTGTCATGGTAAAGATGACCTAGGTTAGAATGTAAACTCATTTTGTTCCTTGTAAATAGTGAGAAAAAAGCACACGAAGCTAGAACTGTGTTGAAAACAAAATAAAAAATAAATTGCTGTTATTCAATAATGATAGCCCTTTTAGCTTTCTCGAAATCTTAGCCAACACTTCTCTGAATTTGCAGAGAAGACGTTGTTAAATGTAGCCTTTGTCACAAAGGTCTATATTGCTAATTAGTCATCAAAATACCTTTGTCCTATTTATCTGTATTGAACTTTTCGCATTTTCCCTGCAGCAAAACAAGTTATACAAATCGTAGTATACCAAGCGAACAGCTTTCTTTTTAAATCTATGCGTATTCCATGCCGAGAACATTGACTCATTGGAATTTCTTCACTTTTTTCCCCACAGGAAAAAAAAAACAACAACCAAATAGGTTGTTAATTTCAAGCGTTTAATGTTAATCTGTGTAAATTAACATTTAGCTATATAACTGCATGTTTTGTCCTTTGAGTAGTTTTCGGCTTTGTCCGCTTCTTATCAAACGTGATGTTGTATCCAATTGCCTGCACGAAAGCACTTCTCGCTGTTTCGATAGTCCTCGATCTATTAGGAACTTGACGTGACTTCTCTATTAAACCAATATAGCTAGCAAAGACATATAAGAACGTCTGTACACATTCAGAAGCAATTTGTAACAATATAAATCCATGTCAAGACGTCATTCCAAAGGTTACCTACTATCTCACCATGGAGAACGAATCGCGTTAGTTTAATGATGTTTAATGAAAGATATTAAATATCCGTGATATGTATGCCTAGCTATACGTGTCCTAGTGTCGTTCAGCTGAAGCTATATGGCCTTTTTTTTTTGGGGAGGGGGGGGCTAAAGACTATACTCATTCTTTTACTTTACTTCGCTGTTAAGAACCTTTCAAACAATATATCTGGGTTATGGCAAGTGTGGACACATAACAGATATTTTGGTAAAAATCGAAGGGTTCCGTGACACCTGGTATACCGGATTACGGCATGCGAATAAATAGTCTCTAATCAAACACAGAATCACCTGTTATATTTGATTGATTCGTTAAGTAGAAATACGAGAAGACAATCGTGTACTTATTTGCGATGAAAACGGTTGATCAACCGTCGATTTTATTTGGACCTCTGTTAGGTGTGCCCGATAGCAATAAAATGAAAATGTATGAAGCGATATTGTTCCAATTTCACATAAAATGTATACAACACATGTTTTTATTGTCATATGTGTATACGTAAATTATCGGTCACGTCATTGCATGCTACAGAGTGAATATTTCTATGTTATTAAATACCGGTACGAGATAATTTCGTTTCACCGGCTTCTTTTGCAAAGCATAATTAATGAAGAAAATTGATTATGCTTAATATGTGGCAAAAATTGCACTTGGACCAGTCTGAAAAAAAAAGAAGAAGAAAAAAAATCCTCACTGGAACTGTATCCAATAGTATGGGCGGCCAAACGGAAATACATAAATGAAGAGAAAAAAAGTCATACATCATTAAACAAGATATCAGCGTAAAACACAAAGATGTAAAGAGAAATAAAAGACACCATCATAATCATCATGCAAAGATACATTAATGGAAAATTCAAAAGATACAAGAAGAAAAAAAAAGAAGAAAAAAAGACATCGCAACTTTGAATAGTATTTTACAAAAGCAAAAGGCGTCGTTAAACATAAAACTTCTCCATGTACCAGCCATAAAATCCCGTACATTTTCTCTGAAAGATTTTGTGGTATGGTTTTGCCACATATCTAGTCTTTTTTACATTGTTTTTTCTTTGCAAAAGAATAACGCGTATAATTTTACCTTTATTAGGTACGTCGTATTATTTGCCGCCTGGTAATCTTTTTACTCTTGATACTTTTCGTTAGTTCTTAAAGATTTGACATGAAAGAACGCAATATTATTACAAAATATTGTCTATTATAGAAAGAGAGCCTGCAAAATTAAAAACTTGTGGGGGGAAAAAAGTATTTAAAAAGATGAGAAAGAAGTCAATAAACTCACATTTTCTCGAAACAGTGATCCGCATCGCAACGCAACATTATTATTATTATTATTATTATTATTATTATTATTATTATTATTGTGTTTTTAACAATAGTCAAGAATCTTGTTTCTGTCTCGCATACAGTTATACAACATATCAAACATAACAATGCAATAATGTAAGAAGGACAAAGTATTAACATTTTGTACTTTAAGCTTTAAATCGCTGAAGATTTCTGTTTTGCGGCCTCGCGAATACCGATCGAATTTTCAACATTGCTAAGTAAGCCGCTGAACGAGAAAGTGGTAGTATTTAACAGAAAATTCGAGGTTAACTGCCATGTCAAACCCCAGGGGTTTCTTTATCAATAGTCACGAAGTTAACGACCCAATAAAAGCTCTTCGTAAGGTAATATCGAACATCAACTTTTGAAAAGAACAATATTTTGTGAGTGTATTCCTTTTTCTGAGTATAGGCACATGCATATCGGCATTTCCTGTTGCTACGTGGCATGTACTATAATGACATTCACATTTTGATAAAGACCCTTATGTCAATCTGAATGCATCTTAAGTGATCATGTCAAGTATGGTTATGTAATCAGAATTTAGTTTACTTCCTTCTAAACGTTATACGATAAAGAATGGATGACATGTTCGAAAAGCTATAAGACGCATTTGAGTTTGAGAGAGAGAGAGAGAGAGAGAGAGAGAGAGAGAGAGAGAGAGAGAGAGAGAGAGAGAGAGAGAAGGAGGGGAGAAACTGAGGTATGGAATAACACATAGATAATTTTTTATCACTGTCCAAGCCTGATTTATGAAGACGTGCGCACTTATTAAAAAAAAGAATATTCCTGACTATAATGCTACAAGATTAGCTCGTTAATATACCGATTGCAAATATTGCTCATCCTCATCCAACAGCTAGATTATATAATACTACACTGAGTTTAAGAAGTCTGATTAAAATATGATCCAAAATAAAGAGGATAATGTGTTGACAAGTTGATGTAAGGCAGTGTCATTATTATACATGAATTTCACTCATACTCAACCAAGATCTTGCTGACTATATACCAAGTTTGATCATACTTTGATTAAATATAGCCTCTAAAGTGGTTAAATAAAAGCTGCAAATCAAATGCAATAACACTTCATAAATAGGCAAATGTTTACCTCATAAAAAATACAATATCTTGATGAAGATAACCTATTTACCAAGTTTGCCCCAAAAGCTGGTTAAAAATTACTGTCTTTAAAGTAGTTACAAGCACATCCAATAATAAAAGATCATCTTATGAAGATTTTTCACACAATAAACCTTGGTCTATATTTCTGATGTTATAAGCCTCTTTACTAAGTTGCTCAAAAGTTGACAAGCTCAGTCAATGCAAAATCACTTCATTAATATCCATGGATCTTGCTCACAATTGTATTCATCATGATTTTGAGAGATTAAACCTGTTTATCAAGTTTTGATCAAAACTGGATCAGAAATTCAGTATGAGAGTTAATGAACTATGCCAATAACATGCATGAACACCTCATTATGTACAGATCTCATACATTTGTGAACTTGTGATCATATGAGCCTATATTGAAACGTTTAGCAAAAAGGGATTAAAAAATATGACTTCTTCCAGAATGGTAAAAAGCTAAGTTAGTCTGAATCAATTTTATCTCATTAAAATGAATTAATCATTATCAAGCTCTGCAACTTTAAGGTATAACCAATATTTAATGTCTTATCAAAATCATGTTTCTTCTTTCAATCACTGTGACCTTGACTTTTACCCTTTTGACCCTTAAGCTGATAGAGTACTTCCATGCCTTCATGTGCAAGTCATCTGCAAATTGTAGATGGTAGATGACTCCAAGTTATTGTGTGGGAATTAATTCGGTAACAGATGGATGGCTGGCTGGACAACATTGTAACACAAAAAAATTCACCTAATGGCAGGTATATAAAAACTTAAACAATAATGTGCAAAAATGTACATGTACAAAATTAGCCCCCTCCTGTGCAGGGTAGATGCTATTATGCCCACTCAGAACTTTTGTCGAGGACCAAGGAAGAAAAAAAATGGTTGAGATGCAGTATACAAACAGTTCAGGATATGGCATAAAGAACTGCACACAATGATAACAAATCCTTGCCTTAAAAATATATTATTGATCCTAAAGTGTGCATAAGTCATTTAAAGATTAAAGTGTGCTAAATTCTGGAGACACACTCTTAATCATATGCTAAATTCTGGCGAGACTCTTAATCATGTGCAAATTTCCAGAGACACTCTTAATCATGTGCTAAATTTTGGAAACACTCTTTAACATGTGTAAGGTGCTGCCGGTTATCAAAGTGTTATCAGTACAATCTCGCACAAGGCCTGGTCAGAGGTATTGCGCAACTTGGAAAAACAACACTTGAAGACCGCCTCCCTCTAATTATCGTTATCTAGAAGATGATCTCTACGGTGTAATTTGCCCGGTTAATGGATATGGTAATCTGAGATGGTACTTTGAACAAGACAACACACGAAGAATGACACAATAAATTACAATGTTCTTTCCTTCTGACGATTCTTCGTTCAGAAGTAATTAAAATCCCCCGAAGCTTTAAGATAGCAGATACGTTAATTAAAATTCAGAACACTAATAAAATAGATGAATTTAACCGTTAATGACTGATAGTACTTTCATCATGGAATCGAATGTTCATTTAACATTGGACTGTTGGGTGATTCACAATGACCTTGTTCGTTGACTGTTTTTTTTTTTTTTTCCTGCTTGCGTCCGACTTCAGCTTGCCCTTTGATTGAACGGGAATTTCCACACTCTGACTTCTGACTTCTTTTTCCCTCTTTTCCTTTGACACCTCGCTGATTCTCACTCTTTCCAAAACAAACTATTTTCCTTGTAAAATAAAAGGGTAAAACGCCCTAAGTATCTCGTTACTTTAAGAGTTGAGATTGTCCGTCCGTCTTCAGGTTCGAACACTCAGATCTTACTATCAGTGTTATCATTTATACGGCTAACAAATACTACACAAGTCTTCAGATCAATAGAGCTATACTGCTAATTATCGACGTCAGAATTTGGGACAGTCATATATTCCCGTAAATCATTACGTAAAGTGAGGCAATATATCATAACACACAATCCATATTCACTAATATGATAAATTCAAATTAATGTAACACTTTCCAATCATAAATGTACACGGCGGGTTTTCTACACCACCCATTTACCTACCTAAGTATATAAGGTAAAAAATGCTAATTCAGAGTTCAAAAATACATTATTAAATCACTGTAAAACCGACTATCCATACAAAAATATGAACACATCATGCATCTGTAACAAAGAAACATATCAAAGTACGTTATTAAATCAATGTAATACTGAACTATTTGTATCATAGTATCGATACATTGTGCATCCATGACAAAGAAAAACAGCATATACATTACATCATGATAAAGGTGAATTTGAGTTAAATACCTTGTGTTTTTGGCGTCTTACAATCGTTCCACATTCAGTTTCCTGGAACCACAATTTTATACCACAATTTTACGAACGTCTGTCTTTCAAAGCACGCTCGGAGTCCTGGTAATTACTTCTACCTTTGGTTTTTTCTCTTGCAGAGAAATTTTCAGACTGACTAACCTCGTTTGATACGTAGTATATATTTCCCCGATTCTGGAGTTCGACACCACCCCCCCCCCCTTTTCCCTCTACATTTGACCAATCGGAATAAATGCTATTCTTGCGGATCTTTTAAAAACCGTCTATCAAGATGCCAAAAATGCCACTTAGGGTCGAAATATCACCTTATCATTTGTTTCCAATCATTCTGACAGCTCTACGTGAGGAATCACCTAATTTTAAGCGTGTCAAACACTCAGTCCGCTTTCACTCTAAATATTGTAACAGTCTGACCGAGGTAAACTAACATTCTTTCCGTTCAAAACTCTACTCCAAGACAGTTGATTGTCGGCTAGACTAAGAATTAATTACTGGATTTCACTGACGAAAAATTTGGCACTTGACAACATGTGCTAAAATCTGGAGTGACTAACATGTTCTAAATTCTGGAATGACTTAATCATATGCTAAATTATGGAGATGCACTCTTAATAATGTGCTTAATTCTGGAGTAACTCTTTATCATATGCAAAATTCTGGAGTAACTCTTTTTCATATGCTTTAATCATGTGCAAAATTCTGGAGAGACTTTAAATCAAGTGCAAAATTCTGGAGACACAATCTTAATCATGTGGTAAATTCTGGAGTGACTCTTTATCGTATGTTAAATTCTGGAATGACTCTTTTTCATATGCTAAATTCTGGAGAGACTCTAAATCATGTGCTAAATTCTATAGACTCTTTATTATGTGCTAAATTCTGGAGAGACTTTAGTATGTGCTAAATTCTGAAGTGACTCTGAATTATGTGCCAAAATTTGGAGACACACTCTTAATCAGGTGCTAAATTCTGGAGACTCATTATTAAGTGCTAAATTCTGGAAAGACTCTTAATCAGGTGCTAAATTCTGGAGACTCATTATTATGTGCTAAATTCTGGAGAGACTCTTAATCAGGTGCTAAATTTTGGAGACTAGTTATTATGTGCTAAATTCTGGAGAGACTCTTAATCAGGTGCAAAATTCTGGAAATACTCTTGATTAGGTGCAAAATTCAGGAGACACTCTTAATCATATATTATGGAAGTTTACATATTTTCTTCAGCTCAAGTTGATTGGCTGACTTGTAACAGTCAACCAAGTTACATTAAAGCAGGCCACTGATATGTTTTGGCTCAGGTCTAAATGTTATGATAGATTCCATATTATTTGAATCATTAGTGTGTTACAATGTTGTCAAGCCAATTAGCCATATGTTAGCATTTAATTCCTGCATATTAAAAGGATTAAATATCAATGGATAAAGAGAGAGGGATACATTTCTGAAACCAAACTAAATACATGTATTATTACATAAATACATAGAAGACCCCAAATAAATGACAAAACTGAAATACAACAGCAGATTACTTAAGAGAATAAGAGAAAGAAATTGATAACTAAGTTTTAAAAAAAACCTGAGTAGATAATGATCAACTGAATAGCTAATAATAAAAATAATTTAGTCCAAAAATATACTTGCATATTACTGAGAGAAAAACAAAAGAAAAAAGGGATAAGAGGAAAGAATTACTGACATTTCCTTTTTTAGACTAAATTACTTGACGTGTATGTACATGCCTCCGACAAGTCACTGTCAGCTTGAATACTTCCCACATTCTTCTAAAATATGGAGAAACATTTCCATTAAACTTTATACTCCCATTCCAATTTTAATCCACAAATGCCTATTGCCTAGCAACCCTAAAAGATATGATATTCTAACTCAATCACTGCAAAAATGTATTAAAAAAATGAGAAGCACCACATTTATCGGGTATGTTCTGAAAACAGTACCAGCTGAGTATATGTGTGACTTGAAATCAAAATGTGGGTCTTTTGTTGACTGAGAGCTACTCTGGGGATATTTATTGCCTATGTGCATTGCTACCATATCAAGATGAGTTACACAAAACATAAGTTATAATTTCCAACCATTCACCTGCACACACACACACCCCTCATTGTTATCTTTATAAAACCAGGTGTGAAGTATCAAATTTTGAATAAACTGAACCTTAAATTTGAATGCACACAGCATTGAGATTTTATCATATTTAGACCAGGGAAGTATTTGGGAAGGGTCATTTCAACCTTTATTCTTAATTTCTTGCATATCAGTGTTAAAACTTTTAAGGGGCCAGTGTTTAATGTTTGATTCAATGAAATTGATGGGATATCTTAAAATGGGTTTGAGAAAATGACAGCCGAACTTCCGATCTATGTCAAATAAGTATTCTTCAAAGGCAAAAGTTATATAATGTAGTTCAGAGAGTCTAACTTATGAAACAAATGTTTGTCTTAGGATTTTTTTAATTATAGAAACCACTGCTTATGATTGGCAGAGTGAGATGTATAACTTGGAAAAAAATGGGCATTTAAAGTGACAACCTAGATCAAAATCCTTTAGTCTGAAATTTTCTGTCTGAAAGAATGTTTGCTCCAGAGTAAGCCTAAGAAAGAATAGTGCTTTCCTTGTTAAACAAGAAAGGGACCAGGTGTCTGTCTTGTGAGAAAGACAAGATTTAGTGCTGGATGCACAAGTTCTAAAGTTAACAGCATTAAGGTATGCAATGTTAATTTCACATAATATTCTCTGTTTTTGTTTTGCTGTATGCAACTTGCTTATATTACTAGGTTCCATTTTATGTATAATTTATTAAATTTCATGGAAATGTGTTGATGCTTGCGTTGCTATGCAACTGATCATTAAATTTTACAATTATTAGTTCATTTGCAGAATTGATTGCATCCAATCCAAATGTTCATATGTGCAAGATTTATAGGGTTATATAAATAAATATGAAATAATTTTCTATTGTATATTAGGATGATACTCTTTATCGTAATTTAATGATAACTATTAGTTCATTAGCAGAATTGATTGCATCCAATCCAAATGTTCATATGTGCAAGATTTATAGGGTTATATAAATAAATACGAAATAATTTTCCTTTGTATGTTAGGATGATACTCTTTATCGTAATTTAATGATAACTATTATATTTGCTTTTCTAATTTGTAAATAATCTGAAAGCATGTAAGGATCTGAATTTTATGCAATAATAATCGAACATGTAGTAGCATACAGTAAATTCTTGATAGAAAGGTCACATGGTAATGTATGGCAAGGTACTACCATAGGTAAGCTTTATGCTTTGTCTGAATGGCTAAAGTATTATATGGAATGTAAATGCCATGGCAGAGGGGACTCGACAGTCCAGATACAGAGTCCAAACAAAATTAGGATAAGGGAGAAGTGACGAGTGAGGTCCGATAATTGAAAGTGACCAGTACATAGTAAAATCTAGGAAATCCAAGGAAGACAAGGCAGTCGGAAAGAGGAAGACTCAAGGAAATAGGAAACATTATAACAGTCCAGGGGAAGGGGATGCAATCAGCTGTTATATTTTATGTCTAAGGGGGCTTGTATTGTAGTATTTCTTCCCAATAATCTTGCCAAGTTCT
Source organism: Unio delphinus (assembly GCA_029339505.1). Taxonomy (NCBI): domain Eukaryota; kingdom Metazoa; phylum Mollusca; class Bivalvia; order Unionida; family Unionidae; genus Unio; species Unio delphinus. Next base: position 2,346,238 of record JAQISU010000153.1, read on the forward strand.
CTGTTGATATTCTTTCTTTCACTCACACTGGGTAATAATATAGAGGGAGGTAATTCCCTAGATAACGTAGCTAAATCCAATTAACTATCCCTCTTACTAAGAGGGGAACCTTTACACAATGATTTCCAAAACTCCTATCAAAGTGAGAAAGAGACTAACCTTTCTTGAACCCAAGATACATATAACCTGTAGCCTGTTTACCATAAATTAGCAAATATAGCCCAGTGGTTATCCAAGTTTTTCAATACCATGCAACCTAGTCATGCATGCGGAGCATACAAGTCAGTATGTTATGCAATCTGATTTTTACTTGTATTGCCACATTGCAGTAATATTTTAAAATACTCATTTCCAATTTCAAACAGTCAAGTTCAAAATAGTAAATAAATCTAATGTTGGTTACATAGTTTTGTTTTACATTTCAGCAAAAGTTTTTGAAGTTTAAAGATGATATAATAACAAGAGGACATGATCAACATGATGAAATCAGCATCTTCAATTTAATAACTTACTAATTTATTATGAGCACCAATGCTGTTGTGTATACTTAAAGCTTAAACTGCCATAGATACAATTCTAAAATATGAACTTCTACAGTATGTCAATGCCAATATTACTAAAATAGGAGTGATAACAATTTTAAAATTACATTAAGACTGCAGTTTTCACATCTGGAAATACATGTGAAACTTGGATTATAATGTTACATTTACTTACTGTAAAGCTACTACAAAAATTAAACACATATCATACAGCAGCTTTAATAAATCCATCCAACACAATATCATAAAATACACAGTACCATGCATGGAACAGTCGTAGGCCAACAGCAAGTCTACTCTCTATCACCTGAGTCATACCTACCAGTAATTGGGTAGTGCTTATTGATTTTTATAGAACACCATCAAAGACCAGTGGTAAGTAGAAAGGATGATGACATTAGACAATAATGTTAACTTACTCCATTGTCTATTTGAGAATCAGAAGGTATGTAGTTCATGCCGTCTAGTGATTATTTACAGGTAGGTGATTTTTTTCCATTTTTTTGAATTACTGAATAGATATGGCATTGGTCCTGCATTTGACAATGAGAGTATATGGCATCATGATGGAATGGTCAAGACAGCTCAAGGTCAGGAAACTAATTTTGAATTGACCAGGTTTGATTGAAAAGTGGAGAATGCTGTGGTATATTAAAAGGTAATGGCAGTTGGTGAAAAACATCCACGTATCCACAAATTACTTAAAACTGACTTACCATGGTTAGGGTGATTTTGTATTTCCTTGTCCTTTGAACATTACAGCTGAAGAAACCATTGGACATTTTTACATAAAGTACATGAAATGGAATAACCCATCTGTTTCAGGTTTAAGGTAAGTCATAGATGTGTGTTGAATGAACAAAAGTTATTACACATCATTGCCTTGAATGAGAAGTTTGAGGCCTCTATATTAAAGATTATTAGCTATCTCAACATCAGCAATAACATTTTTTCAGTCAGAATATGCTTGGTATATAAAAATTCAAAATAATATTTTGGCTGTTGATCGGTAAAGTTAAGAGAAATATGGAAGTGTGATTTATTTTTGAAGGTAAAATGTCAAAACAAAGCTGTGATTCATGAGTTATTTACATAGCAAACTAATTCCAGCAAAACCACGTTTCAGAACTTAAGGTTGACAGAGTTTGACTTTGTGAAGAGCAGCTGCAGGGGACAGCATTCTATACCTTACACATACATATACTGAAAACATTCCGATAGTTTTTCTGGAGAATAGGATATACATTGACACAGTAACACTATACTGCTTCTTTATTTGTAAATGGACAGGTCAACAGAAGAGTATAATAACACTTTTAAACATAATCATTGTCAGACCAAGTCGTAATACTGTAGCTTAAGAGCTGTTCTTCTGTTTTAATTGCAGAGCACAATCTCTTGTCTGGAGGTCATACCAGTGTAAGGAATTGTTTCAAGGCAGAAATAGTACTAAAAAATTAAGGCATAACAAAAGTCTGACACTCCCTCACTGTAATGCTGATGTAAAAAAAAATCATTCTTGAAGCTGATAAAAATTCAAAAAGCTCCAATTAAATAAAAATGGGGAAACTTTAACAGCAGTACCATCCAGTCTCCAATGAGTTCACTGATGAACTCTAATGACATTTTATCACCTTAAACCCCTCTGATAAATATACTGAGCAGCAACCTAAGAAAAATACAAGTTAATGGTGTATTCCACTCTTCAATGGATTTAAAAAGCAGAAATGTTATGTATTTTTTCTCTTTAAAGTCCATGTGCATGTCTGCATGTCTGTGTCCATGTATGTATGCTGAAAATAAGACAAATATAACTCTATATCTTTTTAAATGTATTAAATATTGACAAAGAAAACAATTTTCTTTACTTTATTCAAATTTTAATTAAATTTTCCAAAGGTTTTAATGAACTTTCTCAATAATATAACATCGCTTGATTGGTCATACACACTGACCCTGATAGGACTACAACATTTTTTAGTCCCCATCACCACCACCACCACCATACTGTCTGGAACTGTCGGTGAGGCAAAACATTAAGACATGCCAGTTGTTAAAAATGTTAATTTGCATTTGATCATTTCTCCATTATACAATAAATTAATTAGATAAAGGGTTCCTGTGTGTTCCTACACAGCAAAACCTTTTGGGAGAAATGTAAGGGATGTAATCCATAAAGAACCTATCTGAAAACTTGATGATTTCCACTGATTACATCCCTTATTTTATCCCCATATGGTCAAAAGAAAATTCTTTTACGAATCAACTAATACTGAATTTAAACTGGATTTCCGAAAGGAAGAAGTTATTCTCTCCAAGTTGATATAAGATTCATTGTATAAAACATGCAGGCTATCTCACTCAACTTTGAAAATCTGGGTGGAATTAATGTTAGCATGACAATACACCCCATCATAGACACTGTATTTGTTTATACAATGGTTTAAAATGTCATTTTAACTGCAATATTTGTATATCTGACCGCTGATCCCCCAGTGGGATATCAGAAATCGATGCCAATGACGAGATTCCTCCTGCAGATGGTTATAAGAGGTACAACTTAAGGATACATTTTTGTAAAATTCCATCAGGAGGTGTATGACTTGTGTTGGTGGACAGATGGAAGGATGGACAGACAGACAAAGGTTATAAAAAGATGATGCTTTCTTAAAAATCATGGCGATAATAGAATTACATAAATTATTAGCTTATATACATATTGCTTAAGGACGGAAGATACTGTAATTTCTAATAAAATCAGAGCTATCATACATCAACAACCTTATTGAAAGTTTCAAGAACAAGAATCCCTTAAAGGGACTGACGCACTACTCTCTGAAAAGAATTTCCTGTAATTCAAGAGAAGACCATTTCTACTTTTCAACTGCTGAGTGCTGAAAACCATCTCTGATATTCTTGAATGGTAATATTTAAAAATCAGCCACTTGGCAGCAATATTAAATGTAAGATCTGCAACATATTTATTCAAGACAAACCAGACATCAATAGAGGACTTTGCTGAAATTCCTATCTGATAAGACCATACATTCTGAGTGACAAGATTTTCAATATGTTTATTATGGAAGTCATATTTGATATCAGATTTTTTTTTTGGTCCAACCACATATTATAAAAAGTCTTCTGGTGTCAATATGACTTTTTGTTTCAGAACAGTAGCAATAATAAGACTTTCAAGATGACTGCCATGGTGGCCATATTAAATGTCAGACCAGTACCATTTTCATTTAGGATCAACTAGACATCATAAGATGCCACAGGTTGATATAACCATCCATTCAGGTGAAATAGTGATAACAAAATTTTCAAGATGGCAACTGTGGAGGCCATATAGGATATCCAATCAGAGCCATTTTCATTCTGGACTAACCAGATATCAGAAAAAACCTTTCTTGTATAAACCCATTGTTGATATGACCACTCAATCAGAAGTAGTAATAAAAACATTTTCAATATGGCCACTGTGGAGGCCATATCGGATGTCCAAGCAGAACCATTTTCATTTTGGACTAACTAGACATAAAAACAAACTGCACATAACCAGACATAAGAACAAACAAGACATAGTCTGCACTGTTTGGTTATCATAAATCGTAAATGGTATGAATATTATAATTACCCCAATCTGCCAGTACATAATGCATCATGAGATTAGGATCTGCAAAGCTTGGAGTTGGGTTAGTGTTATAAAATTATGAATGTACATTTACAAAGAACTGTACAATAATTATAAAATGTCTGGATAACTTCCAATCAACCTCTTTTTCATAAACATATGAAAATTTGATGTTAACATGTTTCATAAGTATATGTTGTCTGAATGAATGACATCCATTCTAAATTATTTGTAAAGAATTGGTTCAAAGTAAAATTAATATTCTCCAAGATTAATAAGAAATTAAGCTTTCCTGCATATATTTATTCAGACAGAGGATGTTAATATCTTATGGTATGCATGTTAATATCTAATTTAACAACAGGGTCCAAAATACTTACCTACTGTAAATATCAAAGGTGTAAAAAAATCATTCAAGTGTTAAAAGGTAGGTCACACACATATAAAGTTCCAAGACAGTACAAACAAATGAGGTTAAATTGATTGGCTGGTTGTTTTTTAAATGGCACTTTCAACATAGTATTAGCTACAATATATCATCCCAAATAAATGGGAGTTAAGTGTCACTCCCAAGGACACACAGAGGCAGCGGACCTAGGCAGGTATCAAGCTCAGGCTCTTATTTTAGGAGTCCAATCCTCTACCACAGTTACAGATCTAAGAAATTAAACTTATGAAATATGTAGTGTCACTGAAGCCTGAAAATAGGCCATGGCAATCCACTTATGGTACAAATGCGTAATATGCATCAAGAATAAATAATGCAGTATGAAAAGTGCATCACTGAGCCCATCTCTTTATATTGTAGTGAAGTACTCCTTACAATGCATGCACATATCCATTTTATGACTGTACAAACAACAGTGTGATAGAAACTGACCTACATATACAAGCATATGTGTATGCAATAAGTCAATGTGACCTACTCTGGAATGGTATTGTATCTATGTACATATCTATTTTAATTATTGCATAATAATTTTCGAAACCTTAACATACAAAATTACATGATCACTTGAGCATGAAAAGTAGGCCACAGTGACCTACTTTTGCATAGTGGTATAGTACTCTCACTCTTTTAGGGTGTATGTATACATTTAATTTTATGAAACATCAGTCTTCCAAATACTGATCTAAACCTTAAAAAAATGTACATGATTACAGTGACCTACATTTGGTATGGTGGTGTAGTACTCAGGATGAAAACATGTTTTATGGCTATATAAGCAATAGTGTTGGAGAAACTCATCAAAACATGAAGCTATACATTTGTTAACATATACACAGATCAGAACTTTAATAATGACATGGCATTAAGTGATTTAGCAAATGCAGTAAGATGATATTTTTTGCATGCAAACAATGTAAACCCAACACTTTAATAATGTACAGTAATGTATAGTATTCAATGTGCAATAAAGCATAATATTAACAGGAAAATGTTTTACATACAATTACATGTACAATCAAACAAATTGTGGCAATACGTGTGTAATATTCGAAAATAACATTTTACAAGCCAGTTATATCATTTATGTTAAATAGGAATGAATTTTTTTTACAAGAGAACTATGAGTTAGAATAGTTACAAAATACTCATGTCCTTGTGCAAAACGAAAAGTAAAAATTCAAACCAGAAACAAACTAGAATAATTACAAGATGGTTTGGATATTTCATGAAATTCTCGTCCTAACCATTTATTTTCCAATCTCATAACTAAAATGGGAATACCAGTATTAAGTTAAAAATATATTAACTTATTGAATCAAACCCTTCAATATTACATTATGATACAACACTGTTACTACAGACATTTCACTGCAATCCATGTTTGCTGCATACACTGTATCTCAAATGTACATTTTCATTATGAACAAATACCATTGCCATGCCCCCTGGATGTAGATAAATCAAACAGAACAACCTTTGAACCCATAGTCACACCTACTTGTCAGAACCAGGATAGACACAGGCAAAACTGGTAGTTTATGCATGTGTTAAAGTTCTAATATATATATTAAAACTTAAACACATACATATATATAGTAAAGAATTAGATCGTGTTTGAAAAACACATACACCACCCACCCACTCACCATCAATACAGACCAAACAAGTAAAAAACATTGGAGGTTCAAAAGTTCAAAACGTTAGGATCATCTGAAATACTGCCATAATGGCATGAAAATCTAATCAGATTATGTACAAATGTATACCTTTTAATATGGGTACATACAAAACTGTATATGTCTACTTAGGACTAGAAGTTTAGAAATGCATTGTAACAAATTGAAAAACTGCTTATAAATCTGAACAATTCTAATCAGGTTATGTATATATGGATGAGAACATGTTGCCAAAATTCGTTTGTAACTCTTAGGGTTTTTTTTTAATCCCACTAATATGGTTTCCATTGAAAGTCCAAACTCAGAATTAAAAACAATTCATTAAGAAATATTACAAAAACTGCTATAACCATGGCTTTATTCATCAAAATAAACCTGCCAAATTTAATTTGCTACATTTAGCAGTTTTATGCTTTCACACTAATTAACATCTTGGGATAGATTTAAATACATACATACATATATACATACATACATACATACATACATACATACATACATACATACATACATACATACATACATACATACATACATACAGCTAGAGGGACTAAATAACATTCATTGTAAGCAGTGAGGACATAAACTAGAGCAGTGAGCAATTCTTCCATTTAAATATATTCCCACCTCTCCCATATTCCATTTGTACCCCACAATGGACTTGATTCTATAGTCAAAAATGGGCATAACTGTTTTGAAAATAGTGCAAGTAAAATGACTGGTCAATAGTGTAAGTAAAATGACTGGTCAACACACATGCCCTCTAATGATAATCATAATATGTACTAAGATGCGTGACACTCCATAAAAAAAAAGAGCAAGACAATCTAGTGATGCTAATTAGATTATATCATAAACTGCATGAAGCGATAAAAAACACAAGGTCAATGACTTTAATTTTATTAGTGCAAGATTTGTCAATATACACACTGTCTAAAGATGAACATAATATTCACCAAGTTTCATGGCAATCCATAAAAAAAAATACAGGACTAGATGTGCTAAAAAGACTGTGTCATACACTGCATAAAATAACAAATCAAATTGCAAGACCAGAATGACCTGACAAAATGCAAGTCTTCACATGATGGTTGTTTGTTTTTGTTGGTTTTAAATCCATTTTCATAACGTTATTGGATATATCATGCCAAGAAAACAAAATCTAAGTGCCTTTATCAGGTACAACAACAAAGCAGCCATCCTGGGCAGGTATGGGCAGGTATTGAACCCATGGTTCCAGTCTGCCACTCATAACATTCACTGTGTTTGCTTTGTATTGAATTACATATTATGCCCATCATCTAAATATTAGCTTAATAAACATCTCTGTGCTCCAATGATTGTTTGTTAGAGTTATTTCCCCTTCTGACTCAGAATTGGGATGCAATGTCTGACATAATTTTGTGACTGGAGCTATTCCTGCAGTTTCAGTCGATTACTCTCAAACTCAATACATATTATAGTCATCATCAGAAGATATATAAGTTTGCAAATCATTGTACTCACACTATGATCAGAAGAAATATGCACTAATTGTTAATACAAAATTATATTAATCATAATTAATGCAAGATAGAATGGTAGAAGTGCCGATAAATTTGTGAGTAACTTGCTCAACATGCCTCTAGATTTTACAAATCTTGTATTATGAGATACTATAATAAAGAATATGATAGAATGTATGCTAAATAACTGGGTTTCAACGTTTTACAAACAGACAATGCAACTGAAGGGGACTAAAATTCTCTAAGTGGCCCAGGCCTCTCTCAATCTCTGAAGGGTCATGTGTACCATTGAATGAGTTCTAGATCAACCAATGTTATCAATGATGTGTAATGAAGTTGCAATCTTGAGTAATGAAGTTACCATCTCATTTTGTGTACTGACGTTACCATCTTAACTGAAGATCCTGTCACATAATGATGTAAATATACATTAATATCTGAGATGCAATTGTTTGGCACATATAACTGTTAACTTAGTTTGACATGATACATAGACCATGTATGAAGCATGAATTCTTGATTCCAATTCATGCAGACCCTTGACACACCTTGTACTGGCCAACCTCCATCAGAGACCTTGTACTGGCCATACTGGCCAACCTCCATCAGGCACCTTGTACTGGCTGACCTCCATCAGGCACCTTGTACTGGCTGACCTCCATCAGGCACCTTGTACTGGCTGACCTCCATCAGGCACCTTGTACTGGCCAAACTCCATCAGGCACCTTGTACTGGCCAACCTCCATCAGGTACCTTGTACTGGCCAACCTCCATCAGGTACCTTGTACTGGCCAACCTCCATCAGGTACCTTGTACTGGCCATACTGGCCAACCTTAATCAGGCACTGGCCAACCTCCATCAGGCACCTTGTACTGGCCAACTATAGCCACAAGTAATTCAATCAGAACATATGGGTCATGGTTAGTTTTGTAACATAATGTTGAGAAATTATATAAAAATGTGATGGTATTTTAATAACTTGCAAGTATATTGCATAATTTCACATACAACTGACCAGTGCATCATACTGAAATAACATTCCAATATAATACAATACTGTATATGACTTGACTTCGAAAATCAACAAACACTTTTAATGTCAAGCCCACCTTGGCAGAAACTCATAATGGTCCCATTGGTGTCCATATGCATCTACACCCTAGAACAAATATTACAAGTTTTGTCTTAGATATATAAAAGTTGACCCTGACAAAAAGGGGTTTTCTTGCTGTTATAATTATTGCACTTTGCTATTTTCTAGTTTTTTAAAAATTAAAAGACTTTTCAATGATAAAATAGATATGTTAATAAATAAAGCATTATCAATGTATTCCCTCAAATTCAAGGATTATTCGAGGTTATATGAACTAAGTTAGATGACTCACCAAACTGCCTTATAGCTGATGCAAACTGTCAATTATTAACTGAAAGAACCTGATGAATTCTGGGAACAAGAAAGGGTTTATGTTTTTCCTTGGTCTACCAAGGACAAAATGTTTTCAAATCTGGCTGGAAATTTTCACTTTCATTAGAAAAATTAGGAATGGTACAACAGAAAACATGTCAGGTGTAGAATTTATACTTCATTATACTAATCCTTTCTAAACATAACTAACATACATGAACTGGAACCTAAGCATGCAACTGTATGGTACACACATTGTGCAGTGTAAAAGTTATCTATTAATAATTAAAGAATTAAAAAATTTAAATAAATACTATGTGATCATAAACCATCGAAGAAATGTAAAGTTTTTATTTAAATATTATCTTAATTCAAACAAAACCCCATGACTTCCACTCATCGTCGTCAAACTTGTAACCATCCAATATTTCGGAGGCGGAATTGGAACGCTTGTGTATATGAAGTTCATCCAGAGGCTGGAATGAGATTCCATCATTGTCTAGGCAACCATTTTTATCACATATTTCTCCAAAATCATGGTGAAGACTGTGCAAAATGTCATCACAAGTACTGGTCTGCTTCCTAAAATCGAGAAAATGATCTCAAAATAATAACAGAACCATTTTTGTCTGTCATTTTTGGTACCTTTTAATTCTTCACATACCATCAATACAAAAAAAAGGTCATTCTTCTTTTGTTCCATGCTCAATTTTAATATTCAGTAACTGTATCATTGATGATGTTCATTAAATTTTTTTATCAAAAGATAAATGTAATGTAATTTTATTGTAATAATAGAAAGTCAAGTTTGACTAATGTTTAAAACATAGCTGTTAACCTATTTTTCTGCTATAAAACAACTGTGCAAAATAGTTACTTTCATTAATCAATTTGTGCAAACATCTAAAGAGAATTAAAACTACCTCAATTTTCCGATCTTATATAGTTACATGTGTTTAAGTGACATGTAAATTGTCGAATTTAGAAAGATTACTATTGAACACTGTTTAAATACACACAAATATTAGGATTTTATTCATACCAACATATATGTATTTATTACCAAGAACATATTTGCTATTATTCACTGCATTTCTTTAAAATTAATACCAGGAGTCTAAAGTAGACCTGAAATCACTCACATGACATTTGCAAAATAGCTAAATCATTCACCTGACCCAAGAAGTCAGTACCAGTAACATGATTTAGGTCAAATCTCCGATAACTGCTGATTCCTTGTTAGGAAATCAAATGTCTTAAAGTTTCTATAGGTTGTGTATTTTCATTCTGACTGCACATTAGCATCAGTCCTCCAATACTGAAATGCTTTTTGACCAGATTTTCTTCAAAATGTTTTTCAGACAAACTTGTGCAAGTCTTTAGCAATGGCAGCCATATCTGACAGTATCTTTTTTAAAATTGTGAAATTTGTTAAGTAAGGGTTTTTACTGTCAGATTTGGTCAAATTCTGTTTTTTATGTTACTTTTTAGTAACATCAGCCAAACCTGACAGATTGGCATGATTTGTACTTATCTGATATGAAAGGTTTCATAAATGGATGCTTCCTGTCAAGTTTGGTCAAATTATCAAATTATGTTCAGTGGTTTTGGATAAGTTGTTTAATTTATTTTCCTTTCATTTTATTCCTGTTGGCTATATATGATAGGGGATCAGCATCATTTGTAAAAATCTGAAAAGTCTTTGTGCCAGAATGCTTTCTGTTGAATTTGACTGAATCCTATTCAGCAGTTTTTGAAAAAATGTAAATTTATAGATTGTCTAATTTTAGTAATGGTGGCCATATGTGAAGACAGACCAGCATGCTCTCTATCAGTCTTAGAGATCCTGGATGTTTTCTGTAAAATTTGGTGAAATGTTATGATGTGGTTTTGGAGAAGTATTTTTTATTCAAAATATTATTTATAGTAATGGTGGACATACTTGTTGGTGGATCACGACTTTGGAGATAAATCTGAAAAGGATTTATGCTAGGATGACTTCTGTTAAATTTATTCTGTTCAGTGGTTTTGGAGAAGTCATTTAATGATATTTCTATTTTGAGCAATGGTGGCTATGTTAGGCAGCCAACCAGAATCACTTGTATAGACTTATAATATCTTTATGCCAGGATTCTCTTTGAAATGAATGGCTGAAAATGGTCATGAAGATAGTGAGAAGATGATAATAGTAATTGTTCATTCATAATTCTAAGTATTGGTGACCAAGACAATTACAGAGTTCAAGGCTATGGCTGATTTTAACTTGGAGGTCATTGTTCAGAGACTCCATCTCCTTTGTGAACCACACTATGGTCTGATGTGCAGTACAGTAGACATTAATTTAGCCACACCTCGGTTATTCATATTATCTATTCAAACTGCATGTAGATCTCCCAAAAGTGCTGATTTGGAATAAACATACACTTTCATCTAAACTCCTAATAACAAACATTTTCATGTTTTCATGTCCTCCAGACCCTCCCACATAATAAACGTTTTTCACGTTTTCATGTCCACCCCCTCCCCTCATCTAGGGGATGAGGGGAGGGGGTGGACATGAAAACGTGAAAATATATGTTGGCCTGCTGACTGAGATAAAGCATCCAATGCTACAATTTTGAAAAGATGGGAGAGCATGGAGTTCTCATAGGAGGATCATGTTAATATTTTGTGTTCAATATTATTAATGAGTTACACACATTAAAGATGACAATATATTAATACTACTCACACAGTTAAAAGAGTGATGCGTGCAACCAAAGTTATACAGTATTGCTGCTATAAATCTAACTAGCGGACTGGAGATCTAGCAGAAAAGTTGATAAATAGCACATTGTTTAACCAAACTAATGTACTTACACATTTACATCAAAATTTTAAATCCAAATATATATTGTACTGTTTTAATCAAAAACCTAGTTTCTACCATTTCTTATTCAGTCAACTCCTACTATACCCTAAGCACATCTGCTTCTCAAATATATTTTTGCGATTGCTTTTAGTTTTAAATAACTGAGTATTTACATATACCATGGAATAATTACACAATAATATGACATCTTATTAATTAATTAGATAACTCGAAATCAAAGAAATATACAGGAGTATTTCTAAACTTTTAAGATCTTATTAAATGAAACATTCCACACTTTCATTCTAATGAAATTCATCCATCAGTTATCTCTTGCATAATAGCACTAGTGTACTAATTTGCAGACTGGTTCTCTGTTTTAGAAGGGTTTCCTCATCCATGAATCTACTGAAAATGGGCATTAAAACTATACCAGCCATCTACAAGATTACTGTGTTAGCAAGTTCCAATGAAGCAAATATCTGATACATTTCACATCAAGAAGACCAACAAATACTATGGAAGATAAAATACTCCACTGAATGCCCATTACAACTTAGATTTCTATCATAATCAGAGTCTGAATTAACTGCAATATCATCCAATCTTTTTTTTTAAATCATGATTTTAAGAAAACAATTAAATTGGCAAATGACAACCCTCTGCTGTTTTTCATTAACATCAGTTAATGATATCTCACTGATACATAAAAGAATAAACTAACTTAAATGACTTCAAACAATATTTCACCAAATATTGTTCCTAACACTTATCCTCTCTGAGGCTAGTCAGTCATCATAGGTGATAGAAACATGCTTCTCATTGTTTTAAAAATTAGTATTCATTATACTTACCCAAAGTATATGGAAGTACATAAAACATCATTCAGAGGGAGAGAAAGCATCTACAAGCAAAACTAACGACCATTCCTGACGCAAACTGAGCTTAACAAACACATGATAAAAAAGTCCATCATGCCTAAATGTGATCATCAGTCCATCATGTTCTAATGTGATAAAAGTCAATCATGCTCTAATGTGATCAGAAGTCCATTGCGCTCTAATGTGATAAAAAGCCAGTTGTGCTCTAATGTGATAAAAAGTCAATCGTGCTCTAATGTGACCAGAAGTCCATCGTGCTCTAATGTGATAAAAAGTCCATCATGCTCTAATGTGACCAGGAAGTCCATTATTCCCTAATGTAATGAAGTACAAGATCTTCAAAGAATAACAGCCAATAGAACTGACTCAATGGGGTGGGGGGAATAATGTTGATTTGTTTTAAATACAAAAAGTATCATAAACCTCAGTGCTTTGTTTGAACAACCATTTAGATCGATATCAGCATATCTTATCTTGCTTATTCTATTTATAGACAGCCTCGATCAAAATGTGATGGTGCCTTATTATGGAAGAGAATGGGTGACATAATTCTATGTACATGTATATACTTTCCATTATGTAGTAATAATTTGCATTATTCTATGCTTGCATTTTCTATATACTTTCTATTATGAAGTTATAATTTGCATTATTCTATGTATATACTTTCTATTATGAAGTTATAATTTGCATTTTCTATGTATATACTTTCTATTATGTAGTAATAATTTGCATTATTCTTTGCTTGCATTTTCTATATACTTTCTATTATGAAGTTATAATTTGCATTATTCTTTGCTTGCATTTTCTATGTATATACTTTCTATTATGTAGTAATAATTTGCATTATTCTATGCTTGCATTTTCTATATACTTTCTATTATGTAGTAATAATTTGCATTATTCTATGCTTGCATTTTCTATATACTTTCTATTATGTAGTAATAATTTGCATTATTCTTTGCTTGCATTTTCTATGTATATACTTTCCATTATGTAGTAATAATTTGCATTATTCTATGCTTGCATTTTCTATATACTTTCTATTATGTAGTAATAATTTGCATTATTCTTTGCTTGCATTTTCTATATACTTTCTATTATGTAGTAATAATTTGCATTATTCTTTGCTTGCATTTTCTATATACTTTCTATTATGTAGTAATAATTTGCATTATTCTATGCTTGCATTTTCTATATACTTTCCATTATGTAGTAATAATTTGCATTATTCTTTGCTTGCATTTTCTATGTATATACTTTCTATTATGTAGTAATAATTTGCATTATTCTATGCTTGCATTTTCTATATACTTTCTATTATGTAGTAATAATTTGCATTATTCTTTGCTTGCATTTTCTATATACTTTCTATTATGTAGTAATAATTTGCATTATTCTTTGCTTGCATTTTCTATGTATATACTTTCTATTATGTAGTAATAATTTGCATTATTCTTTGCTTGCATTTTCTATATACTTTCTATTATGTAGTAATAATTTGCATTATTCTTTGCTTGCATTTTCTATATACTTTCTATTATGTAGTAATAATTTGCATTATTCTTTGCTTGCATTTTCTATATACTTTCTATTATGTAGTAATAATTTGCATTATTCTTTGCTTGCATTTTCTATATACTTTCTATTATGTAGTAATAATTTGCATTATTCTATGCTTGCATTTTCTATATACTTTCCATTATGTAGTAATAATTTGCATTATTCTTTGCTTGCATTTTCTATGTATATACTTTCTATTATGTAGTAATAATTTGCATTATTCTATGCTTGCATTTTCTATATACTTTCTATTATGTAGTAATAATTTGCATTATTCTATGCTTGCATTTTCTATATACTTTCTATTATGTAGTAATAATTTGCATTATTCTTTGCTTGCATTTTCTATGTATATACTTTCCATTATGTAGTAATAATTTGCATTATTCTATGCTTGCATTTTCTATATACTTTCTATTATGTAGTAATAATTTGCATTATTCTTTGCTTGCATTTTCTATATACTTTCTATTATGTAGTAATAATTTGCATTATTCTTTGCTTGCATTTTCTATATACTTTCTATTATGTAGTAATAATTTGCATTATTCTATGCTTGCATTTTCTATATACTTTCCATTATGTAGTAATAATTTGCATTATTCTTTGCTTGCATTTTCTATGTATATACTTTCTATTATGTAGTAATAATTTGCATTATTCTATGCTTGCATTTTCTATATACTTTCTATTATGTAGTAATAATTTGCATTATTCTTTGCTTGCATTTTCTATATACTTTCTATTATGTAGTAATAATTTGCATTATTCTTTGCTTGCATTTTCTATGTATATACTTTCTATTATGTAGTAATAATTTGCATTATTCTATGCTTGCATTTTCTATATACTTTCCATTATGTAGTAATAATTTGCATTATTCTTTGCTTGCATTTTCTATGTATATACTTTCTATTATGTAGTAATAATTTGCATTATTCTTTGCTTGCATTTTCTATATACTTTCTATTATGTAGTAATAATTTGCATTATTCTTTGCTTGCATTTTCTATGTATATACTTTCTATTATGTAGTAATAATTTGCATTATTCTTTGCTTGCATTTTCTATGTATATACTTTCTATTATGTAGTAATAATTTGCATTATTCTATGCTTGCATTTTCTATATACTTTCTATTATGAAGTTATAATTTGCATTATTCTATGCTTGCATTTTCTATGTATATACTTTCCATTATGTAGTAATAATTTGCATTATTCTATGCTTGCATTTTCTATGTATATACTTTCCATTATGTAGTAATAATTTGCATTATTCTATGCTTGCATTTTCTATATACTTTCCATTATGTAGTAATAATTTGCATTATTCTATGCTTGCATTTTCTATGTATATACTTTCTATTATGTAGTAATAATTTGCATTATTCTATGCTTGCATTTTCTATGTATATACTTTCCATTATGTAGTAATAATTTGCATTATTCTATGCTTGCATTTTCTATATACTTTCCATTATGTAGTAATAATTTGCATTATTCTTTGCTTGCATTTTCTATGTATATACTTTCCATTATGTAGTAATAATTTGCATTATTCTTTGCTTGCATTTTCTATATACTTTCTATTATGAAGTTATAATTTGCATTATTCTTTGCTTGCATTTTCTATATACTTTCTATTATGTAGTAATAATTTGCATTATTCTTTGCTTGCATTTTCTATATACTTTCTATTATGAAGTTATAATTTGCATTATTCTATGCTTGCATTTTCTATGTATGTATGTGGGATTAACATTTTCAGTTTCATTTTTACCTCTGACAATATTTGTTTCTAAATTTGAAATGTATGATATTGGAATACATGTACTACATTTTAACAACTTGAAATTGCATGAGAGTGATTTAATGTGTTATTTTTTGAATGTCATACATGTCCATATTTTAAAACCGGCACAATTCCAAATGTTAACTTTCATTTCTGGACTCTATCGGTTCTATTCATGGCATATTTTAATTATCACATCAATAAAAGTAATTAAAGCAATACAAATAACACTCTGGAAATTACGATGTAGCAAAGTGAACATTTCAAGATGTTAGCATAATGCAAATTAGAATAATGTAATCAACATCACTTGTTTTCATACCAGAGAGACAGAGACAAAGACAGACAGGCAGACAGACAGAGAATTATAATTTCTTTCTTTATGTATTATTCCACATAACACGCTGATCTGGCCTGGGGAACCTTTCTGACATTACAGTGTGTGTGTGTGTGTGTGTGCAAAAAAAAAAACAATCCCCAAAGTATACAACACAAACTAAGATGTCTGACAATTATTTTCCTTCAAAGACCCTTCCTCCTTTGTGAACAACACTATGAAACTCCATTCTTCTGTTCCTGCTTCTTTGTTTTTTCTATCTTTCCAGATGGTCATCTATTCTCTTATATCTTATATCTGTTGCAAAATCTGAACTATGAAATGTGAAGCATTAGACTATCAATATGCTCATTTGACTGTCAAAATGCGCATATTCTCATCACTCATTTGGCTGTCAATATGTACATATGATAATCATTCATTTGACTGTCAATATGTGCATTTATTTGCTCATCACTCATTTGGCTGTAAATATGTACATATGATAATCATTCATATGAGGGTCAATATGCATAGATGACCATCACTCATTTGACTGTCAATATGCACATATGACCATCATTCTTTTGACTGTCAATATGCATATATAACCATCATTCATTTTACTGTCAATATGTGCATATGACCATCACTCAATTGACTGTCAATATGCACATATGCTCATCACTCATTTGAATCAATATGCAAATATACTCTTCGGTGGTCTAGTGGTTAGAGCATCTGCCTCAGATTTGGGAGGTTGTGGGTTTGATCCCCATCTGAGTCATACCAAAGACTTACAAAAGTGGTACTAACAGCTGCCTCAGAGGTACTTGGTGCTCAGCATTAAGAGGTTATTATTTGGACTGGTCAACCTGGTGTCAGGATAATGTGACTGTGTGGGACATTATGATACATGTCCGCAGCATGATGCACCATTGCTAGGCATCACTATAAACAGTCACAATGCAGACATCATAGCAATATGACTGATTTTTTTTGTTTGTTTTTTGTTATAGGGTTTAATGTCATTTTTCAGCACACAATAGGCTATACATGGCGCCAGCATTATTGGTGGAGGAAGAACCCGGGAAAACCCCTGGAAAGAACCACCGATCCACGAGAAGCTACTGGCAAGCTTTCTCGCGTAACTACATTAGCCAAATCTTAAACTCGAACCCATGCAGACAGAGGTGAGACGGCAGTGATCCGTAACGGAAAGCATTTTAGACCACTCGGCCACTCGGGGCCCCCTTGATTCTTTTCAAAAACTATTTTAAAAATACAAATCAAACACATATACAATTTGCAAATATGCTCATCACTGATTTGGCTGTCAATATGTGCATATGACCATCACTCATTTGACTGTCAATATGTGCATATGACCATCACTCATTTGACTGTCAATATGTGCATATGACCATCACTCATTTGACTGTCAATATGTGCATATGACCATCACTCATTTGACTGTCAATATGTGCATATAACCATCACTCATTTAACTGTCAATATGTGCACGTGACCATCACTCATTTGGCTGTCAGTAAGTGCTAATGGACATCACTCATTTTTTATACAAATCATATATGCTTATCATAAAGATTTTGCACCATATATGTATAAAATCATCATTTAATATATCCTGACTTTAACGTCAGTGGATTGAATTGGCACCCTATACATATCTGCCTATCTCTTCAGTATTTAAATGTTTCTTCACCTAAATTGCTGACGTAAAATAACTAACCTTAATACACTCTCTTAATACACCATCTGCATGATAGTGAAATTGCTAAGGCAGAATAATGCAAATTATAATATATGCCAAATATTAACAGTAAATATATACACAGAATAATGGTCATGATTTGCTGTGGTCGAGATTTGCCTTAATGACTTATGTATGACCAGTCAAACAGTCTGATTCTATGCTGTTTGCAGTTGTGTGTATCATGTACAAGGTCGGTGCTTCCAAGATATGCTGATATTTCAAATTATTGGAGATGCAAACTGTGGCTGGTCAAGGTCTTACAGGAGCACTAAAATTTAACAATATCTTCAAGCACTGAGACCGTCTGCTGAGTGCTCCATGTGATGACTAAAATGGATACATTAGAGAATTGGCATGTGAAAATTGTCACCTAGTTGCCCTCTGGCAACTTTTTGAATAATAATGTGGCAACCATAATATTACATAAACACTTTAGTTAAAAGTGTATGTCACCTTGTATGCTAAACTCTATCAGCAGTTACAATTTACTTTACAGATACTCTATTTTTAAAGTGAGACTGCCACTTCCCATTCTTACAGCTTAAGTGACCAGTCAAATACACGACATGTGCAGGAAACTTAAGCTAATGGTACTTTTATGGAGAAAATTGGTTGTGGCGACCAAAACCAACAAAGAATCTGAAATGAATTTTTTAACAAAATTACTATAATTTGAAAAAACGCATTTAAGGCAAAGGGTTTCTTAATATAAACTATCAGAAGAAAATGAAGGTTAAGGTCATTTATTGCTTAATTTGTGACCAGGCAAATGATTTTTACTGGCTGGGCAAAGGTTGAGGAAGATAATAATTAGTTCTGTTCGAAAAAATAATGTATATTATTCTTAAAAAATCTATGTTTTGTTGTAAATGCTCCTTAATTTTCCACCAGTTTGCCAACACCTTTGCTTATTTTCATTTCCTGCCATTATACAACTTAATTCATTTCTTCTCACAGTGTCTAAGGCAATCAAATTATAAGGGTCTAGCAACCTAAAATTTGAAATAGCTACCAAATGTTCTGGAAGGCCACCCAATGAATACTACTCGGTGTTGATCATAAACAGAAATCACATATCATGAGCCTCATTTGTGCTCAAGATGCTGATACCAAACAAAAAACATTTAATCTTGTGACAATGGTGTTGATTTAGGATTACAATGAAATTGGCTTCAAGATCATTTCCTACTTAATTAAGATCACAGAGTCTTGCCCATTACATTACATTTCCAACCCAGGAATATATTAATCTTGATGTTAAGATAACATGTTTCATCTTTTTTGTGTTAGATAATGATGGCCTTTTTCACCATGTACATGCAGATCCACAACACATGTATAGGCTGCATAAAACAAGCATACAATTGTAACCTGACCTAGTTCAGTCACATTGGGCCAGGATACCCCAGTGGCCCAAGGCTATTATTATATATTCTCTATAAATTCTGTGTTGCTGTTGGTCACCCTTTGTGTACTGATACATACTCCAGGTTTGTGCATGGCAGCTTCCTCCTCTGGTGTCCCGTGTCTGATTAAAAAAAGCACAACAAAACATCAATCCCGTGAAACCTGGGTGCAGAAGAAATACTTATTAGTACAATTTGAAAAGACATAGAAAGCACTTTCCCATCATCTGTAGGCACACGTGCAAGCACACCGTGACAAAATTTTACCAGACCGATACTATATATATTCACTTATATGTCCAATCTAACTGCAAAGAACATAGACACTGTTCTGCCATTGCATGATTTGCTCAATACTGCCAGATCAGGGTCTATGTTGTTTGTTTTACTATTCCTAAAAGACCTGCATGGACCCAGATATGCCAGGGCATTATGTGACCAAATCAGGATTTGTGTAGTCTGCAGCTGAACATGTAAGTGAATAAAAACATTGAGGACCTTCCAAAGAGATGTGAAATTTTAAAACACACAAGAATCTCCTGCCAGACCTACTTTTCTTTATAAATTCAAGCAAGGCTAGCATATTTTCAAAATGGAGGAATATCT
The DNA here is from genome assembly GCA_029339505.1 of Unio delphinus. Lineage (NCBI taxonomy): Eukaryota > Metazoa > Mollusca > Bivalvia > Unionida > Unionidae > Unio > Unio delphinus. Next base: position 2,366,646 of record JAQISU010000153.1, read on the forward strand.
ATAGTTTACAAAATGAATACAGGACATACATTTCAGAATGTAAATTAGTTAAATAGTCTGTCAAGCATGTAATGTAGATTACATTGATATAGTTTTAAGTCATACTGACCCACTTTTGGTGCTGCAATGTACAACTTATTTTAATATTCTGTCAAGCATGTAATGTAGATTACATTGATATAGTTTTAAGTAATACTGACCCACTTTTGGTGTTACAATGTACAACTTATTTAAATATGTCTCAGGATATGGATTACCATGAGTATTTTGAAATCTCTTGTGTGTAAAACTAACAATGCAAAAAGCTAACATGTAAAACCCAATGTGGTGATCATGCCCATGAAGTACAATAGTACTGTAAACACTACATCAGAAGACAGCCATGTGATACATAGTAATATACTACTGTCATGCATAACATCCTTTCACTGGTTGGATACTTAACCTTTTGAATCCAAGAGTCAATCTTGGTGACCTAGACCTTTAACTCACTGACCCCATGAAGAGAAGCCTATTTGGACATACCTCACCTATATAGGTTGTCAAACTTAGAAAGCTTTTCTATTTACCTGGCAATGAAGAACAACCTATTTTGACATACCTCACCTATACAGGTTTTCAAACTTAGAGAGCTTTTCTATTTACCTGGCAAGAAGAATAACCTATTTTGACATACCTCAACTATACAGGTTTTCAATATCCTATAAAATCTGGATATCAGATTATATGCTAATTTTTTTTTTTTTTTACATGGGTGAAGCATCTACCTGATTTCCAAAAATCTTACAGATGGCTGATTACAGTTTATTCTCACTTACAAATCTTGTCTAACTGCGAAATGCATAGCCCCAGATCTGCCATCAACAAACTGCATAGACTCAAATCTAGTCATGCATTAGTTTGCAGCAGATCTTAGTCTATGGAGTTTGCAGTGGAAAGTGAGTATGTTTATTTTTCCATACATATGCAAATTATGACATACTGGGTGTTTATTTTTCTATACATAATCTAATTATGACATACTGGGTATTTATTTTTCTATACATAATCTAATTATGACATACTGGGTGTTTATTTTTCTATACATAATCTAATTATGACATACTGGGTATTTATTTTTCTATACATAACTAATTATGACATACTGGGTATTTATTTTTCTATATATAACTAATTATGACATACTGGGTATTTATTTTTCTATACATAACTATTTATGACATACTGGGTATTTTTTTTCCATATATATTCTAATTATAACATACTGGGTATTTATTATTCTATATATAACTAATTATGACATACTGGGTATTTTATTTTTCTATACATAATCTAATTATGACATACTGGGTGTTTATTTTTCTATACATAATCTAATTATGACATACTGGGTGTTTATTTTTCTATACATAACTAATTATGACATACTAGGTGTTTATTTTCCATATATATTCTAATTATACCATACTGGGTATTTATTTTTCTATACATAACTATTTACGACATACTGGGTATTTATTTTTCTATATATAACTAATTATGACATATTGGGTATTTATTTTTCTATACATAATCTAATTATGACATACTGGGTATTTAGTTTCCTTATATATTCTAATTATAACATACTGGTTATTTATTTTTCTATACATAACTAATTATGACATACTGGGTATTTATTTTTCTATACATAACTAATTATGACATACTGGGTGTTTATTTTTCTATACATAACTAATTATGACACACTGGGTGTTTATTTTCCATATATATTCTAATTATAACATACTGGGCGTTTATTTGTCTATACATAACTATTTATGACATACTGGGTATTTATTTTTCTATACATAATCTAATTATGACATACTGGGTATTTTTTTTTCTATGCATAACTAATTATGACATACTGGGTGTTTATTTTCCATATTCTAAATAACATACTGGGTATTTATTTTCCTATACGTAACTATTTATGACATACTGGGTATTTATTTTTCTATACATAATCTAATTATGACATACTGGGTGTTTTTTTTTCTATACATAATTAATTATGACATACTGGGTGTTTATTTTTCTATATATAACTAATTATGACATACTGGGTGTTTATTTTTCTATACATAATCTAATTATGACATATCGGGTGTTTTTTTTTCTATACATAACTAATTATGACATACTGGGTGTTTATTTTCCATATATATTCTAATTATAACATACTGGATATTTATTTTTCTATATATAACTAATTATGACATACTGGGTATTTATTTTTCTATACATAATCTAATTATGACATACTGGGTGTTTTTATTTTTCTATACATAATCGAATTATGACATACTGGGTGTTTATTTTTCTATATATAATCTAATTATGACATACTGGGTGTTTATTTTTCTATACATAATCTAATTATGACATACTGGGTGTTTATTTTCCATATATATTCTAATTATAACATACTGGGTATTTATTTTTCCACACATATTCTAATTTTGACATACTGTGTATTTATTTTTCCACATATTCACATTATGACTTACTGGGTGTTAATTTTCCATACATAATCTAATTATAACATACTGGGTATTTATTTTTCCACACATATTCTTATTATGACATACTGTGTATTTATTTTTCCTACATATTCTGATTATGATATACTGTGTATTTATTTTCCCAACATATTCTGATTATGACATACTGTGTGTTTATTTTTCCACATATTCTGATTATGACATACTGTGTGTTTATCTTTCCACATATTGCAATTATGGCATACTGGGTGTTTTTTCCCCAGACATACTGGGTATTTGTTTTTCCATATATATTCTAATTATGACATATTGGGTATTTTATTTTTCCATATATATTGTAATTGTGACATATTGGGTATTTTTCCACACATATTGTAATTGTGACATATTGGGTATTTTTCCACACATATTGTAATTGTGACATATTGGGTGTTTTTCCACACATATTGTAATTGTGACATATTGGGTATTTTTCCACACATATTGTAATTGTGACATATTGGGTATTTTTCCACACATATTGTAATTGTGACATATTGGGTATTTTTCCACACATATTGTAATTGTGACATATTGGGTGTTTTTCCACACATATTGTAATTGTGACATATTGGGTATTTTTCCACACATATTGTAATTGTGACATATTGGGTATTTTTCCACACATATTGTAATTGTGACATATTGGGTATTTTTCCACATGCATAAGACAAGGTAGAACATTATCTCTAAGTGTATTACATAAATGTGTGGATAACATTCATACATGATACAAGGTATAACTTTATCTGTAAGTGTATTATTTAAGAATGTGGCTAACATTCAGGCATGAGACAATTTAGAACTTTATCACTAGATGTACCTTTTGATGAACAGCATGCAATCAAGAATGAGACAAGGCAGAACTTCATCTATAAATCTACTATTCAATGAAAGGTTTGGCTAATATTCAAGTATGAGACAAAGGAGAACTTTATCTCTATGTGTACTTTTTGATGAAAAGTGTGGCTAACATTCAATCCTGAGATAAGGTAGAACTTTATCTCATAATGTACTTTTTGGTGTAGTGTGGCTAACATTCAAGCATGAAGCAAGGTTAAACTTTATCTATAAGTGTACCTTTTGATAAATAGTTTGGCTAACATTTAAGAATGAGACAAGGAGAACTTTATCTCTAAGTAGTACCTTTTGATAACTAGTTTGGCTAACATTTAAGAATGAGACAAGGAGAACATTATCTCTAAGTAGTACCTTTTGATAAATAGTTTGCCTAACATTTAAGAATGAGACAAGGAGAACTTTATCTCTAAGTAGTACCTTTTGATAAATAATTCGTCTAACATTTAAGAATTAGACAAGGAGAACTTTACTTCTACTTTTTTATGAATAGTGTGGCAAACATTCAAGAATGAAACAATTATTAGTCGTACTTTATTTCTAGGAAAATCTATCTTGAGTGAATGACCTACATGACTTGGTCAGTACTGATGAATGAATAAGCATTAATGTTAATATGACTTTCTTTTCTGGATGAGTAGTCATGACACTATTTTCAATATGGCCACCATTGTGGCCACACTGGACGTCCCAGCAGCACATTTTTCATTTAGAACCAACTCAAGTTTTATTGCAATCCTAGAAGTACTTACTTTCAGAGTAGCAGAATATTCACAGGCACACAAATTGTTATAAATGAATATTCACAGATACCCAGCAAATTTTTACAAATGAATGTTCCCAGTCACCAAGCAAATTGTTACAAATGAATATTCACAGGAAGTTACCAAGGCATATTTACAGGTACCCAGCAAATTATTACAAATGAATATTCACAGGCACACAGCAAATTATTACAAATGAATATTCACAGGCACACAGCAAATTGTTACAAATGAATGTTTACAGTCAATGTACATTGACTGACAATCTATCAAATTTATTTTTTAGATTTGGCTTTGGCTTTATTTGGTTTTATCAAGATGTCAATAATTTAAAACTTTGCACACATCAATTTTTTCATAAGAGTAAATGATTGTATTATGAAAATCAGCATGAAAAGTTAAATCTGTCAACAGAATCTAATTTCTGTGAGGAATACAATGTCTTTACATTCTTAGCAATTTTTCAATATTACAATGTTCTAGCCTTGAAATTATTACACAGGCTAGTTGATATGATGGTGTCATTGCTTCTGAGATGTTTTGTAACTTTTGTTCCAAAAATAATTTACTATTTCTTGATGATAACTATTATGCCTATTTTCACTGGTAAAAACTACCGGTACCATGACGTTAGAGGAAATATTATTTAATTAAACACTGAAATAAGTATGATAACATCTAAAAAATATTCCAAACATCATATCATCACAGTCTACAGTATATATTGTTATGTATATCTAATTTAATTTATATTTGATTTAATTTATTTGTTTGTTTGTTAGTTTTAATATTTTAAAATTCCATTACATGCTAATGTAATGTAATCTTGTTTACATGATTTGGCATTTTTCCAGAAAATTCAGTTTGACCGGACTCTTTTCATTAACACCTATATAACCAAAACACTGCATTTATTTTTGACTTAGTTTCTGACCTTGATTCAGAAATCACTGAGACAAGTAAACAACTACTTTTTTTATATTATTCTCAGAGTAAAGTGATTTGTTTTTATCAAGGTACAGCCTCTGTTTCGCAATTCTTAGTTTACCGAAACTGCGCAGTAAATAGATTTAGCAGTGATGTTTAGAAAGACATTTCTCAGTTAGGCTAAATAACACTTTGACATCAAGTGTTTTCTTCTGCTGTAACCGGTTTTTTAGTTTTATTTTAATTATTCTTCAAATTGTCTGGATTTTAAGAAATTATTTTACCCTGGAAGTACTTGTGCTTATAATTAATTCTCGGACAAAGACATATTTTGAAATTTTATTTGGCATTTAAACAATTGATTATTTTCTGAGTATCATCAAAGAACTGTTGATACATCAGTGCTATAAAGGCTACAGCATACATCATCGCCTTTCATTTGGGATTTTCATCAGGACTTGAACTCATTTTCATTAGAACATTTTATTACTAGGACTTCTAATTTTTAATTCTTGAATTATTCCTGGAATATATTTGGATTTGCTTCTGAAAACTGTAAGTTCCATTTTTTTCAATTTTACCTTGTTTTTCTAGGGAAATAAATTATTAGTTAAATTTTACAAAGCTTGTTCTTTTCACTTTTTCTTTCTTACTGTTAATGAGAGCCAAGACATGTAGCAATATAATATTTATTAGCTAGACAAGAGATTATACTTTATGTCTGACATAAAACAAAACGTGTTTATTAATTGGTTTATTTGTTGTCACATGGCCGAACATTTTACTATCAAGACCATAGTCTGAGTTTATTTTCTGCATTAATACTGGAGACTACAAAAAGTTTAGTATAGGTGAGGTATGTAATTATTGTTTATACTTGGGTTTAAATGACAATAATTAAATAAATATGTGTAAAATAATTATACACCCCTTCTTCCATTTTAATTAGATTATGAAGGATATTTTTAATGCAAGGTATAAAATCTAACACAAAAAACTCAATATTAAATGAATGACTGAAACCTTAACCAAAATTTGTCTTCACCAATGGCTTGAAAGAACCTTCTGACAGTTTATACTGTTGTAATTCTGTTAATTATAACATAATTTATGTCAAGGAAGTCTCTAAAACAGTCTTAATATGTACCCAAGAATCTGAAGATGATCTACTTCTCAGTACTTTATCTCATCTTTAAAATTACAACTAAATTCTTTTTTCAGGTTCTTTCTGACAACAGTTTAATTTTTGGATAAATACAATGAAATAAAAATAGACCATTAAATCATAATATTTTAGTATCATTACAAATTTTACTGAAATAAATTCAGCACATTTACAGCATAAAATATGTGACATTAACAAACAGGTACTCAATTATGTGTTCTACTCACTATAACACAATTGTCGGTAGCTGTAAATATGCATGATTTTCAAGGTGACATCACCTTGTACTAGGTACATTAAAAACAAGGTTAAGGAATGATGGATGTGTTTGATAAAAATGTTTATTTTATGTGAAATTATAATATAATCAGTCACAAAAAAAAAACTATAATTATATAATAAAAAGAAATATGAACCCATAATAATGAGATCAATTACCATACCCATAACATGTCTGTGTAACACTGAGGCCAAATGATGCACCATTTCATTTATATGGATTTAGGTTTCAGATTTACCTCATGCTAAAAGTTTAATACTTGTAAAAGTTGTGATTTCACATTAGTCTAAAACAGTTTCCTGATTGAATTTTTCATGATTATGCACCAACCATGCTAAGTTGTGTAATTAATGCCTATATATCCAAAAAAATTATAGTAATATCTATTTGATAAAATGATGAACTGTATTTCATGTATTTTAACTTTCCTATGCTATTGAAAAATTTACAAACAATTTATTGGACTGAAGCTGCATTGTCATCAAGTGAGCAACTATATACTCAAATGAAGTTCAGCTGCTGATCAGGGACTATGTTGTTTGTTTAACTGGTAACTCCATAACAGCCTGTATAAACTTGGATCTGTCACTGTATTATGCAATGGCAGATCTGGCTCTGTGAAGCTTCAGTTAGATTTAACTAATAAGTTCATTTTAATCATGTATATATACATAATTAACTTCTGTCTCATCTCTGTTAACACAAATATGAATTATATAAAAACTCTTGCTGTTTCTGTTTGGTATACCAAAGTTTAAATTTCTGTGCAAAAGATTCATCAAGTAGAAATCATACGCACACTTTGTGCAGCCCTGTGGTAATGTTTATATCAGCTCACAAAATATTTTATGTGTGAAGTACACGTGTCCAAAATCAAGTGATCTTGAGAGTTTAACATCAACACTTAAAGTAACGGGATCAATAAATATGAAGCCTCGTTTCGCCAAATTACCATGTATACTCAGTTATTAAGTGAAATCTAACTTGAAAATGCATTGACCCAGCTTTGTCAATGCACAATGTGCTGGCAGATCTGAGTCTGTAAAGTTTTGTTAGGACTAATCAGTAGAAAAAAAAACAATTTAGATCAAGGTCTATGTTGTTCCCGACTTAGACTATACATGATATCATGCTGCATTTCTGTAAAATAAGAGTCAAAAGAGGTGCATAAATTATTCTTTTTTAATGAACCTGCGGTCTATTCAGGGGTCTTGTTTCAAAGTTTAAATCTCTTCATGTGAAGCTGCCAAGCTTTGAAAGTTAAAAGTGAAGAGGCCAATCTGAAAGTACAAATTAATATCAGAAACAGTCTATGGATATAATGAAAATGAAAAACTAAAACTAAAAACATCTACTCACTTCTTCCTTCCAAATAGGCTTTTTATGGAGTCTTTAAAGGCAGACTTTTTCTTTATTTTGGAGATGTCTTCTGTTGACTTGGACACATTAGATTGATTGGGCAATGTTAGTCCAGGACCAGAGTCTTTTTTCCTGACAGGAATTTTTGTGTCCTTTAGATTTCCCTTGGATGGGCTAAGAGATCTCTCTGCAGATCCTTTGTTTGGACTTTGAGATCGCCTTGATCTAGAGGCATTTTTGATCTCATCTGTTTCCTTCAGGAGACTGGACATCTGATTCTCCATTTCAACAGGCTTCTCATGGAAGTGGGGACTTACGGCTCGTCTTGAGTCCCCTGACTCTGTCCCATTTGAATTGCCGTTCATGTTTTGCATTGAACTATTTACCTTCTCCTGAATATTAGGAATTTTAACAGGACCGACAGGCTGGCTTACTTTACTCAAAGGGGTAGGACTTGTGGTTCTTTGAAGTTTTGCAAAGTTGGCAGATGGCTTGATCACACTCTGACCTGATGTTTTGTTAATGGCCATATCTTTGAAACAGTCTTTTTTCCCAGAGTCTTTAGTTACCTCCAACTTCTTTAGATTACTTATTCCCTGATTACCTGAGGGTTCACCTGTCTTGGAAAAAGACACCAGTGATAACTGTTTCTTGTGGGAATGTCCATTCTGTGTGACACCTTCCTCAATATCATTAACCTCCCTCACAATAATTGAATCATCTGCATCTGCCTTACTCTTTTTTTGACCTTTTGAACTTTGACCCTCCCTCTCTTTCCTGTGATTTGCACTTGCTTGATCTTCAGATAAAGTCATCTGCTTAGTCAATACAGCCTTGATATCACCATTTTTATCATCACTACCAATTGTCTCTAAATTTATAATATCATTTCCATATTTATCAAATACTGGATTTGGTGTTGAACTTCTTTGCACCCCATTACTTATTTTACCTTCCAAGCTGGAATCTCTTCCAGGGCTGACAGCACTTATAAATCTTCTGTTCTGAAAATACTCTATGAGATTTTGTGTTTGTGTATTGTTCTTGTCATCCCCGCCTGACTTTGGTACTGACTGGGCTTTTTGGACACTATCTGATACTTCAGGGGTGCCAGTCAAGAGTTTTGGCCCATGTTCATCCTTAGGCATCAGACTACCCCAGTCTCGTTTAGCAGGCTTCACTGCAGACCTGTCCTCTTTTAAATCTGAAGCTTCTGGCACTATTTGATGAGTTTCACTTGCTGAAACACTTGAAACCTTCAGAGATCTGTTGTCTATTGATGATTTACTCTCTGCCCTCCTGTAGGACTGACTACCATCAAGTATGGCTTGAACTTGATTGTCCCTTTTCTCTAGAAAATCATTGGTGTCTGGAATTTTTCCAGACTCTTTTAGGGAATCTGCAGAATTGCCATGGTGATTTTTTTCTTTAAAATGCGAATGAGACACTGAAATTGTCTTGTGTGCTTCTATATTGTTATCATTTCCTTTTTCAGGCTGGGTATCCATGAATGGATGTTTTTCACTGCCCTTGCTCCGTTTATCACTAGTGGGAGATTCTGTTTCTCCTTGTTTGGTAATATCAGTAACCTGTTTGAACTTAAGATCCTGACCTCCACTGGGTTCAAACCTGGCACTATTTCTTTCTTTTTCCTGTGTCTGTTTGCTGGAGGCATTACCTGAATGTATTATGGGGCTGACTCTCCCCTTAACATTGTTTTTGGGGCCCGGATTAATCAGAATTTGGGCTAGAGAGGTTGCAAGCTGTTCTTGAGATGATCCATTGGGTTGCTTGTCAAGATCTACCCCAGCCACATAACTGGGTGAATTCTGTCGCCACCTGGGCACCATAATTTTGGGCCTATGTGGAACATTCATCACATTCATTGCTGGTATCTGTTGATACTCATCTGCCTCATCCTCTTCTTGTGCATCATTGTCATCATCACCATAAATTCCATAATCCTCCACAGACTGTGTTTTTGGAACATGATGTCCTCTTTTACCAGAGTAATTTCTAAAATATGAATCATCCCCTTTTTCATCCTCATGAATCCCGTCACTTCCTTGGTACAGAATCTTCTCTTTGGCTGCCAAGAAATGTTTGTGACTAGACCTTCCTCTACCTTGCACTGGATGCTCTTCTTTGTTACCATCATCCGTTGACTCAGATGTGTATGCCCCAAGATACTTGGGCACAGAAAAATAAAAATCACTTTTTCTTCTGTCATGGGATGCAGACTGCCTTGGTGTCAAAGCATTCTGGTAAGCCAGAAGTTCTATAATCTTTTGTTGCCTCTCAAAGTCAGCTCCTGTGAATTCCACTGCTGATGCAGGCCTCTGATGGCCTCTTCCAAAACTACCTTCTCTTAAATGCACACGTCCATCAGGAAAATTTCTGTTTTGTGTATAAGATAAGATCTGAGGGGTCAAGGGACGCATATGACTTGAGTGTGGACCCATTTTCTGACCATCAGATCTTTTTTTGAGTTTTGCTTTCTCAGACCTGTCAAAGGGCAAATGTAACTTTGTTTGAGAGGAAAAGAATTTTTTATTTTGGTTGGAAAACATATATGGAGAGCTTCTTCCATTATCGAAAACAATCAAAGGCTGGGACAGGTTAGGCTGACTGCCATAAGCTAGGTGATGTGACCTTGGTTGAACATGATTTGATTCCTTCCTATATATGTTCTCAGCATCCAATGTTTGCTGCCGTTCCCTTAAAGTCTGCTGCATGTATCTGAAATTACAATGTTATAATCACAATCTCTAACACATTGTGAAAGCAAAACACATTCTTAGCAATATATGACGAACTGTTAAATTATTATAAAGCCATGGTGTCCAGTGTATCTTAGTTCCACAGGAGATGTTTTTAAACAAAGATTTCTTGACAACATTTTCACACAAAAATGAGGATCTTAATGTTAGTTCATTAAATAAACTTGTACACAAAATTATTTACTGTCTTTGACTCTTCTTTAACCGGTCTGTTGATGCCCAAATTTTAAAAGTGTTTATTTCTTATTGAGTATATTTACAGGGTATACTCGCTCACATCTTGAATCAAACTGCAAACAACAATATGCTGTCTCATAATGTACCTGCAGATCAGGGTCTATGTTCTTTATTCTACTGATTGCTTTTAACTGCAAAGATCCTGATCAGCCAGTGCATTATGTGATGGCACATCTGGGTCTATGCAGTTTTTTTTTGGACATACTTTTTAAGAGAATCTAAATAGCTAAAAAGACTTTATCATCTAATAACCATCTGGCAGATTACAATAAGAGGTTTCAATTCTCACATGTCAACATTTGTTTCAGATATAACTAAGGTTGTAACATAGAAATAACAAACCTTTTGTGTAGTTTAGTGTAATTCATGATAATTCATTGTAGTTACACTGAATAACTTTCAATATATTCAAACTCTGAAGGTATATAACAGTACATAGTTGATGAAGAAAATAATTTAGCTAATGGAACTGCAATCAACCAGCCTGTAGTACTATAACATTTTGCAGAGGAGCCCAGAGTGGCTGAGTGGTCTCAAGCACTATCTGTTACGGATCACTGCCATCTCACGACTGTCTGCATGGGTTCAAGTCTCAGATTCGGGTATGTGAGAAAGCTTGCCAGTAGCTTCTCTTGTGGGTCGGTGGTTCTTTCCGGGGGTTTTCCCAGGTTCTTCCTCCACCATTAATATTGGCTGCCATGTATATAGCCTTTCGTGTGCTGAAAAATGGCATTAAACCCCTACAACAACAAAAACTTGTTCCCAATAGCCTAACATGGCATTTCAACTTCTCTCAATTGTCAGTACTATAGTCTGCTCTAAGCTCAAGAATCACAGTGATAATACACATCAAGTACCATATATACTCGCTTATAAGTTGGATAAAACTGCAAACAACATAATATTAAGACCTTCTGTCACATTATGCAATGGCAGATCACATTCTATGTTGTTTGTTCTACTTATTCCCTATATCTGTTATTTTATCAGTTCTCTCATAATTTTTTTGCTTCTGAAGTAGAGTTATGTCCCTTGTACTGGTAAGTTTATTTTTATAATGTGCTCAGTATCACATCACGTGAATAAAATTATTAAAAACAATGACATTAATGGTCCTCTACCCATCAAACATTGTATATGTATGCATCTGCTTGGTTGAGGGTATACAGCTATTTGGAAATTGAACTTTTAGGCTTTTTTTGTCTATGTAGACAGTCAGCTGAATGACTTTCCTTGCATCCTTTGCTGATATAAAAGTTGACAATAAGACAAGGTTTCCTATTGGCCTGCATTGAATATTGGCTTTGTTGATATATAAGTTGACAATAAGACAAGGTTTCCCATTGATCTGCATTGAATATTGGCTTTGTTGATATATAAGTTGACAATAAGACAAGGTTTCCAATTGGCCTGCATTGAACATTGCCTTAACAATCAACAGCCATGTCCATTACTGATTCAGTACATGGTGTATTTGGATACATTTTTCTGCTTTGATTCAAGTCTCAAGTTAATAATTCCATTATCTTTTTTAATTAAACCTGCAGATATTTCCTGTTTTATGCAGAAATTACAAAACAATGAAATTTTCATTATTCAAACATTGATAATACAATCATCCAGAAAAACACATCCATTTGATTGATGATTAATATCCAATTAGCTTTTACCAGCAGTTGAATCATTTTGTTTGTTTTTTATGGTTTAACGCCACCCTTAAGCACAATATAAGCTATACATGGCGGCCAGTATTAATGGTGGAGGAAGAACCCGGAAAACCCCAGGAAAGAACCACTGACCCACAAGAGAAGCTACTGGCAAGCTGCTTTCTCACATAACTACATTAGCCAAATCTTAGACTCGAACCCATGCAGACAGAGGTGAGATGGCAGTGATCCGTAATGGACAGCACTTTAGACCACTCTGCCACTCGGGGCCCCCTGAATCATTTTAGACAAGAATAAAAAACATCAAGGTTAATGAATGCCCATATATAGAACTGTGATCTTCTATTTGGAATTGAATTTAAATTTACAGTACAAGACATTATAACTGGTTACAAGCTGTGATAATTTCTGAATTAAGTGTGTCACCATAAAACATTAACTCTACTTGTCTTTAATGAACTAAGTTATGTTTTACTCATGTGGTCGGCAATCACGTTATCAAATAATAATTTAAACTAGTTTATGTTTAATAAACCAAATGACCAATTGGATGTGTTTGATAAAATATTTCAAATGGGATTTTTGAGTAAACTTTGTTTTCTAAAATTTAATAAAACTTTACCTTTATGCAGAGACATAACCTCTACTGATATCAAATGGTAATTTATGCTTCTTTTGACAAGATACTTAAAATATTAGTGAGGTCAATGCTAAACAGTGTTGGTAGGGCAGTAACACTATTTTAATTCAAGACTTACTACACACCACAAGAAGTCTTTAAGTGAAAACGCCATGCCGATATGACAATCTATTGAGAAGAAGTGATGACAACAAGATTATAAAGATAGCCACCTTAACAGTCATGATGGGCAATATACCAGCACCATACTGATTCCTGAGAATTTACATATTGTATGAAGTGAAAAACATTACAATATTATCATCATCTATTCAGGAAAAGTAATGATGTGAAGAGTTTCAAGCTGGTCACCTGGACAATCTATGTGTCACAAAGCTCTTTTAGCAGAAACCCCATATCAATATGGCCAACCATGATAGCCATGAAGATAGCAGCCATGACAGCCATGCAGGATCTCAGACTGGCACCATTTTCATTTAGGATACCCAACAGTCATAAGAAATCTTTAGGTAAATACCACCCATCAATATGAAGAGCAGAGATAAGACTTTTGATGTCATTTCTACACCATCTTTTATGATTCTAAGTGAATAGAATGACAATTTCTACTCCCAGAATTTATAATTTAATAATAATAATAATAATAATAATAATAATAATAATAATAATAATAATAATAAAAAAAATAAATAATAATTATTAATAATAATCATAAATTTTATATATGGGAGTGATCAAGCTGTGAGCAATGAGCTTTACCTAGTACTGGTGTTTGATTTGCTTGGTTTTTACTGCACAGTAGGTTTATTAGGACTGACTCACTGCAGCTCTTGCCTCCATTACACATATCTTACTACATTTAAGAAGGTGCGCAGGGTCTATTCTAATCCCTGAGTCTGTCGGGAAGGGGGAGGGGGGGGGGCAGCAATAAAAAAGTTTCCTTTTCCTTCTATTAATTACTTATTTTACTCAAATAGGGTAAATCTGATATTTTGCATTGTTTCGGTTTCAATTACAGTTCAAACAGTGCATAAAATCTTATATCAGCTGAAAATTTTCAAAATTTCAGAGCTATAGCTAAATAAAAATAGAGACACTCCATCCTCAGCCCTGTGTGCCCACATCTCTGTTCTCACTGCCTTTCTAGCTTATCATCTCTGACATTTTAGTACCCTCCACTATGTCTCCCTCCAGATGTCTAAAACACCTCCTTCAAACTGTGTTTCATTTCATTTTGTTTCTTCTATTTATATAATGGAGAAAAAAATATATGAATGGGTTTTATTATAAATTGTATCAGCTGCATCGAGTCATTTAATGTGAAAAATTAGCCTCTGTTCCAAAATAGGTACATGTCACTTCAACATTTCCAAATTGCAAAAGGTATCCATTTGCCCTCCCTTCTTGCACCACTGCATTTTGTAACCTTCCCTACCTTAGGGATGAAGACTAAACCCCATCCACCTTCCTGCATATTATAAAACTTGCATTTTCAACATTCTGAAAGATATTAACCTTTGGTTGGAGGTAGATGACAGGTGGCCCCTTTGAACATCCTCCCCATTGGACTGTATGCCACTGTCCTTGGTGGTGGAGGCTGGATTAGCCTCAATGCTGCTGCTGCCACTTGACTGGGAATTACCCAACTCATGAGATCTACAGTAAAATTTAGGTTCAAATTAATCAAATGTGTTTAAACCAAACTCAACATTGAATCATCAATTCTTCTTAAGATCTAGTTAGTAGCTAACAAAAAATTAATTTTCAAGTCAAAAAGTTTTGGAGAAATGGTAATTTGCTACCTAGAACAATTAAAACACTGTGAAGAAATGAAAAAAAAATAAGAAGGGTAACAAATATTCAAATGAAATATAAATGATACTAAAACAAAACAACATAAAAGTCAAATCTACTGGTTCATATAATAGTTGATAATATATATGTACTGACTAAGGGGAAGATAATAAGATTGTTCACCCAGAGAAAGCCATGTTACACAAGGGCAAAGGGTGGAGAAAAAAATAATATCTCCCCCAAATAAGGGCTATTAATTGGATATTATTTAGAATAAAAAAAAACAGGGAAACATGACTGCATGAGGGAGATATATTTGTGTGAGGGAGACGTACGTTTTGTTCTCTAAGACATGACCTTCTGTTTGTCAATTACTTGCATCATTATTTTTATGAGGTATATTAACAGAACTTGTTCACAAAGAATGGTTACCCCACCACATTACCTGAAAACAAACAGACCTACCCTCAATGAGATGGACAATCTATGGACATTGGTAGCACTACAAGCAATACCAATGTCATAATGTGAAATGCTATTACTTACAATATGAATTTCCAACGCATATTATCAGTTTCATAATAAAACTTTAAAATCACTAAAGCATTTCACAAAGAAGCAGAACGTACCTCATTTATAAAATTTCTTACAAATGAATTCCTGGATTAAATATATAATCCAAAGATCCTATACTATTTATATACATTACAATGTGCCTTTAGGAGATCACAAGTCAAGTTTAACAAGTGAGAGTACAAATGTAACCTCAACATAATATGATACACACAATGCATTGTTTTGATCACCAATATAGTATAATCTTACAAATGACCAAGCCTCAAAATGCTTCAATCTGGCATAACATAATATGGTTTGATTAAAGCCTCAAACTGCTTCAATCTGGTATAACATAATATGGTTTGATTAAGGCCTCAAAATGCTTCAATCTGGCATAACATAATATGGTTTGATTAAAGCCTCAAAATGCTTCAATCTGGCATAACATAATATGGTTTGATTAAAGCCTCAAAATGCTTCAATCTGGCATAACATAATATGGTTTGATTAAAGCCTCAAAATGCTTCAATCTGGCATAACATAATATGGTTTGATTAAAGCCTCAAAATGCTTCAATCTGGCATAACATAATATGGTTTGATTAAGGCCTCAAAATGCTTCAATCTGGCAAAACATAATATGGTTTGATTAAAGCCTCAAAATGCTTCAATCTCGCATAACATAATATGGTTTGATTAAGGCCTCAAAATGCAAGAAGAATAATGAGGCATAAGATAATATGGACTGATTAACAAGGATTTGGGAATTTTTGTTACAAATTGTCAAGGAATGGCTAAATTTGTAATTTATGTGCAATGTTGATGCACAAGTGATTAAATACGCAAGGAATATTCAAATTTGGTAATGTCATTAAAATGCACCCATTGACACATTAATCCCAGAAGGTATTTGTTGTTTTTGCATGAAATGTGAGCAGGAAACACCAGGGGAGGGGGGGGGGCTATTTCTGAATACATCCTAATATATCGACTTCCAAGCAATTTTCCTTAGCCTATTGGCTAGCTGTGTTAGAAACAATTTTCCCATTGGTTATTTTGCTCACGCATGAGCAGAAGGGGAAAAGTATTTTGTAGTGTAACTGAAATGTCCCGATCACTACGTATCATTGTAGAGCTAAATCTGCCAACCTTTCTATAATATCACCCAATTTCGTGTATCATACATGACCTTGATGCTACAGAGCATGGAAGTAGGTTACTACCTCCTGCCCTGTAAATGTAGTGCCAGAGGTTAATGTATTAAAGCCTCAAAATGCTTGAAGAATAAGGCATAAGATAATATGGTCTGATTAAGCAATTGATAGCAAGTGTGTTTGAAGCACTGAATTAGATATCTACATTATGACTTTAGGGTGGAAACATCAGGCTGTTTTTCAGCAATTAGAGATCCTTTTCATGACATTTTGTTGAATAAATTTAATAGTTTATTATACATAGATCTGATTACTCAAGTAGAGTGTATATTATATACTTATCAGCAAGTCCAACTGCTAAAAATAGACCCTGATCTGATCCTGCATAATGTGCTATCAAATAATGATCTATGCTGTTTATTCTACTGATTACTCCTAACAAATGTGCTGGCATATTATGTTTTGGCATATCTGGGTCTTTGTAGTGTATCTCTTGGACTCTACCTATAAATAAGCAACAACAGTAATATGGTGTACAAGCTGTACATTAAGTCAATATGAGGAATGTGATCTTCACATTTATAAGAGTACATGAAATAAACACAGAAGCATAATTAGTCTTTGCTATGTGTGCTTTCTTTTAATAGTGTATACTGTGTCTTTTAATGGATTCAAAGTTAATGTTTATTGAATCCTGGTAATATTTAATGCAAGGTTACCTGTATGAATTAATATATCAATGTGCCTATAAGTTGATACTTTTCTAATAGAAAATCTGGGCTTCATCTTATACTCCAAATTTACTTATATATGGATTATGTCATTCAAATCACTTTATTGTATTTCATGTAATCCTTTATGTACATTTTTTTCCTCCAAAGGTGCAAAAGATGTATAAAAATAATAAACATTTTGGGGAAGAGATCGTGAAAAATATACAGGACCAGGCACTGAGAAGGATTTTAATATTATACATGATCATCAGTATAATTTTAAATTCAAAACAAACTTGGAATGTAATTTTCCTATTGTCGTTATTCTGAAATAACATCCAGCAAAACTATTAATATTCATGAAACAAAAAGTTTCTATAGTTTCATTCCACAAGGAATCATGAATTTTATCCTATCTGTAAACTCAGTCAATTTTAAAATCTGCATCATTAAACTTGGCTAAAAGTATATAATTCATTTAAAATACATATTGGAAAAAAAATTTGGTTCTTTTTGGTACATGTAATGATGTTGAAATGAAAATTTACAGAGTTAAAGATAGAATAAAATTCATGATGCTGTATGGTACTCAGTATCAACTTATTTGTGTCAAGGATGGAAAAATTACCAAATATGCAAAATCAACTTATGCTCCACATCAACTTAATGGCCATAAAGAAAAATAACCCTATTAATTCAAAGTCCCTGTAAGAAAGAATCAATGTACAATAAAACCCCTGTCACCTGTGTGAGGGTCCATCCCCATCATTGCTACTGCCAATATTGAGGACCTGCATCGCATGTTCTAGCTCATCATTCATGTTCTTCAGGAAGAGCTTCAGCCGTGATAGAGCCATCTCCAGATAGTATCGGTCTGGGTGGTCTGCACTTGTCCACTTCAGCATACTCTGCATGAAATAACATTTGCATAAAAAACATATGCATCAAATAACATATGCATGTAACTGCATTTTGTACATGCTGTGGTATACAGAATGTTTTGAAAAATTGTAGAGATTCTTATTCTGAAAAGTTTGGATGTAAAATAACAGTTCTGAATATTCTCTGACAGAAAAGTTTGGATATAAAATACTGGTTCTGAATATTCTCTGATAGAAATGGAAAAAATGTCACGACTTACATGATGCATGAGTTGTATATTTCTTGTATTATTCACACTGAATGTCAGTTATTTGTGGCACAATCATATGTCAAGTCTGCTGACAATGTCTATACTAAAGAGAGAAACAGCTTTTACAATGCGGTATGATACATGCAGCCAATGGACTATTAGACTCTGAAGTTCTGAAAACAAAAGAAAGCAGAGTTGTTTGTGTGACTTCTGGGTTTATGAAGCAAATGCCCTTTACTGAAATGCTTACCTTGACAAGGAGAGAGTATTTGGGAACCTGGTGAAGTGGTGCCAGCAAAAGGGTCAACACTGGTGATGTTGCCATGCATGTACTCTGAAAAATTCCATGTGGGTAATAACTTGGAGTAAATGTAAATCTTAGTAGTATTGAATATAGAATGAACAATGAAGAAGCTCAGAAATATAGCTACAGCCAGGAATCTACCACTACATACATTAATAAATACAATGTATTTTGATGGCATGAGTTCTAGGTTTTATTGCAAGTAGCAATACAATGTATTTTGATGGCATGGGTCCAAGGTTTTAATGCATGTAGCAATACAATTTATCTTGATGGCATGGGTTCTAGGTTTTATTGAAAGTAACAGTACAATGTATTTTGATGGCATGGGTTCTAGGTTTTAATGCATGTAGCAATACAATTTATTTTGATGGCATGGCATGGGTTCCAGCTTTTAATGCAAGTAACAGTACAATGTACTTGATGGCATGAGTTCTAGGTTTTATTGCAAGTAGCAATATAATGTATTTTGATGGCATGAGTTCTAGGTTTTAATGCAAGTAGCAGTAAAATGTATTTTGATGGCATGAGTTCTAGGTTTTAATGCAAGTAACAGCACAATGTACTTGATGGCATGAGTTCTAAGTTTTAATGCATGTAGCAGTGCAACATACTTCATAACATGGCTTCAAGATTTTGAAGCAAGTACCCTAGTGCAACTTACTTGATGGCATGGGTTCACGGTTTTAAAACAAGTAACAGTGCAACATACTTGATGACATACTTTCAAGATTTTGAAGCAAGTACCCTAGTACAATTTACTTAACTTACTTTTATTAGATGAACTGCTTTAAATGCATCATGTGAATTAATCCTATTAAAAAAATTTCAACCAGCTGAGCAAAGTTAAAATCTATACTGAAGAAGTCAGATTTCAATGAAAATAAAATTTGATGAGGTATTTTGGGGGAATGATTAACAGAAATATTAACTGACTACAATATATACATCTTTAAATCCAACTGAAAACTGCACAGACCCAAATATGTTGTTGCATAATGCAGTTTGTTAGGAGTAAAAAGTAAAACACAGACCCTGGTCTACCAGTGCATTATACTGTTGCTTGCAGTTAGACTCAACTTATAAGTAAATATATGGCAAATTATCAAGTGCTGTATCCAAATTTGCAATCTGACACATTCTTCTTCAACTTCAAGTTTTTCAGGATTTATGAAACAAAACCTAAATAAATATTATGATGGTGTTTTCATGTTTATTATTGTACAGACATCATTGTATTCAGTTATCATACACACATCACTGAATTCAGTTATCATACAGATATCACGGTATACAGTTATCATACAGACATCACGGTATACAGTTATCATACAGACATCATTGAATTCAGTTATCATATAGACATCACTGTATACAGTTATCATACAGACATCACTGTATACAGTTATCATACAGACATCACTGTATTCAGTTATCATACAGACATCACTGTATTCAGTTATCATACAGACATCATGGTATTCAGTTATCATACAGATATCACTGTATACAGTTATCACACTGATATCATTGTATTCAATTATCACACAGATATCATTGAATTCAGTTATCATATACACATCACTGTATTCAGTCATCATACAGACATCACGGTATTCAGTTATCATACAGATATCACATTATACAGTTATCATACAGACATCACTGTATTCAGTTATCATACAGACATCATTTTATTCAGTTATCATACAGACATCACTGTATACAGTTATCATACATATATCATTGTATTCAGTTATCATACAGACATCATTGAATTCAGTCATCATACAGACATCACTGTATTCAGTTATCATACAGACATCACTGTATTCAGTTATCATACAGACATCACTGTATACAGTTATCATACATATATCATTGTATTCAGTTATCATACATATATCATTGTATTCAGTTATCATACAGACATCACTGTATTTAGTCATCATACAGACTTTGATGTGAATAATGAGTGATACTGCCAATAAATCATTAACTGATGAGTAATAATAATGAATACAGTTGTCCTTTGACTATCTGAAACTCATTTATGGTTAAGTTCAATCAATATCATATCACCAAAACATATCTTGCAGCAAAAACAGGCATGAACAATAAAACTTCTTTTTATCTGAACAAGTCTTACATTCCTTTTTCACATTTGGATAATCAAATTCTCCTGTAAAATAAAATAATCTGTACTATTTTCTTAAAACTTAGAATTAAAACAGACAAAACAAAAAATACAACACCAGAACAATCATTAGAAAAATGCTGACACCAGTTTTTTTCCAAGACAGTCATTGCCAAAATACTCTATGTAATTGTTAGTAAGATTTGATCAAATGCAAACAGTACATACCCTGATATGCTGTTACATAATTTACTGGCAGATGTGGGTCTATATTGTCTGTATACATGCTTGCCTAACAATCAATAAATGTTTGGTATTCTTCTTGTCTACTTTATTCCCATCAACCTACAGAAGAGTGCCTCATCAACTACATGCCACATATTACTGTCTGAATGTACAGGCCACACAGTTGTATATTCATGCTATTCATTTTAATGATTTCAATTCATGGACTGGTGCTTAGATAAATGTAGCTGGGTGGGGGAGGGGTTTTTTAGGGGTTGGAGGGGGGGTAAAACAACTTTAAATTTTACAATATATACCTGTTTTTACTGCATTGCTTTTTCTGGTGCTACTCACCAGTCCAAGGGTATTATCCCATCCATAGAAATAGAAGAAAATCCCATTCTGATAACTTGGTCCACTTTAGACAATCAGAATATCATCCTTTTTGGACATGGACCCAGACTACATGGCATCAGTGCAGGAAGAGGGAAGCTGATTGTGCAATTGTGTTCTAATAGTGGGTAAGTAATATACAGCTAAAGACAGTTTTACCACCCACCCACCCCAAACTAAGTTTTAATAATAGTAATAAATTCAACATAGTTCTTCCTTACCCTAAGTCCAAGACTTACACAAAATTTAGATACTGCAGATGATGGTGGAAAATTTGCATTACAAGGCAGAAACCAGTTTTTCTTCCACTGAAACTTCTGACCCCACATTCAATCTGATTCTTACTGACCCCAAGTGAAAGTCATCCACAAAATTTGGTAACTGTACATTGTGGACAACCTGAGTTAGGGTGCAGAAACCAAACTGCTAACAGATGGATAGACAGGTAGACAATGTCCTATAGCAAGTGTATGACAATTTCTGAAACTCAATTGGTATTTCTGTTTTCCACATAAATGCATACTATTGCACTCATCTATGCTTTGCTGGTGAATCAAAATATATAATTTTTTTAATATATGGATGTACCTGCATGATCTCCCTGAAATGAACAGACTGTGCAAACCATCTGTTCATACTGTTGATAATCGTTGGGAAGTCGTTGATATACAACCTGTACAATGCTAGCCCAGAGTCACTCTGAAATGATGATAAAAACCATGTTCACCATAAAATCATCTATATTTTGTTAAATGTATACATATCTATAGTACCCTGATTCTAAAATCAAATACTGATGAAAAACTCAAAAGCAACATATTGGCTGATATGTATAAGCATTCTACATATGGTGATATCGAGTTTGTAAATTTGCACAAAGTTAATAATACTATGGCAAAGTTAAAATTTTGCCATTCATTGGGTGCTGATTTTCCTCAAGCAGAACACCTTAAATATGATAGCAAAAGGTTGTGTGTTCTCTGTTTTAAAAGCATGATGATGCATTGTTTTATTCATTGTGATCTCATTAGACATATTCTGGAATAGATAACCAAGTAAAAACCCAATGATGCAACTTATATAAAAAATATCATCAACCTATAGTTTATGTACGTGCTGTTCATAATGGTTGTACAGTTTATGTACATCCTGTTCAAAATGATAGTACAGTTTATGTACATACTGTTCATAATGATAGTACAGCTTATGTACATGCTGTTCATAATGATAATACAGTTTATGTACATATGGTTCATAACAGTAGTACAGTTTATGTACATGCTGTTCATAATAATAGTACAGCTTATGCATATTTCTTTGATCATAAGAAGGCTTCTGACAGATTAAGTAACTGGAATCTGTACAGAAAGCTAATTGATAGCAATATTCCACTGCATGTTGTTAATTGGCTTTTTAATTGGTACAATGGCAACTCTGTCTACAGGGGTATAAATATGATGTATACCTATCCATGTGACTAAGGTGTTTGGCAAGGAAGTGTTATATCCTTATCTATTTATTGTACATACTGATGGCTTTAATTGTAATTTGAAAAGGTCTTATACTGTATGTAACATTGTTAGTTTATAGGAATAACTTCAGTTTTGCTGATATGTCTGTTTTTAGCCTATAGAGTATTATGAAAATTATTGGGAATATTTTAGCATTGGGGACATTAAAAAGTCTAGGCATGTGTTTCAAACCACAATATCTGAAACAAATGTCCACACCGGCTGTGAGATGAAACTATGCATGAGGAAAGCTGCTGCTTTTAAAAATGATATATAAAGGTAACATTATTTAATTAATTACACTTGATTTTAAGCACCTCTAATATTACAACCATCAGTCTTTGTAAAGTTTCAGTTTCAAGCGATTTCTTGAGAATGTGATAATGTTTATCCTCCCCCCCACTATTGTGGAATCTTTGTTACAAGTTTCACTCTCTATATGATATTTGTCTCAGTGTTGTCAATTTATTAGCTTGTTCATCAGAGTTATTATTTACATGGTAGCTGTTTTTACTTTTATAATTTACACCTGATATTGGGATAAAAAAATCAGCTATCAATTGTTCCATCTCAAACTCATAGCAGACGTTCACTAATTGTACAAATGTTAAATATCATATGATTAAAAGCAGAAGCTTATGAGAATGCTGAGACTACAAATTTTTCTTTAAGTTAAAAATGTTAACAAATTAGAAGGGGAAGTTACCTCAAGGTGTTATTTGAATTTGTTGCATATTCACTAGGTCACTCACATGCCAATCTTATTCCTAACCTCTGAACCAAGAGCTATTATAAGATATACTGAGAATACAACAATTTCCAGACAATCCCTAGCTCTGCCATATTTGGGATAAGGGGAATGGAAGATTACAGATAGTTTGATCAAAGCAACCAATGCAATAAAATCGCTTGATGGTTTTTGTTCATTTGTACAAAAGCAAAAGCCAAGCAAATTAGACATTTAATTATATTTGGCACATATGATTCAAGATAAAGGTAAAACAATGCACATTGTTCCTTTTTCGTAGCATTAAGTCTTCTTCCTTGGGGACCTGGTGTATGTTTTACATACATCCTACAAAGGCTTATCCTGGCTGAAACAGTTTATGCTGTTATGTCTGCATTTGCTGCCTTTGATCACTTAAATAAATACTACCTTCACTTGACTGAATAAAGTTGATTACTATGTCTTATCAAATGCAATTATTTAAGTAACCAGAAAACAAAAGAAGTGAAACCAAGAATGTCATTATGTGTCCACTTTCATCTCATGGGCACTGATAGATTACACAATGAAAACATTAAAATGTTAGATGTATACTGTTTACAGGTACAATCCCCCCTCTTTATAAACAGATAGTCGGGGTCCATAATGGCAAACCATGTTATGCTGTTATGCACCAAAATGCCTTATATCAAGAACCGTGATATGTATGAAACCATGATATATTGAGAACACTGTAATATAGCAAATAGTGGTATTGTGGGTACAATCAAAACTTTTTAAATCATTGTGTTTTGAAAAGAAAATGAAGATATGTGACTAAGTTTCACCTTGTTTTCGTTCAACCCTTATTGTTATAAACTGTGGTACTGTGTTATATCCAGAATCACATTATAACAAAGCATGCTATAATGGGAAAAAGCTATAGTATATTTGCAAATGGTCATAGATCAATTGATAAAGAAATGTTATCTTTATACAATGGTAAACATCGAATAAAACTTCCATATATTTGCAATAATTAAGCATGTATTTGCAATAAAAACAACTTTTGTTTAACCATTTCTATTATAAATTATTAAAGAAAAATTCAGAAGCTGTAATACAGTAGCATTGAAAGTATCCCGAGTACTATGCAAAACAAAGGCAAAATAAAGTTATTAATAATGGTGATCCCATAATTGCTTTTCAGCAAATGGCTTGCTTATAAGTCAGGTCGTGCAATGTGCCAGCAGATAAGGGTCCTTGTTTGTTTGTTCTACTGATTACGCCAAACAAACTGATAAACCCAGATCTACCAATGCATTATAAGGCTGCATGCTAGGGTCTATGCAGTTGTACCCCAAATATGCATGTATATATGGTAACAGAACAAAAATGTCACCAAATGGATCCATGACAATATCAACATTGTAAGAGGGACTGCTGTATAATGAGGGGCTTTACAGACAGGGACCAATATACTTGTCAGTTTTGCTTCTGATAGGATTATTGTGTTATAGAAGCTATATTGTGAGTCTAGATTCAGGGCATAATTTTGAGAGCATAATTTTAATTCACTGATACTGTATACATTCATTAATAAGTTGGATCCAACTGAACTGCATAGACCCATATCTACCATCAATCAATGCACTAACATGTGTGGATCAATGCAATTTGTTAGGAGTAATCGATAATCCAACTGAAATTGCACAGACCTATATCTACCATAACATAATGCAGATGTGGATCAATGCAATTTGTTAGGAGTAATCGATAATCCAACTGAAATTGCACAGACCTATATCTACCATAACATAATGCAGATGTGGATCAATGCAATTTGTTAGGAGTAATCGATAATCCAACTGAAATTGCACAGACCTATATCTACCATAACATAATGCAGATGTGGATCAATGCAATTTGTTAGGAGTAATCGATAATCCAACTGAAATTGCACAGACCTATATCTACCATAACATAATGCAGATGTGGATCAATGCAATTTGTTAGGAGTAATCGATAATCCAACTGAAATTGCACAGACCTATATCTACCATAACATAATGCAGATGTGGATCAATGCAATTTGTTAGGAGTAATCGATAATCCAACTGAAATTGCACAGACCTATATCTACCATAACATAATGCAGATGTGGATCAATGCAATTTGTTAGGAGTAATCGATAATCCAACTGAAATTGCACAGACCTATATCTACCATAACATAATGCAGATGTGGATCAATGCAATTTGTTAGGAGTAATCGATAATCCAACTGAAATTGCACAGACCTATATCTACCATAACATAATGCAGATGTGGATCAATGCAATTTGTTAGGAGTAATCGATAATCCAACTGAAATTGCACAGACCTATATCTACCATAACATAATGCAGATGTGGATCAATGCAATTTGTTAGGAGTAATCAATAGAATAACATAGTCATTAATCTTATGGTGCATAATGTGAAGGCAGATCAGTCTCATATCTTGGTCATGGAATCCAAGTGATAAAAACCAAGACAATTAGGGATCATTTCAGCCATAAATGGATTCAATTTTTTTTTAAATCACCACTTAGTGAAATAAATTATATTTATCTGGTTTAAATGCAGAAGTCATAGTGCAACAAAGCATTCTCAAATATACCTTTCCTTAACAGACAGCCATATAAAAAAACCTTGAATTGTTGCAACTTACATCTTGCGAGTCTGTGAGTTTGGCAAACACATCTCCCACAATGCCATTCCACTTCCACTTGGTAAGCCGATCCTCCAGCTTGTGCAGCATGATGCAGTGCTGTTCATAAAGCTGTGGCATGTAAGGGGGAAATACACGGTTCAGCTCACGAGGTGTGAGGATTTCCCCTTGCCGCAAAGGGTTAATAAATGTGTCCATCAAGGTCCATAGCTGAGAACAGTAGTCGCGCTCAGCTTCCACAATATCATGCGCCACTTCCTCACGATGAACTGTATATATAGAATATGGAAAACTGAGCAATCTAATGCTAAGGTGGGTTTTTTCTTGGTTTTTTTTGTGATTCTATTAAACTAAATCCTTTGAGGTTAATATTGAAAGTAGCAGTAAAACAGAAAAATAAAGAGGAATAAAAGATAAATAATTTATATATGGGTTACATGGAATGCTATATCTTGCCAACATATAGCACTGTCATGATATCTCTTGCCAACATATGGCACTGTGATGACATCTCTTGCCAACATTTGGCATTGTGATGACATCTCTTGCCAACATATAGCATTGTGATGACATATCTTGCCAACATATGGTACTGTGATGACATCTCTTGCCAACATATGGCACTGACATGACATATCTTGCCAACATATGTCACTGTGATATCTCTTACCAACATATGGCACTGTGATGATATCTCTTACCAACATATGACACTGTGATGATATCTCTTGCCAACATAAGACACTGTGATATCGCTTACCAACATATGACACTGTGATGATATCTCTTACCAACATATGACACTGTGATGATATCGCTTGCCAACATATGTCACTGTGATAACATCACTGTAATACTCTACCAAATAATTCTGGTGGCATTGGTACGTGTACATGTTTATGACTTTTTAAAAAACAACATAAATAAAAAAAATTTAACTTGGTTGATGCTACTGTAATCAAACCACTGCTGCTAGAAAGTAATGCTTATTCCACACTGAAAAAGTTACAAAAGTTAAAGTTTCTTATCTCTTGTCAACATATGGCACTGACATGACATATCTTGCCAACATATGGCCCTGTGATGATGTCTCTTGCCAAAATATGACACTGTGATGATATCTCTTGCCAACATATGGCACTGTGATGATATCTCTTGCCAACATATGACACTGTGATGATCTCTTGCCAACATATGACACTGTGATGATATCTATTGCCAACATATGACACTGTGATGATATCTCTTGCCAACATATGGCACTGTGATGATATCTCTTGCCAACATATGACACTGTGATGATATCTATTGCCAACATATGACACTGTGATGATATCTATTGCCAACATATGACACTGTGATGATATCTCTTGCCAACATATGACACTGTGATGATATCTCTTACCAACATATGACACTGTGATGATATCTCTTACCAGCATATGACACTGTGATGATATCTCTTGCCAACATAAGACACTGTGATATCGCTTGCCAACATATGACACTGTGATGATATCTCTTACCAACATATGACACTGTGATGATATCGCTTGCCAACATATGTCACTGTGATAACATCACTGTAATACTCTACCAAATAATTCTGGTGGCATTGGTACGTGTACATGTTTATGACTTTTTAAAAAACAACATAAATAAAAAAATTTAACTTGGTTGATGCTACTGTAATCAAACCACTGCTGCTAGAAAGTAATGCTTATTCCTCACTGAAAAGGTACAGAAGTGTTGCAGTTTTTTAATCCTAACGTTTTTGTCTAAGTTCTTCTGCATCAGTTGTGTTGAAGTGGTTGCCTTGGTTGTTTTTTACAAAATGATGTTTATCTTTCTAATGCAAAGCAGTCAATATTCACTGGACATAAAATATTTATATCCTTCTACTGATTTATTAATTATTTATTTACTTACATACTGACCCTGATGTCTAGGTCTACAATTTTTATTTTAAAAAATACTTACAACTGCCCTGTCTGTGTACATCAGGATGTGGAGAAAACTGAAAAAAGCCATCAAAATACTTCAGATTTTTTTTATTTGTTTCAATAACTGAATGATATAAAGAATAAAGAAACTTTCAAATATTTGTAGATGCAGTTCTCAAAGAATGCCTTTAAATTATGTTTGTTATGTATACTTCTTATTTATCTGTAACATAAAAATATTTTTGAAAAATGTATTTGCAGATATGATTGTGATGTGCAAAATACAAATTCCAAAATATTCATGAAATGACTACTCTGTGCATTCATTCAGATTTGTTTTCTGATAAATGATATTTTGGATGAAAATAATTTTAAGTTAGACTTCAATTTGTGGTTTCACCAGTCATCATTTAAATTAATATGAAATTAAAAATGGAATAGCCAATTTAACAAACCAATGAAGGAGTGAATTTCAGGTTCCTGAAGTCTTGGCTTGATTGCTATAGGGTTCTGTTGATTTCAAGGCCCTAATAAACTAATTCTTGACACTATTACTATAAGGCTATGTTGATTTCAAGGCCCTAATAAACTAATTCTTGACACTATTATTATAGGGCTATGTTGATTTCATGGCCTTAATATACTAATTATTGGCACTATTACTATAGGGCTATGTCGATTTCAGGGCCCTAATATGCTAATTATTGGCACTATTACTATAAGGCTATGTTGATTTCAAGGCCCTAATAAACTAATTCTTGACACTATTATTATAGGGCTATGTTGATTTCATGGCCTTAATATACTAATTATTGGCACTATTACTATAGGGCTATGTTGATTTCAGGGCCCTAATATGCTAATTATTGGCACTATTACTATAGGGCTATGTTGATTTCAAGGCCCTAATAAACTAATTCTTGACACTATTACTATAGGGCTATGTTGATTTCAAGGCCCTAATAAACTAATTCTTGACACTATTACTATAGGGCTATGTTGATTTCATGGCCTTAATATACTAATTATTGGCACTATTACTATAGGGCTATGTTGATTTCAAGGCCCTAATAAACTAATTCTTGACACTATTACTATAGGGCTATGTTGATTTCAAGGCCCTAATAAACTAATTCTTGACACTATTACTATAGGGCTATGTTGATTTCATGGCCTTAATATACTAATTATTGGCACTATTACTTTAGGGCTATGTTGATTTCATGGCCCTAATAAACTAATTCTTGACACTATTATTATAGGGCTATGTTGATTTCAGGGCCCTAATATGCTAATTATTGGCACTATTACTATAGGGCTATGTTGATTTCAAGGCCCTAATAAACTAATTCTTGACACTATTACTATAGGGTTCTGTTGATTTCAGGGCCCTAATAAACAAATTATTGGCACTATTACTATAGGGCTATGTTGATTTCAGGGCCCTAATAAACTAATTATTGGTACTATTCCTATAGTGTTCTGTTGATTTTAGGGCACTAATAAACTAATTCTTGGCACTATCACTATAGGGCTATGTTGATATCAGGACCCTAATATACTAATTATTGGCACTATTACTATAGGGCTATGTTGATTTCAGGGCCCTAATATACTAATTATTGGCACTATCACTATAGGGCTATGTTGATTTCAAGGCCCTAATAAACTAATTCTTGACACTATTACTATAGGGCTATGTTGATATCAGGACCCTAATATACTAATTATTGGCACTATTACTATAGGGCTATGTTGATTTCAGGGCCCTAATATACTAATTATTGGCACTATTACTATAGGGCTATGTTTATTTCATGGCCCTAATAAACTAATTCTTGACACTATTATTATAGGGCTATGTTGATTTCATGGCCCTAATAAACTAATTCTTGACACTATTACTATAGGGTTATGTTTATTTCAGGGCCCTAATATACTAATTATTGGCACTATCACTATAGGGCTATGTTGATTTCAAGGCCCTAATAAACTAATTCTTGACACTATTACTATAGGGCTATGTTGATTTCATGGCTTTAATATACTAATTATTGGCACTATTACTATAGGGCTATGTTGATTTCATGGCCCTAATAAACTAATTCTTGACACTATTATTATAGGGCTATGTTGATTTCATGGCCTTAATATACTAATTATTGGCACTATTACTATAGGGCTATGTTGATTTCAAGGACCTAATAAACTAATTCTTGACACTATTACTATAGGGCTATGTTGATTTCAGGGCCCTAATAAACAAATTATTGGCACTATTACTATAGGGCTATGTTGATTTCAGGGCCCTAATAAACTAATTATTGGTACTATTTCTATAGTGTTCTGTTGATTTCAGGGCCCTAATAAACTAATTCTTGACAGTATTACTATAGGGCTATGATGATTTCATGGCCTTAATATACTAATTATTGGCACTATTACTATAGGGCTATGTTGATTTCATGGCCCTAATAAACTAATTCTTGACACTATTATTATAGGGCTATGTTGATTTCAGGGCCCAACACAACTACTATAGGGTTCTGATGATTTCAAGACCCTAATAAACTAATTTTTGGCAATACTTTGACACAGTTACACAATAACTGTATTGCTGTGCACAGAATGCTGAAACGCTTTGTAGATCTTGACACCATCATGGTTAAATTAGACATAAAGATGCAAGCAATTTGCATTTCTGCTTGACAGTGTAATAAAATGATAATGCATACAGTAAAAAGCAGCACCATAGGTCAGTTTCCTTAAAGCTGTGGTATGCTGATGTAAAGATCTGGTTATAAAGTGTTCCTAAGATGCACATTATCGAGTATAGACAGGTGTATATTACGACTATTTTATCCCACAGCCAAACAGGTTAGAAAGCTCAAGGGAACATCTGGTACTATTTTTAAATACTGTCAATAAAAAACATGTTTAGTTCCTGCTGACAAGAAATGTGGATGATCCTGGGTAATCTAGGACATTTGTGAAAAAATGTTACTGAAAGTGGTACATGTAAAGGAAAACTGAAAAGTGGTACACGTAAAGGAAAACTGAAAAGTGGTACATGTAAAGGAAAACTGAAAAGTGGTACACGTAAAGGAAAACTGAAAAGTGGTACATGTAAAGGAAAACTGAAGAAAAAGTGGTACATGTAATGGAAAACTGAAAGTGAAACATGTAATGGAAAGCTGAAAGTGATACATGTAATGAAAAACTGAAAGTGATAATGTAATGGAAGACTGAAAGTGATACATGTAATGGAAAGCTGAAAGTGATACATGTAATGGAAAGCTGAAAGTGATAATGTAATGGAAAGTTGAAAGTGATACATATAATGGAAAACTGAAAGTGATACATGTAATGGAAAATTGAAAATGATACATGTAATGGAAGAATGAAAGTGATACATGTAATGGAAAACTGAAAGTGATACATGTAATGGAAAGCTGAAAGTGATAATGTAATGGAAGACTAAAAGTGATACATGTAATGGAAAGCTGAAAGTGATACATATAATGGAAAACTGAAAGTGATACATGTGATGGAAAACTGAAAGTGATACATGTAATGGTAAACTGAAAGTGATATGTATAATTGAAAACTGAAAGTGATACGTGTAATGGAAAGCTGAAAGTGATACGTATAATTGAAAACTGAAAGTGATACATGTAATGAAAAACTGAAAGTAGTACATGTAATGAAAAACTGAAAGTAGTACATGTAATGGAAAAATGAAAGTGATACATGTAATGGAAAACTGAAAGTTATACATGTAATGGAAAACTGAAAGTGATACATGTAATGGGAGAATGAAAGTGATAAATGTAATGGAAGACTGAAAGTGATAAATGTAATGGAAAAGTGATAAATGTAATGGAAAGCTGAAAGTGATACATGTAATGGAAAGCTGAAAGTGATACATGTAATGGAAGACTACATGGAGCATGAATGTCAATGAAGTTTAACCCAGGTTATAATACACAGCTTTAAAACTGCAATGGCAATTAATAAATGAGAATAAATAAGAGGATAAAAATGTCAGATCAAATAGAAAGCTAACTCAATTTCAGGACAAAGTGACACTTTGACTTGCAGGTGGACTGTAATTAAATCAGGAAGTAAAATACAGTTATTTTAAATTACAAGAATGACAAGTTACTTATTTATGAGGGCTGAGTGTTTTCATTAAAAAAAGGCAATAATGAAATTATCTTCTAAACATGCCCCACTCTGGCCCACACAACAAACTTCAACATAAGCTGACTAACCACAAATATCTCAAAATTTTATAGCACCTGCAACATTAAAACAAGTGTTGATTTTATTTAATCTGCCACATTGGATATTTATTTGGCTGCCCTTTGAGCAAAGCATCAACGTTAACATAAAATTTTGATCACATGAAATAATAGCTTTCAAATGGTTTATGATAGCTTTGCAAGAATTTAAACTTGTTCATCTGTGATAATTAATATGTTTTATTTATAAATGAAATTGGTGCATTACAGTAGAAAAAATTATTCAATGGCAATTGATTATTCTATAAAAACAATTTCTAAAGTGACATACAGACTAGTTGATAGGCTTGCCACTTTGAGTGTAACCTCACACTTTCCAACAAGATTTATCATTATTTGAAGAAACCTGGGCCTGTTCAACAACAACATGAAAAGGTCTATTGCAGGGGAAGTGCAACTATGCATTATATTGAAGTCACCATAAAAAGATAAACTCTGGAGGACCAAACAAATACCCATTTGTTAATGCCATGGCAACATTAATGCCTAGTTACAAACATCCAATAATTTTGTGCAGCAAAACAAAGTATGGATTGGAGCTCCGAGTTTGTCAACATACATGATTAGAAAACAAAGGATTTGTTCAATTTGGGACCAATGGCTTCTGTCAACATATATGCTTATTTTTTTATCTCGATGTCAACATATTTATGAAGAATTTGGTAGTTACAATAGACCATGAGTCAAGGACTTAGCATTTTTGTTGACATAGATGGCTTATCAACATAAGTGATGTCAATATAAGTGGGTAGGACTTTAATTGCATGAATTTATTAAGGTCATCAGTATGTGCATACAAACATAGCAGCAAAAGTTTGATTTGTCTGATCTAAAGCAGTATATGCCACAAAATGAAAGTTCAAAAATGTGTTAAAAAAATTTAAAAATCAGTTCGAGGGACTGATGCTTTACTGGTTGAAACATTTTCCATGAATTCAAAACAAGAACATTTATCCTTTTAAATGATAAATTTTTAAACCATCTCTGATAAAGATATTCTTCATCAATAAACAAATTTTCAAATAAACTGCTGTGACAGACATAATGAATATTAAACTGGGACCAAATTCCTTTTTTAGGACCATTAATACATGACAAGTCTTCTAAGTTGACTTTTTTAGGACCATTAATACATCACAAGTCTTCTAAGTTGACTTTCTGTCATGGAGGAATGAATCCAAATTATAAGGCAGCATATATGGTTTACTGTAACATACATGAGGTAGTTCCTGCTCCTTGTCCTCCTCCTCCTCCTCACTGGATGCAGTGAGATCGAGATGGAGACATTTCTCCCCCAGTGCCTGCGTTAGACCCATGTTGCGAGATACTGTCGCCGTCAGAGATGAGTCAGATTGGTACTGGTCTTCTTCTCCTGCAGCAGCTGAAGCAAAGATATTCCATATTACATGCAGGTTTTCTTAGTCATGCTTTTAGGAAACAAATGCTAGACATTATGACACCAATGTTGCCATCTTCATCAATGCAATGTTGATGTTTTTGTGCAAGACATTGCTAAAGGTCTTGTACAAGTTCATAATTAATGCTCCAGTAACCAAATGAAATTTGGTAAGCTGAGGCTGAAAGAAGGGTGAGATACAGTGTTGTATGGAATTGTCTTTGACTTTTATTTTTAAAAACCCAACTTTTTCCAAGGTTATCTATACATTTCAAACCAAGTTCAGCTAGTCACCTACTGCCTAATACTAATTAGGCTGTTGACCTAATTCTAGGACAAAAAATAGGCAGCTGGCCTATTTCATGGACAAAGAGTATGCAGCTGACCCAATTCTAGATCAAAGATTAGGCAGCTGACCTGATTCTAGGACAAATATTAGGCTGTTGACCTAATTCTCTGATAAAGATTAGACTGCTGACCTAATTCTCTGATAAAGATTAGACTGCTGACCTAATACAACCACACACAACTCATTATTATATTGTATCATCATTATTTTTGTGGGTCTCAATTTTTGTGGTTTTGCCACCAAAACGTTTTTGGGTGGATTCTTAAATTGTGGATTTGCCTGTCAAAGTTTATTTTTTTTGTACATATTTAACTTCATGGATTTATTCCAATAAATACCCCTCCCAAAACAAAAAGAATACAAAAAAGCAAAATGAAGCCAACAACAAACAGTAACTGTTTTAATGATTAAAACAATAATATTAACTGTAAACCAGTGCTTATAATATTGTTACTGATTGTTAGCATTTAGTACTGTGGTGTTACATATTCAGTACAATGATGTCCGATGTCCATATACATGCTGCTTTGTTGTATGTATGATGACTGAGTAGTATGTGACTTGCTTGCATTGCACATACGTAATATGTACCACCTATTTCTATTGTCAAGTTGCCTATTCTATTGTCAAGTTCCCTGTTCTATTGTCAAGTTCCCTGTTCTATTGTTCACTCTTCCAATGACATTCCAGGAGTCAACTTTTAACATTTCTGGGTGCAATAATTTACTGAATACTTTGTAAATGGTATTGAAGAAAATAACTATTGTACATCTGAATACTACATGACACTGGTAAGTATTTAGTAACTACATTGTCATAGTCTTATAATAATTCCACGTCTTGTCATTTTGTGAGTTGTCCATGTGTGAGAGATTGGTTTTCTTTGAATTATTTATACGTTTCATATGTACATGTTGCAGGTCTTCTGGTGATTCTTTTTATTCTTCATCATCACATCTGATAAAATCCCAAGAACTTTGTTATTTTTCCCATATACCCCCATTAAGATATTACAATCTTGCCCACCATTGTTTTAAATTGAAAAGACCAGCAGCCACAGACATTAGATGGATGGAGATGCAAAAATGTGTGAAAGATCAGATTTAATTGTCTGTTGTTTTGAGAATGCTGAACTTGTTTAATTCATCAATTTCATGATTATTTACCTGAAAAAAGTGTGTGCTAAAGCAGATCTGATTGTCTCATGCTGATTCAGTGGTTTTATATAAAAAAAAACAGTGATGTATGAGCTTCAAATACTCTGCAGTAATCAGTGCATATACCAAGTGCTTCATTAGTAAACTTGCTGCATGCAATAGTTCTAGTATTTTGCAATCATGTTGTTCACTGGAAGTAAACAATAATAAAATGAGACAAAATTTCACAGTGATTTAAATTTTCCAACTACAGTTTCACTTGAATGAAAAATGATTTCATAAGTATTAAATTAAAAAAATTATTTCGTATCATAAAGATTTCAGACAGTGAGTGGAATCTATTGCTACTGAATACAGAATAGATAAGTGTACAGTAAACAGTATAAAATGCATTATAATTCTTTTCTAAATGATTACCATATAACAAACACATGAAAACAATATTTTAGAACCAGAATTATAATTCTTTTTTAAATGCTTACCATTAAATAAACAAATGAAAACAATAATATTTTAGTACCAGATTAATTAAACTGGTCTGTTGATTTCGAGTAATGAAATACTTCAAAAAAGGGGTGGGAAAATCTTTATCATATTTGGCTGATTTCATTGGGTGTCTGAATTGTGGTTCAGGGCAATAAAAAAAGTTCACAAAAATTGTTATCCCATGAAAGTTAGTGACACAGTAGTGAATAGTATCAAATCAAAGATATTTATTAACCTCACACCTATCCCTTTCAATTTGAGTTAACAGTTAGTACATATTGAAAATTTCATGAAAAATTGTTGATGACTACATTTTGTTCATCATATACAGTGGCTGTCAGATATGTGCTGGACATTGTGTCTGAATGTCGATGAAGTTGCAGTAAGCCTGTAAATTATATGATGCTCACACCGATAGTATTGCAAGGTGGTTCATAGATATCGGCATGTGCTTGTGTTTGAGTGGCATATGACAACATGTGCATTGTGTGACTATGAGACTTGATCACAAACTTGAATCCAGACATATCTACAGAGTGTTGTTGGTTATGGTGAGGTGGGGGTCCATTATGTGGATGTATGTTAAAACAGATTTCACTGCATAGGGAGTCCTGGCCTGTATATCTCCTGCAATCAATGTATTATATTATGCTAAGCTGATGAGAAGTTTTAACTTTAACTGATGCAAGAAAACAATGTACTTTGTATACTCAGTTTGATGTTTCTAGTTTACCACTGTATGCTTTGATATATTCCTGCTGAGATAAGTCTTAATTCGACTGAATATTTGTGAGTCACAAATTTTAATGAACTCAATCTCTCTACTAGTCTTATTTTATGGGTTCTGATAATTAATGACCAATTTAAAATTAATTCCTAATGAGTTCTACCTGTGTGAGGTTGGATACTGTCCAGGTATGTGTTCACCATTGTTGTGACCTCTGGAACAGCATTATCTTCTCTGTTTTGATCTGCACCAAGACGCATCTGCAGCCTCATTCTAGAAATAGACAATTTTATA
This sequence comes from Unio delphinus, assembly GCA_029339505.1. Taxonomy (NCBI): domain Eukaryota; kingdom Metazoa; phylum Mollusca; class Bivalvia; order Unionida; family Unionidae; genus Unio; species Unio delphinus. The sequence goes on from JAQISU010000153.1 coordinate 2,403,901, forward strand.
TGGGTGGTTTTTTTTTTAAACATATGACTGATGATGTCATACGTGTGGTCATTACATATGATACATTATCTTGTATGGGTGTTCAGTAAATATGAAACATGATCTTGTAAGGGTTTTATATATGTATGATACATGATCTTATGTGGGTGTTCACTACATGGTACATACTCTTATGTGGGTGTTCATTAAATGATACATGATCTTGAATGGGTGCTCAGTACATATGATACATGATCTTGTGTGGGTGTTCATAAAATATGATACATGTTCTTATGTGGGTGTTCATCACATATGATACATTATATCATGTGGGCATTCATTACATATGATACATGATCTTATGTAGGTGTTCATTACATATGAAAGCATCTAGGAAGTTTAATAGTTGCTTGCCATGAATGACATGTTGCATTATACAAAAAAGTGTCAAATATTGTGTTTAGTGAGAACAAGTTTTACCTCTCTGGTGGCTTAGTGGTTACATCATCCACCTCAAAGCAGAAAGTTGTGGGTAAGAACCCTGGCTGAGTCATACCAAAGACTTTCAAAAATGGTACTAAAAGATGCCTAGCTATAGTGTTGTTCCGATTATTGATTATAATTGATCATCAGTTGGTTGAGGAAACCAATAAGATAATCGACTGTGAACTCCATAATCGATTGTGTGTAAAGGGTGACTACTTTTTAGGTGTATGCAAAGCACAAAGGTTAGTAAAACTCCCAGCCGCTAAAGTTGACCTGAAATTTATTAATCCCTTCACAACTACAAATAAAAAACCTTACGAATCATAATTAAGAACATATAGTCATTATTACATGGTCAAGTTGTTAAATTGTTGAGTTAATAAATTTAAACACATTTTGTTGATTTGTTTCAGTTAAATTGCAACATCTTTTGTAGTATTTATAAACAATGACAAACAAGAAAATCATGTCCTTCTATACTTTAAATTATAGACACATCATATGTGAACAAAAGAATATCGAGGGATTGTAGCAGTATTTCAGTTACATATGACTGATCAGCCATAAAAAGTTGCGTTCATTTAACAAAGTTGTAGAACAAAAATAACACACAATTTAATATTAATTTCAGGTTAAAGTATACATGCCATTAAAAGAGATTACTCCTGTACATTTATAAACATATTGAACTCTTGATCAAAGATATAACAGTGTAACAAAAATTAAAATTTGCTCTTAGCAACTGATTATAATCGATGATCAGCTGGTTAAGGGGAACCGATTATCGATTATGAATTTCTGATCGATTCCCATCATTACCTAGCTAGGCACTCAGCATTAAGAGGTTAGTGTTAGGACTGGTTAGCCTGGTGTCAGAATAATGTGACTGGGTGGGACATGATGCTACATGTCTGTGGCATGATGCCCCAGAGCTAGACATTAGCTGTATTACCATTAACTTAGGAAAGTTCAACCACTGTTTTTTCAATGCCCTTAGTTACCATTAAATTGGGAATTCGAACCACTGTTCTTTCAATGCAATGTATTATCATTTATGAGTTTCAACCACTATATATATTCTTTCAATGCAGTGTATTACCATTAACTTAGGAAAGTTAAACCACTGTTCTTTCAATGCCCTTAGTTACCATTAAATTGGGAATTTGAACCACTGTTCTTTCAATGCAATGTATTATCATTTATGAGTTTCAACCACTGTTCTTTCAATACTGTGTATTACCATCACATAGGAAAGTTCAACTACTGTTCTTTCAATGCCCCTTAGTTGCCATTAAATTAAGAATTTGAAAAACTATTCTTTCAATGCCATGTAATGCATTACCTAAAATTTAGATGTAAGTGTAAATTTTCATACTTCAATGTTGTTGTTTTTTCTGTTTACAGATTGCATCCATATTCACAATTAACCATTCTGACTTCAACCCTCATTTTTCATTCAGAGTTGGAGCAAAATACATGCTTTTGGCGTTAGAAAGGAAAATGTCACCCTTGGGATCAGAATTTTGCAACAGACACTATGCAAAGCCTTGTGTCTTATGCAATATTTTGACATTTATAAGGAAATTTGCCTATCCAACAATGAAGGATACTGAATGATTCTGTTACTCTTGGATGTAATTTCATATTACTTCAGCAGGAAAGACTGAAGATGCTCCAACTGGGGGTCTATAACAGCATTTTACCTGGTGTCACTACTGATGATTCCACTCTTTTCAAGCTCGTCCAAAAGAACAGTCTTGTCATCCTGATAACTCTCCACCCTCTCTCTTAGATCCTTCTGAGCTGTGGTTACCTCTCTTACCTGAGCAGCTATCTTTTGTACCTCTAACTTTAAAAAAAAAAAGTGGATATTAATTTTACAGTTATACTTATAGAGGTAAGTCTGTCAGTTTGGAAATTTATATATGTGATTTCTAATATATAATAGACCTTAAAATTTCTAACATTTCAGAAAAATGTTCATGATGCAAATTTAAACAGCACCTAAAAAATGAACTTTAAACTTTAAAAAAAAATTGAACAAAGCCACTAAAGCCTGAAATATAGGTTACTGCAGCTCCTTTTTGCAACAAAGGCATCATACTTATCCAGCTACACTCCCTCACTAAGTTTCATGATTCTAGGTAAGATTGTATGCATATAGCATGTCAAGAATTTATGCTGTCATGAGCTAAATGCAACAATTTAACCATAACCAGTAAACAAATACATGTTACAGTGACCTCTTTTGTTGTAAAGATGTCGTACTAAAAGCAACACATCTCAACATCAATTAACAGTGCTAGAGAAATAAACTTAAAACACAATACTGAACCAAAGTCAACGAAGCTTAAAATATGGTTCACCGAAAAATACTTTTGTGATGAGGGTAAAGTACTCATCAAGATGAATTCAGCATACAACAAAACTATTTAGTTATCAGCTTAATGCAAAAACCTAAGCCGGGAAAAAACGGAAACGTAGTCAGAATCTTTGTTGTTGTTGGTTATTTGTTTGTTTGATATAAGGTTTAATGCCATTTTTAGCACAAGATAGGCTATATATGGCAGCCAGTCTTAATGATGGAGAAAAAACCTGGGAAAACCCCAAAATAACCACCAACCCACAAGAAGCTACCGGCAAGCTTTCTCACAAAATCCACACTGGCCAAGCCCAAGACTCGAACCCACAAAGACAGAGGTGAGATTGTAGTGATCCGTAATGGTGAGCGTTTTTGACCGCTCAGCAACTCTGGGCTCCAACTTTCTTGTTCTTAGGTGCGGCTCTAATAGAGATTCATCCATTTATCTAACTGCTTGAGAAATAAACTGACATAAAAAATGTTACCATCCCCACTGAATCATGAAATATGGCTCAGTGACCATCTGTGATGACAATGTAGTATTCATGCATCCCCTAACAATGTTCCATGATTCCAGACACATACAGTTAGTAAAAAAGAACAGATGTATGATTGTATTTACATTGAATTCTTAATGGAGAACTGTTGGACAACAACTCAAGACCACTTGCCAAACCATGCGGAAAGGAGACTGAATTGTGAGATTTCTGATTTCACATACATATGTGGTTTAGTATTTTTTTCAAATGGAAATTACCAATGGTTATTATTATTGGGAAGTAGTCTCAATTTAAATTTTACCAGACAGATGGATTTTAGTTTGATACCAGTGAGGGCCCAATAAAGCATTTTAGTGATCTGGACTGAGGACCTACTATGACCTAATGTTATACTGATATCAGCAAGGTCCTGCTGAAACATACAGTTACATGTACCTCAATATCATTGACAGCCTACTGCAACTTTTCATCACCCTTATACCAGTCAGGCAAACTGCAATATATGGTAACATAGATATTAGAAGGGACCTAGTTAAACTCAGAAGTTTTCTGGATAAACGAGAACCTTCTGCAGGTTTTAGTCAGATTTATATTAAGCGGGAACTTACTCAGCTACAATTGCTTGGACAAAAGAAGCTGAGGTATTTGGTTGCATTGATACCAGTGAGGACACACTCAGGCCTATAGTTACCTTGATATCTTTCACAGCCTGCTGGATGTCCTTAATGTCCTCTTTACACTCATGCTTGGTGTCAGCAAGCTGTTTCTGAAGGGTCTGGTCTCCATACTGTATTTTTGACAGCTCCTCCATAGCTGTTGTGAACCCCTGCTTCATCTCCTGAACCATCTGTTGAACCTGGAAAGATTATGGTTTGTACAGGTTTCATACTGCTTTTGAAAATTTACACTGATTGCATTACTTATAACCATACTCTAAAGCAGGATGAAAGTGTGTATGCATTACAGTCATGTTTATATGCCTTACACATCATTGCTTATCAGCATGGATCAAAATTAAAGAAAGACTGGGCATATCTACAGATCACCTATTTTATATCTAGGTTCAGTTTGTCTACATATCACCTCTACTTTATCTTCATGTTTAAAAATCCTATTGGCACATCTACAGACTGTCTATTTTTGAAGCCTCTTGCTGTAATAAAGGAGTTGCTTGCCATTAGGCCTTCACTACTACACTGACACATTCCAGATCTGATATAGTAAAAACAATCTACATATTTATCTTAACATATTTCACAATACCTGTTATGGTGTTTTTGATACTCTGATGGTTCATACATATAAAGTATGCTGAAGTATGCAGTGTAAATTATGGAGAAGTTTCTACCATATATGCTTTGCGCAGTGGCTGGAAGATTCCTTTTTGATGACACAGCAACACCAGTACAATATTAAGTGCAGAGACAATCAGAGAAAAGGACTTTGCCCATGTACACACCATGGTAGCAGGCTGATCTGATGATCGGATTCATACATTCATACATGCACCCATCTAGTCATTAGTCTAGCATGCTAACCACTCAGCCACTTCAACTCAGGATAACTTCATACATGCAAGCAATTTGGGCATATCCATGAAGCAGATGGGTAAATCCATTTAAAATGAAGGGTTCAGGATTTATATATTATATATTTCTTTAACATCTATAATGACCAAGAGCATGTGGGAAGAAGAAACTATATAGAACAGTCACCATGTAAGTGTCTGATGTTAACTTGATTGTTAAAGTGACAAATTCTTATCTCCAGTGACATTTGTGAAGCCATACCCCATATTTCTTTTTTTTTCTAAACAAGAAACTGATAATATTTCTTAACAATGGCTGATGATTACATGTACTGTAGATCACCTTGTTCAAGCATAAATATTTTAAAAAATCAACCTTAAACTAGTACATTAAATTCCCTAATTCATATGCAAATAGCCTAGATTTGGAAGTACAAAATATAAGTCAGTGGATCAGATTTGATGCTACTTCATTCAGCAGCAGAGAGGGTGAACCCTACAACGTTTTCAGACAAAATTTTGATTGAATCATTAAAACGATCCTTCCTACGATCTCATTTTAACCAAAAAAAATGTCTCAGGGGCAAACCCTACAACGTTTTTAGACAAAAAATTTATTGAAATCTTAATGAGCTTTCCCTACGAAATCTCATTTTAACTAAAAAAATGAAAACGGAGATTTTTACGATTTTTTAATTAATTTTGGTCGCAACTTGTTGTCATCCACCCTCTCTGCTGCTAGAACTTTCAGTTCTGGGTTAATAAAAAATAATAAATGATTTTAAACGAATATTTGATCCAGTCTTTAGGACTTTACAAACAAACTAATCGCTAACACCTCTTCTTGTAAATCAATCAGATTATTTGACTGGTCGGTGAGTTTGAAATTAATTCTGGTTAATGAATTATTATGGCATCGCATGTAGACAGGATTAATTGGGTTTTCAATAATTAGGAATCCTGGAGGAGCTATTGGTGCAAACGAATAAAGAATATATCCCTGCTGAGCTTGATTTGATTGCTCTAGATTAATCTGATAGCTTCCTTCAATTACATCACATACTAAATTAAGCGCAATCACCGTTGAAATATTCACGTTGAACGGAGCGATATGCCTACCACCACCATCTGGATCATTATTATGTTTGAGGAGGACAGTTGAATCTGATTTTTGTAGCGCTTTGATATCGGTTTTAACAATTCTTGCTAATTCATCAGCGTTGTATTTCGGAAACTTGAAATTACGCAGATTGTCTTCTGTGATATTGCAATCGGTTAGGAATCGTTGTTTATTGTCGCTGTTGTCATTAATTATTGTTTGAATAATTAGTTCATAGATATATTCCATGTCCGATATAAGTTGATTTATTATTTCAATGTGTTTTTGCGATCTTGTTTTCCGTAGTTGTTCTAGTTGTGTGTCATATAATTGTTTAATCTCATTAAAATAACCACGGACGTCAGTTAGCGTAAATGAAATAGTAACAGATGAGTCGGTTGTTCTTTTAATGATAAAATCCCATTGCAATGTGTCTTTGTTGGTGAATATAAATCTATCAGCGATTTTTCCTTTTCTTATATCAGATAAATCATCTCGATAACTGGGATTGATTTCATGATATGATTGTACATCCGTGGTTAAGTCGGTGGTGGATTTTTCCGGTGGTAATTCAGGCCATCCTAGTACGGTTCTAATAGAACTTTGATAGATATCTACGACGTATCCTTCTGTGCTTATCTCAATTGCGGATGATAGTGTCGGCTCATGAACTGTTATAGCGATTTTTTATTCTTTTCCAGTAATCGATTTTATTCTACGCGCGAATTCATTATTGATTTGTTCAATTTGGTATGATCCGGTTGGTATCGAAACGACGTTCCAGTCTGGGGTTCCGTCGGGTTTATTCTTATTTGCAAACACTAAAGAATTATTGGGTTGTTGACCACCAAATGATTTTGATCTGATATTAGGCCAACTGTGATACACTCGTAGTTTTGCTAGCGCTATCTCCTTCACGGGGACTGGGCTAGGGAAATTCACACTAAACTCGGGTTCCGTTGATGTTATTGATATCATACTTGTTTGTACTGGGTTCGTGTTCTCCACTACTCGTTGAAGTAATTCCATCGGTGTCGTCATTGTTATTATACTCATGTTGTCGCTCTAATTTTGACACCGCGGAATCATAAATACTGACCATCACTGAGAACTCACAATTTGGTATGGTTGAGGTTATTGAGATCATTCTGGTTTTTGGGTTCGTGTTTTCTAATTCCATCGGTGTTGTCATTGTTATTATATTCATGTTGTCGCTCTAATTTCGATATCAAAAATACTGACCATCGCTGAGAATTCACTATCTGATATAATTGTATTATCGAGTGACGACGATATCATCAGGGATAACTGCGAATATGCGGTTGATGCAATATGAAATTGAATTAAGTAATTCTGCAGTTTACTCTGGCTGCATGATGATATCTTTTTTGCTATCCCGGTTGATATACCCCCGATTGTAGCCACCGCAGAAATGCAAATTGGAACTACGACCGGGGTAATCATTGTAACCGATTGTAACCGATGCAAGTATTATTCCGGCGCCAGCGAGAACGCTTGACACCGAGTACATAGTAATATCAATTGCGGTGATTCTTCGTCGGTATTTTTTTATTTTTATTTGATACTCCTCGGCGAGGGTTTTGAGTCTAGTTTGAAATTCTCTGACCTGATCATAGCGACATTGCGTTGATGAAATCATTTTTATTTTAAAAACGCTAGCGTTTTCAATTGTGAAATCTAAAGGATTTTCCTTTCAATTTATTTATTTACTTCGCATACGAATTCTAAGCACCAGGATATTTTTGATTCAATCGTACCATCAACCGCGACAATCTCAAATTCTTCTTCACCCCCGATAATTACTGTTGCGGTGCCACCAAAGTAGGTTTTACCGCTTACGATATCAAATTGCTTGTCAGAGATTAACGTCATCCTGTAGATACCATGAGGCCACTTCTCGATATTGACTTTCAATTTAGCATTAGATTCTTTTACCCAATCAAAGGTCCCATGCTTTACCCTTTCAGAGGTTTCTTTTAGTTTACGAATATCGTCGTAAACGTCAAGATAGGTTTTATTGATTTCGGTATATTTCATCATCGTTCCATCGCGGCGTTTAAAAAATGAAATCAAAAGGAAGTTGGCTCCAATGCCCGTTAAGGTTAGATAATTCCCATTGAGTTGAGAATATGTCGTCGTGATATTGTAGCTTTCAGAGCCCTCAAAGAAATTTTTAACCATTTTGCTGATGTGTTTTTGTTCGTCAACCGCGCTTTTAATTTCAGCGAGAGTCGGGCCTGTCAACGATGTGGTTTCAGATTCATCACGTGTTCTCCCCAAAAATCTATCCACGATGGTATTAAGTGTTGTTTGTCTCACCATAAACCTAATAATATCGTCGAGAGTCATTGTAGATGTAGCGGGGACACCAAAGAAATTATTAGCCACGTAGGCATTGTGAGTATGCCTGATAATAAACTCGCTGATTTCAGCGAGAGTCGAGTCTGCCACAGGTGGGGATCCAAAAAACCTAACAATGACGTCGTTAGTGGGTTTTTGTACCCGCTCAACATTTTCTATTATTTTAGAAATATCATTGTAAATCTCGAGATAATTTGCCTTGATTTCATTTTCATTCATCATCCTTCCCGCGTCCTTGTTAAAAAAGAATAGCGATAGATAGTTTTTAATTTCAGCGAGAGTCATGCCAACCAGAAGCGGGGTTCCAAAGAATTTATGGACGACATTTTTGCGAAAAACTGAAAACTGTTTTCCGTGTTCTTCAATTTTAGATTGAAGTGTTGCTAGTTCTAACAGAGAATTATCCAACTCATGGTCGTGGGCGGCAATCTTGTCGGTGATCGTAGACACAAGTGCACCTGGTTTAAGTCGTCCGTCGTTGGAATACAGCGCAATAGAGTTTTCAGTGGCGTCTTGCTGCCGTTTTAAAATGTCATCCGCGGATATATTACTGGCTTTAAGTCGTCCGTCATTGGAATACAGCGAAATAGAGTTTTCAGCGGCGTCGCGCTGCCGTATCAAAATGTCATTCAATGACACATCACTGGATTTCAATTTACCCTGTTTGTCTTGAAATACAACTATTTCATTAGGATCAACATTTGTTAAGTTCAATGTCTCAGCGATTTCATCTTCAATTATTTTTTTTATATCCTTGACAGAATCAGGTGGTGCAGTGCCATCGGGTTTGGGTTTCAAAGATCTCCCCCAAATATCAATCATGTTATTGTAAAACTCTTTCTCTCTCTAAAATCGTTTTTGACGACTTCGTTGAAAAATCTTCGATTTTCTCCAGCGATTACTAGTGTATTCATTCACGACAACATGTGGTGGTTTTCCGCTTGGGTTACTCAAGGAGTTAGAAATAGCGTTAAGGACATTTAATACTTCGCTGCCACATATTGGTGGGTCATTCATTTGTTGTGTTGGTAGCGTAGAATACCAAGTCTTCATTGGAAGGGTTTTTATATAACGCATAAACTCTTTTGGTGGGGCTAATCCATATGAATCGAAATAAACAATCCCATGTGGATCAATAGCGTATGCAACCCAGTGAGTTCCAGGTCCGGTGCTGTTATCTAAATTAATGATTCCGGTTTCAACGCTGTTTGGTTGATGTGGTAATTGATCTTTCATAAAGACACCTCTGAAGTTTTTAATCGCTAGTTTTTTAGCAGCATCCATTAAATCAAAATTGGACATGGGAACCATCGAAGATTTCTGAATTAATAAATCGTTCCTGGTAGTCTCAGCCCATTCATTATGTGACATTCTATAATCCGAATAATTGTCCGTGAAAAACCTCTCTTGTGAATCATAGCTGTTAGCAGCGAATTCACCTAAATTGTCTATATCCTCGTTGAGAATTTGTTGTTTAGCGCTCTCGGTAAATATAATTGATTTAGGTAGTCCACTAACTAGTTCTTCCTGAAATCCTTTAAAATTTTCGAAGCGGTTGATATGTCCTGAGGAAGTGATTGCAAGGATTTTTTTGTTTGTTTAGTTCTTTTTGCTATTTTTTCTAACACAGGAATAAGACCCTCTTCTTTTCTTTTACCATCAGGATCATCTCCCAGTATAGCACGCTCTATCTCCTTCGTTGCTGTGGTTACTGGTTTAAACAATTCTTCAGATCCCGCAGCAAAATCAGTCTGAAGACTCTGTCGTTGTTGTAGTTTATTCCGTACAGAGTCACGAATTGGTACAAATCTCCTGATTGCATCCAGTCGTTCATGAGCCAATCGGGTTGTTAATGCTTTATTGACCATTATTTGAAATCAGAAACAATTTTTCAATTGCAAAACAATTTTTCAATCCGACCTAACAGACGAAAACACTTTTTGTTACATGTCAGACATGTCAGTTAATTTTTAACACGATCATAGAAGCGTTATTTCATCCTATAAGAGCTTCGTTCATCGATGAGGGAACTATCAAAATTGTATATAAATAAATAATACTGTTAGTTCCCTCATTCTATTTTTGATCAATCTGAACCGTCCATCAATTTTTATTCAGTGTGAAATATTTTCACTGTTTTTGACATTATCAATCAAAAAATGTTAAAAAAAATTAAAATCTCTATGAGGGACGGTCACAATCAAATAATGATAAATGGTCAATCAAAATTGTTCATTTTCTTGAATTAACGCCCGTAGGTTTCTAACTTTAGAATTAACCTCCTTTTTCAATTCGTATTCGTACCCCAATTCCTTTCGTATTCGTTCTACGATGGTATACAACGGAGCGAACACACGTCACTGGAAAATGCGAGAGAGTCCCGAATAGAATTCTGAATTCTCTTGTAACCACGATCATGTGGCAGAAATAATATATCAGCCTGATGAACTTCATTAGGAACTGTCACATCAAAATGCGAGAATTGAATTTGTTTAGGCGGTGGTAGATAAATTTGCCATAGTGCCTGTTTGGATAACCAATTAGCCGCAGTGGTTTTTTTCACTTTTGCAGCGCTAGCGAGTTTATGGACTGCTGATTTACCCCTCCAGTATCCTCTTGGGGAATAATAAATTGATTCCATATTATTAATTACCGGCACCTAACATCAATTTACTTTTCATAGCCGATTTTATCAAAAATGAAGCCAATTTTTCTTTGAAGGATTTATCAGGAATAGCATTTAACGCATGAATTAATTTCACACCTGCTAGATGCCTGTGTTGCAAATTGCTGCTTTTATAAGCAACATCATGAAGGTGACAGGCCTTATCAATGGCGTTTATTGGTTCTTCACCGGGTCGGGACTGATTTTGATCATTGAGTCTGATATCAAGTCTGGTTCCCGGTCCACAGTAGCTATATCCTGGAAGGTGCTTTTCTCCGGGGTATTTTGCCCATGGGGTTCCAGGGAGCTTTGCCAATTTGGCTGCGATATCACCTCCTCGTTTTTTTTAAAATCAGATCTCATAGACACAAATCTAAATTTCTTTGTACCACATTGCACGCATTTACCAGAAAGCGCTGATCGGTTATTTCTGGTTGTAATCGTTGTCACGCCATCTGTGCCAGTACGCGTTTTACACTTCACACAATATAGATCCATAATTTATGTATAGAGATATGGATATAATTGATTTTTCAGCGACTAAAACAAGAGAACCAGTTAAGCATCATGCAGCGCTACCAAACTCTATCCGGATGATTATAATCGGGCCATCTGGATCCGGTAAAACGCAATTGTTACTCAATTTAATAATGAGATGGATGAAGTGGGATAAGTTGTATTTAATTGCCCCTAGCGTAGATGATCAACGATGTTATTTAGTGCTAAAAGATTTTAGCGACAGCGCGGTAGAAAAATCCGGAGAGGGTATTATTGAGTTTATAACCGATATCGATGAAGCACCGAGCATTGATGATATTGATGGAGATATTAACAATTTAGTCGTATACGACGATATAATGTTAGATAAACAAAAAAATCCTGCTAGGATCTTTTCCCGGGGGCGTCACAAAAACACTGACGTGATATATGTCACTCAACGCTACACTCAGGTTCCAAAAGTCATCAGAGATAACTGCAATATTCTTTCTGTATTCAACGGCGTTGATACACATACGCTACGAAATATTTGGCAGACATGGTGTTCTGATATGGACTTCAATCAATTTAAAAACTTCTTTAGTCATGCTCAGTCAACCCCGTACGGATTCGCAACAATAAATTTGCATGATCCTCGGACACGATATCGTATCGGACTGGATCAAATATTCGGTTAAAATCATTTATGATTTTTTATTAACCCAGAACTGAAAGTTCTAGCAGCAGAGAGGGTGGATGACAACAAGTTGCGACCAAAATTAATTAAAAAATCATAAAAATCTCCGTTTTCATTTTTTTAGTTAAAATGAGATTTCGTAGGGAAAGCTCATTAAGATTTCAATAAATTTTTTGTCTAAAAACGTTGTAGGGTTTGCCCCTGAGACATTTTTTTTGGTTAAAATGAGATCGTAGGAAGGATCGTTTTAATGATTCAATCAAAATTTTGTCTGAAAACGTTGTAGGGTTCACCCTCTCTGCTGCTCATTCAGTTACTATATGTGGAACCTGCCAGGAGAATGTGTAAAATCCCTTGTCAATGCTACCATTGTAAACTAATCCCATGCTGAGTGGTTAATTGAAATGTAATTCCAGTAACCTACAAGGCAGTAGGGGTCCATTATAGGATGAAGGGATGTGTTGGCAGGGAGGAAAGGAATAAACAAATCACTAGTCAAATGCTGACCATTTTCTGTACTATACCATGGTAGAGCAAGATTGATAAAAAATTATATGAATGTGTTTATTATTTCTGCTTAGGTAAATTTAATTAATTTTTTCACTTCATGGTATCTGTGCATTTAGGACCACTCATGTGGCCTAAGTGGTTAAAGCATTAGCTCTGGATACGAGAGTTCGCATGTAAAAAAAAAACATTGAGTCATACTAAAGACTTAAAAAAGTGGTACTAGCAGCTGCCTCGCTTGGTGCTTAGCATTAAGAGGTTAGTGTTAGGACTGGTCAGCCTGGTTTGATGTGATGCCACATGTCTGCAGCATTAGCCAATTGCTAGACATCACTATAAACTGCCACACTGTAGACATCATAGTGATATGACTTGAATTGTCAAAACTAAATTAAAATTCCCAAAACATACACACACACATCTGTGCATTTAAGTTAATGCTAAATAATAATTTTGTAAAAATGAAATAAAGATATAATACAAAACATAATATTTTCTTTCAACATGTATATTCATTCATTCGATTCACCGATTTGTGTATAATGGTTTAATTTGGGTTACAGTGTCCATAGTAGTACCATATTATTTCTGGAATCAGATTGTTACGAATGGCATTAGAAAGAGGGAATGCTATATTTCATTGAATAATAAACAATTTTGCAAATCTAGACAAGTTACAAAAAAAGTCTTAAGAATTTAAATAGACTGTGTGAGTGATAACAAGGTACAAAAATAAGTCTGCAATGTCACTGTCAAAGAAACATTACATACACCGAATGTACACAAGTACAATGCAACTTCCAAAAGTCAAAATGTAATGCACTACCACTAAATGTTTTGGTAAAGTTACTGCTAGTTTCAAGTTTTCCAAGGTGACATATATAAGAATGTTTTACACTGGTACTGAACAAGTCATTGGATTGATTCAAAGAATTCCTGGGACAGGTTTTTGAATTACCAAACTTTTTCACATTTACATACACAGCTTTTTTTAACATATGCAAATAATATGTAAAGTATAAGCACAAGTATGGGTGTCTAGAATGAAAACAGAAACATTAAGCGATTAAGTCAACTAGCATCATGTTGCTTAAAACAGGATTTCCCCCACCAACCATATCTGGTTTAAAATTCCCAGTTAATCTGGCAAACTGTCATCATATAGTCATATAGGCATATTGTAGACTTATACAGGCATATTGTAGAGTTATACAGCTGACAAATACAGATACTGATAAAGTGTCAAGTTGGAAGCCTCTCAAAGCATATACAAGTAGGTCACACTTAAGTAATGAAGTCCATTTAGGCAAAAAAATGGGCAAGAGTGACAATGTTTCAAAGGTTGTGTTTTAGCATTGAAGATGCAACTATTAAAAAGTGAATTTGAACATGGACAACAGTGTTAGAACTAGAGGCTGGATTCTTGTAAGAGATGTCACCTGAATATGGAAAGTCAGTAAAGCAACCTACTTATTGGCCGGGTATACAGGATAATTCAAAATGAGCCCATGATTGCAGCTTGATGGATGTAGAACAAGCATGTGTGACTTCCACCTTGGTATAGGAAAGATAAGCAATTTCTAAAGCCACACTCTATACTGTAAATAAGTAGATAAAAATAGGTCACTGGCCATAGTTCAACATATAAAGTGGTGTATTTTGTGTTAGGGCAATTATCATTACTTATGATGAATAACAATTTGCATTTTCCAAAACATGACTCCATATGTTTAACCATCAGTTCTATTTATTATAAGCATGCAGATCTCATTTTTAATTGAACAGATATGTCTAGATAATAGGATCCAAGATATGGATGGGTTTAACAAACAAACCTCAGAAAATTAAAAAATAATTTAAGTGTAAAACATAGGTAACAGTGACCTGCTGATAGTATGAGTGAGTTACTCTTCTTGAGACACAGCCACGTACCAATTTCAATGACTATAGATTTCAAGTAGGTGACTTGGGTCTATTATAATGATGTAACAATCAAACCTCTGAAAACAAAAAAGCCACAAAAACAAAAATTAAAAGGTCACATTGACCTATATTTTGTATAGGTCACTATGAGTTACTTTTTATGAGATGCATCAATATACCAATTTTGATATGCGACCATGATGTAAATGGTATAACAAACAATTGGTGAGTTCAGTTTTACCAGTATACTGGTATACTTTGGCATAAATCTTGCTGGTACATTTATCATGGCACATTACCAAAAGACCTATATTTTGCAGGATTACTGTAAATAGCATACAAAAACTTTCATCCTCATCAATCTTTTCTTCTTATCTGATTTAAATTTTGTTGTTCTAAAATATCGGCAAAAAAATTCTGAAAGCTACATCCACCAAGAAAATGGTTGAACTGCATTTTATATTCCATCTGCTACATACCAACAACTCAAAAGGGTCTGAGTTGTTGCCAAATGAAAAGATACAATCACTGTCTGGAGAATTATTAGCTGAAATTCTTCAAGATCAATTGGAAATTAATTGATAAATATGTAATTTGTCAGGAATGTGACACAGACATAACTTTTAATGGTGGGATGATGAAAATGACTGCCTATTTTCACTGAAATCATCCCAACAAAACTGTTAATGTAGGCTGAGTTTGAAAAACAAATAAACAGGAGTGTAGATCTATCTCATATAGCTTTGCCAAATGAAAAGATACAATCACTTTCTGGAGAATAATAGCTGAAATTCTCCAAGATAAATTGGAAATTAATTTATAAGTATGCTATTTGTAAGGAATGTGATGCAGACATAAAGTTTGATGGTGGGATAATCAGCATGACGATTGCCTATGTTCACTGAAAGCATCTGATTCAAACTGTTAACGTAGGCAGTTTTAAAAACATTTAATGGGAGTGTAGGTGTAAATCTATCTCCCACTCTTTAATATTCAGACTTTTAAGATTTTTCCATTATATTCAAATATTCATCATAAAATACACTTTTCTGTTTTGCAATATATATCAGGAAAATTCTGGTGATATATAATACCAACAACAAATGAATGAAAATACAAAGTCACTCAAATATGAAACATGGGTCACAATGACCGACTTTTGCTATGCTTAGTCTAGATTATTATTTCTATGCTGCATACACATAACGTGTAGTAAACATGAGTACAAGATATGATGATGCAGTCAATAGCAAACTTCATGCCATCAAACCAACCCTGGCAGAATGGACTCCTTCCTACAGAACTATCCGTAGGAAGGAGGTTGTCATTGCAAGAATCAGAATTGGTCATACATATATTACCCACTCCCACATACTAAAAGGTGAAGACCCACCAGAATACGTTTCTTGCAATGAACCATTCACTGTTAAGCACTTTATGACCAAGTGTTCCGATCTGCAACCTAAGCGTGATAAATACTATAATGTACATGACATGAAGGAACTTTCTGATACTATACAAATCACTTGTATTTTAGATTTCCTGAAGGAAGTAAATCTTTATTTTAAACTATAACTTGTATGCCATCACCTAGAATATTTTTATCTAATGCAAATACAGTCTCTTATTTTCAACGTCTTTTCATCAACATACACCATTTACATCTCCCGTTGATTGGGAAGCTTTTATATTTTACTGTTAAAAATATCATACCATTTTTACTTTGAACTACTTGGTTTTCTATGTCACTGGTCGATATAAAACCTTTTAGTATTTTAAACATGTATAAGTACAACCTATTGTATGGCACTAAATAGCCTAAGTGTGCTGGTGCACCGTTAAAAATCAAACAAACAAACAAGCAAAGAAACAAGATATAAATGGTGTAACAAAAGAAACTAATATATTACAAAAGTCACTTAACAAGAATTACTCAAAGGAACTGATGCTCTACCAGACAAAAAGAATTTTTGAATTCTTGAATTTCAGGAATTCAAGATAAGACTATTTCTTTCTTTCAATTGTAGAGTACCATCTCTTGATATTCTTTAGTGACAAGACTTTCAAATTAGCTGCTTTGGTGGAAATACTAGATATCAGATTGGTACCATTTTCAATTATACAAAATAGTCATTATTATGTGCATTTTGGTTAAAACCTCCATGTCATTATGTCCACACATTCAGGGAAATAGTCAAAGTAAGACTGTCAAGACAGCCATTATGGCAGCCATATTGGATGTATGACTGACATAATTTTTATTTAGAACCATCTAGGTATCGTGAAAAACTCCATGTTGATGTAACCAGCATTTTGGGAATGATGGCCATACTACGGGTTTGTCATTTAATTTTTGACCAACCAGACACCATATGAACTTTTCTGATGAAAACCCCATACCAAAATGATTTTCCATTTATGAGGTGAAACAAAAACAAGATTCTCAAGATGGTCATATATTTGACATTAGGTCAGCATGATTTCAATTCAGGATCAACATTAAAAGAAGTCTTTTCATGAAAACCCCATGACAATATGACCATTCTTTCTAGTGGAGAAGTGATAACAAGATTTTCAAGATGGCAAATGTGGCAGTCACATTAGACATCAGATTAGCTCCATTTTCATTTATGACTAAGTATTTTCAGATGTTTACCGGTGAAAACGCCTTGTTGATATAATCATCAACTAAGGGTTGGTCATTTTCAATCATGACCAATTAAACACCTTAAGAATTCTTCTGATGACAACATTATGTCAATATCACTTTCCATTCAGGAGGAATTGAAATAAATTAGATCTTCAAAAAGATAACTGCGGTGACCATATCAGATAACAGGTCAGAACCATTCTTATACAGGATCAACTAGACAACATAAGAAGTCTCTCAGTGATGACCCAATACTGATAAGACCATCCATTTCGAAGTAGCTCTAACCAGATTTTTAAGATGGCTGCTGTAGTGCTATGTTGGATGTCCAAGTGGCAAATATTTAATTTGGGATCAACTAGACCATAACCTGAATGTGAGTAAAGTTTCATGGCAATTAGTTCTGGTGGATTAGTAATAATAAACTTGAGCTAACAGACGGACTGATAGTAAGGACAAAAGATGATGAAATGACCATCATTACATGATTTGCCAGCAGCCAATGCAAGCAGCATCATCCATGGCATGGATCCAGATCTGACATTATATCATGTGCTTGCAGATAACTAGCTGAAAGGCATAGACCCAAATCTCACATTACATGATGTACAAAATGATCATACAAAGAGCATCACCATGGGCATTATACCAAGATCTCACATTACATGATGTACAAAATGATCATACAAACAGTATCACCCACGACATAGACCAAGATCTCACTTTACATGATGTACAAAATGATCATACAAACAGTATCACCCACGACATAGACCAAGATCTCACATTACATGATATACAAAATGATCATACAAACAGTATCACCCACGACATAGACCAAGATCTCACTTTACATGATATACAAAATGATCATACAAACAGTATCACCCACGACATAGACCAAGATCTCACATTACATGATATACAAAATGATCATACAAACAGTATCACCCACGACATTATACCAAGATCTCACATTACATGATGTACAAAATGATCATACAAACAGTATCACCCACGACATAGACCAAGATCTCACATTACATGATGTACAAAATGATCATACAAACAGTATCACCCACGACATAGACCAAGATCTCACATTACATGATATACAAAATGATCATACAAATAGTATCACCCACGACATAGACCAAGATCTCACATTACATGATGTACAAAATGATCATACAAACAGTATCACCCACGACATAGACCAAGATCTCACTTTACATGATGTGCAAAATGATCATACAAACAGTATCACCCACGACATAGACCAAGATCTCACATTACATGATGTGCTAGTACATGATGCAAACAGTATTACCTAATTCATGGACCCAGAACAGTCAGTACATGATGAACCAGCTGATGATACAAATGACATTACCCAAAGCATAAACCCAGATTGGACATTACATGATATGCTTCCAGAAAATGCAAACAGCATCACACAAAGCCTGGACATAGGCCTGGCGTTTCATGATGCAGTTCCAGATAATGCAAAATGCATAAGTGGCATAGACCCAGACCTAGCATTACATGATGTGCTTGCAGATAATGCAAACAGAATCACTCAGGGCATAGACCCATACCTGGCATTACATGTGCTTGCAGATAATGCAAACAGAATCACTCAGGGCATAGACCCAGACCTAGCATTACATGTGCCAGTATTCCACAGTAGTTTGTGTACTGTATAATGCACCATTAATCCTTGAATGTGATGATTATTTTTCTCCTCTAATTACTTTTTTTAAATATACAAAACGTTTTATGTAATTAAAAATCTCTAAATTGTAAATACCTAATAGGATCATGAATCAAATTTTTACTGATAAATTTTTGTATACACTGACAAAATAATTTAAAATGTTTGAGAAATGACAATAAAATACATGTTAAATACTATTCACTGTAAATTATAAATAGTATCACACTTAACCAACCTGCAAAGGCCAGGGAGAAATGCAATCTGCCATATACATGTCCTGAAAATGGTCTGACATTTGTATTTTTATTAAACAAGGACTGCAACAGCTCTAATCATACATGAAGTAGGACAGATTTCTGTGTGCCCATCAGATTTCCATATGCCAGTCAATCAGTGGAAAGAAAGATACACAGCTCAGTAGAATAATTATCATGTGGATTCTATGCCAGGAACGATGAAAGAATATTCACAAAGAGTTAATAATCAGTGGAATATAATAAATTCACAAGAACTATCAATTGTTTCATAACAACAAACAGTATTTTACATTAACACAATTCCTCAGAATCTTATAAGCACATGAATTTTCTATTTTTTTCTTGCATGGAGGTTTCAATATTCCTTACGTGAAATTTCCAATACACTCAATCTTGAAGTACTTTTATTTTAAACAAAACATCTCAGTTATTGTAATTAGATCTACATGTTTATCCAAACTGCTTTAGGAACTGAATAAAAATCCACTTATGCCACCCATAAACAGGTAACCTCAACTAAATACTTGCATTAACTCGAAGTAAACATGAATAAACAAAGATAGAAATTGTTGTTCAGATTTGGAAAGATAAATTGTGAACAAAATTTAAAGTCAAATGTAGAACAATAGAGTTTACTCTGGATGAACACCCCTGAAAAGAGGTGGGAGTCATTTGATCCAAAGCCTTATGATCTTCATTGTTCAAGAAGAATTCCCCTTTCAACGCTTCAGATTGTTTAGAAAACCAGGTATGACTATGGTATAGTTTCTGGAATATTTGACAAACAATGGTATCTGCATACAGGAGACTTAGTGTACCATACTGTTTGTAAATGGCACAATACAAAGCCAATGGAGAAACAAGTACAGTTCGCAGTTAGGCCATGTTGTCTGGTAATTTATTGAATATCTCAAACAAGTACAGTTAGCAGTTAGGCCATGTTGTCTGGTAATTTATTGAATATCTCAAACAAGTACAGTTAGCAGTTAGGCCATGTTGTCTGGTAATTTATTGAATATCTCAAACAATGACATGATACACAATCAAATTAAACCAAAATGTTGATGACAGATGGGTGATTTAACAAAGCAACATGTATCCGATCAATCATTACAAGGAACTGAATGGTCAACCATAATTAGCCCAGCTCACTGACATTCTGGTAATGCTAATCTACCACAGGCATTTTGCACTAAATTATGTGAAGAATGCATTCAATAAAATTACTGTCTGCACAAATTTTAGAGGAAAGGCTGGATTTATTTGATCCCGTTGGGCCATGTCTTCATGCATGCATAATCTTATATACAGTATACAATAACAGAGACTTTTTAGACATTTGGATACTAGGCCAGTCTGCAGCTGTGCACAATGGTTTTATAATTATGATGCCGACCATGGGATTGAAGCAAAAGGGGTGGGGTGGTCTAGTATACATTTAAATTAAATTACAAGACTAATATGGAACACATCCTGTGTATATTTACAGTTGAACCATTGAACAAAAGGAAATGAGTAAGTTGATGCATTTTGTTCAGTTGAAATTAATAATAAAGTTTTTTAAAAAAAGGTAATCAAAATAATTAAGTTTTGCAAGGTTCATTCAATTTTCTCTTTGATTCACTGAGTTTCAGTTTTAATAACTAAAGGAAAGCAAAACAACATTATTTTGTTGTTATAAAGGAATGCAGTGAATGTAAAAAAAACCTGACAAACAATAATAAAAGCAAAGGTACCAGTCATAAAGACAAAGATATGGAGTATATAGGTATATACTGTAATCATACTTCTACCCTATATTATGTTCCTGAAAAACAGTTGACTCTGGGACAATAGAATTATATAATTAATAAACAGTTGCCTCTGGGACAAAAAAATTATAATTAATAAACAGTTGCCTCTGGGACAACAGAATTATAATTAATAAACAGTTGCCTTGATCTGGAGAATGAAAGTTATAATTAATTTATCCCCCAACTGCAGGATTCACCCACATTTCTAAAATAAATCATGCCAAAATAACAAACAAATGTGAAAACTTCAGGCACCATATTTGCAAACCCTCTTAAATTGCTGAATTGTCCCATATTTACAAAATTCTCAACTTTTTTTGTTTCCAATGCATTAATTACACTTAAATTTTCTGTTCTAGAATGGACCCTGTTTATATAAATATGTAATACATGTACAGCTATTAATTATTTTAATGGTCTACATCTATTTTCATCTGAAATCACTGGTGCCTAATTTACCATATATACACACTTATACATCCAGTTTAATTGCAAACAACACTGACTCTGATCTGCCATAACATAACATGTCCTAATAAATGCATAGAACAGATCTGATACTGCATTATATAACAGCAGGTACAGGATTTTACAGTTTGCATTTGGGCTTGACTTGTAAGTATATACGATAACTTAAGCAAGGCAGTATTGTAAGGTATAATTAAAGGTAACTGATATTTATCACAGTTACAGTAATATTAACTTGTATATTAACTTTTCAAACATACCATAGAACAAATAACAAAAACAGATTTGAAAAGTGTTCTCACCGGACAAAATGTCTTGGAAACAATACATTTTGTGAATGGACCCTCAAAATCAGGCAAAAATAATGGCAAAGCTTCTAGGAAACAACTATCACTATGAAAGCTGAAGAAAATAATAAGGTACGGTGTATATATTACTTAACACATTAACCCCTGGCAGTTTTTACTGTACATAAGTGATTAAATATGCAAGGAATATTCAAATTTGGTGACATCATCAAAATGCACCCATTAACACATTAACCCTTGAAGGTATTTGTTGTTATCGCATGAAATGCGAGCAGGAAACGCATTTCCTAATACATCGACTTCCATGCAATATTCCATTAGATCAATGCCTAGTTGTGCTAACATTATGTTTATCATTTGTCAGTTTCCTGGCGCATGAGCAGAAGGTGAAAAGTTGGAGGTTTGTTTTGTTTTTCTTGCTTAACGGAAACATAATTGTCATATGAAGAAGACTCTCTGTTCAAAATGTCCACTTTATCCTACTTTTTGCATAGGTTTACTCACCTGTCTGTGTGCGCTTCAGACCGGTCTGCAGTAGATCTGAGGCCATAAAGTCTAAAATCTGGGCAAAATATCGGATTCCGACCATGGGTGAATTTTGGGTGACAAAAAGATGGGTCCAAAAAATTAGATTTTTCCCTCTTTATTTTGTAGTGCAACTGAAATGTCTAGATTATTTGGTATCATTGTAGACCTAAATCTGTCTACATTTCTATAATACCACCCACTTTAGTGTATCATGCATGACCTTTGATTCTACAGACCTTGGAAGTAGGCTACTACTTCATGCCCCGTAAACTCTGTGCTAGGGGTTAATGTGTTAATACAATAGCCCAATGGAACAAGCAGCTGGCAGAGATATCTGGTCCAAAATCTGTTAAAATTTCTTCCAATACCACTGAGTATTTACAAAAACAAATTTTTCAGTTTCTCTAGTTATTGTGCCTTAGTCCAAATCTGATGGTACAACCAGCATAATTTTGTTCAATATATTATTCCTCCAACATTTATACTGGCCGCCATGTATTTACAAAAACAAATTTTTCAGTTTCTCTAGTTATTGTGCCTTAGTCCAAATCTGATGGTACAACCAGCATAATTTTGTTCAATATATTATTCCTCCAACATTTATACTGGCCGCCATGTATAGCCTATCGTGTGCTCAAAAATGGCGTTAAACCCTATAACTACAAAAACAACAACATAATCAACTGCAAAAATGTCCATGTTTGATGGCAAACTCTGACAAAATTGTTAAAAATCAGACATTCAGTTTTCAAAAAGTCATTTTTACAAAGAGAGAAAGTTCCCTAACAAATTTTAGCATAGGCAATAATTAGTTAATGATGTAAAAATCTTAAGGTCCTTTATGCCAGAATATTCTCTGCCAAATGTAATTCAGCTTGAGTTAATGATTTTTCACACAAAAGGAGATAGTTGCATGTGTTAATATGCAGTGCACATAATTGTTGCATGACCATTCCATAAGCACACTCGAGTTTAGACAAGGCTGATGAGATAAAAATTAAACTTGCTTGGCCTTCTTGACAGGCCTGACTTTGTACAAATGAAGCTTACTTAGCCTTCTAGATAGGCCCAATGACATGAAAATGAAGCTCATTTAGCCTTCAGACAGGCCCAATGACATAAAAATGAAGTTTACTTAGCCTTCTAGACAGGCCCAATGACATGAAAATGAAGCTCATTTAGCCTTCAGACAGGCCCAATGACATGAAAATGAAGCTTACTTAGCCTTCTAGACAGGCCCAATGACATGAAAATGAAGCTCACTTAGCCTTCAGACAGGCCCAATGACATAAAAATGAAGCTCACTTAGTCTTCTAGACAAGTCCAAGGGGCCCTGAGTGGCAGAGTGGTCTAAAGCGTTCTCCGTTAAGGATCACTGCCATCTCACCTCTGTCTGCATGTGTTCGAGTCTAAGATTCAGCTAATGTAATTATGTGAGAAAGCTTGCCAGTAGCTTCTCGTGGGTTGGTGGTTCTTTCCAGGTTTTCTGGGTTCTTCCTCCACCAATAATACTGGCTGCCATATATAGCCTATCATGTGCTGAAAAATGGCGTTAAACCCTACAACAACAACAACAACAACAACTAGTCAAGTCCAATTACATAAAAATGATGATATGGCCTACCAGATTAGTTATAATGATGACAACTATCAATTATCATTGACTGACAGGCTGTTGACAGGTGACTCAAAAATCTATAACTACATGTCCATGTTACAAAGAAATTGTATATATTGTAATGTCCATCTGTTTTTGTATACTTTTATCAATTATTCTTTTCAAAGGGTGCAAACATAAATCTTTCATGTTAAAATTATTCCTAAAAAAATATAAATTGCATTTTGTATTTTTCTGGATGAAAATGTACAAGTCATTACATTTATCGGCCATGTACAAAACACTAGAGAGTACCCAATTATAGTGTAGTAAGTACTGGATCTTGTGAAGTTCATAAAATTCATTTAATTTACTGCAAATCCTTCTGATTATCTAGACTACAATTAACGAGCATAAGAAATCGAATAAAAATGCTGCCATAGGCATGGTAACTTGACTTTGCTAATTATTTTATTGTTTAAGTTTGATCAATGCTTATTTCAGTTTATGAAAATCTCCATGTCATGCCTCCTGCAGAAGTCACATGTTATAACTCTTACCCTCTGAAGAAGTCACCTTTCATAACTTCTGACCTCTGAAGAAGCCACCTTTCATAAAATTTGACCTTTGAAGAAGTTACCACTCATAACACATGCTCTTTAAAAACATTTTCCCATTTAAAAAGTCACCCTTCATAATTCCTACTGTCTCCAGACGTAACACCTCTTAACTTTTGCCCTCTCAAGAAGTCATCCTTCATAACTCCTATCCTCTCGAGACATCACTCCTCATAACTTTTGCCCTCACAGCGTGTCACCCTTCATAACTCCTACCCACTCAAAACATCCCTCCTCATGACGTTTGCCCTCTCAAGAAGTCACCCTTCATAACTCCTATTCATTTGATGTAACTCCTCTTAACTTTTGCCCTCTCAAGAAGTCATCCTTCATAACTCCTATCCATTTGATGTAACTCCTTTTTAACTTTTGCCCTCTCAAGAAGTCACCCTTCATAACTCCTATCCTTTGATGTAACTCCTTTTAACTTTTGCCCTCTCAAGAAGTCATCCTTCATAACTCCTGCCCTTTTGAGACATCAACCCTCATAACTTTTGCCTTCTCAAGAAGTCACTCCTCATAGCTATAGCTCTTGCCCTTTCACACACACCCCCAACTCTTTCCCATTCAGGATATCACTTCTCATAACTCTTGCCCTCTCAAGATATCATTCCTTATAACTCCTATCCTCTCTCAATAAGTTACCACCATAACTCTTAAGCTCTCTAGACGTGACCCTACATAACTCTTGCCCTCTCAAGAAGTCACCCTCCATAACTCTTGCCCACCTCAAGAAGTCACCCTTAACTCTTGCCATCTCAAAAAGTTACCCCTCATAATGAATTGTTCTGATGCCGAGGTCTTTTTTTAATGCCAGCCAGGTTATTAATCTGCTTTTGTCATTGTAATGACAGCCAAGTTATTAAACTGTTATCACTGAATGATAGCCAGGCTATTAAACTCTTTGTTGTTAATTTAATAACAGCCAGGTTATTAAACAGTTTGTTGTAAATGTAATGACAGCCAGGTTATTAAACTGTGTGTTGTCTCTGTAATGATAGCCAGGTTATTAAACTGTGTGTTGTCTCTGTACAGACAGCCAGGTTATTAAACTGTTTGTCTCTGTAATGATAGCTAGGTTATTAAACTGTTTGTTGTCTCTGTAATGACAGCCAGGTTATTAAACTGTGTGTTGTCTCTGTAATGACAGCCAGGTTAATATACTGTGTGTTTTCTCTGTAATGACAGCCAGGTTATTAAATTGTTTGTTGTCTCTGCAATGACAGCCAAGTTATTAAACTGTGTGCTGTCTCTGTAATGACAGCCAGGTTATTAAACTGTTTTCTCTGTAATGACAGCCAGGTTATTAAAATGTTTGTTGTCTCTGTAATGACAGCCAGGTTATTAAACCGTGTGTTGTCTCTGGAATGACAGCCAGGTTATTAAACTGTGTTGGCTAATGACAGCCAGGTTATTAAACTGTGTGTTGTCTCTGGAATGACAGCCAGATTATTAAACTGTTTGTTGTCTCTGTAATGACAGCCAGGTTATTAAACTGTTTGTTGTCTCTGATACTAAATAAAAAACAGCTTATGGTTATGAAACACATGATTTCAGTCCAACTGTGATTAACCACACACACAAACTGATGGAAAACCTGATACAGTATCATTTGGATATGAAAACCAACTGATAATTCAACTTTGCCAATAGTATGGTAAATATATATGCATATATATTTTTCATGGCATGTTTATCTTTCATAAGAAAGGTAAAAAGAGACATCAATTGATCCAGCCTTCTTCCCAAAGTTAACAATGGATTAAATATCTTACTAACCATTGACAGCTGCTCCTCAAAATTTCCTTGATCCATAGTGGCTGAAAAACAGAAATAAATCTTTAAATTCATGGT
Source organism: Unio delphinus (assembly GCA_029339505.1). Classification (NCBI taxonomy): domain Eukaryota; kingdom Metazoa; phylum Mollusca; class Bivalvia; order Unionida; family Unionidae; genus Unio; species Unio delphinus. Next base: position 2,430,295 of record JAQISU010000153.1, read on the forward strand.
CACCTATTGACAGTGTATAATCAGAATTTTGTATATTAAATACTGATGCGATCATAATATCACTGTTAAATATTGGGATTAGTTTTCTATGATCATTATTTGACTATTAAATACAATGTATTTGGATTAGTTTGACAGGATGATTTTTTACTATTAAATAGGTGAATAAGTTTATGGGATCATTATTTTAACATGAAATACATGGATTAGTTTTACAGGATCATAATTTCAACTTTAAATAATTGGATTAGTTTTACAGGATCCATAATTTACTATTAAATAATTTAATTAGTTTGTACAAATTATCTGTAGAGCATTATCAACTAACCTGTAATTCAAACTTGTTACATGTATATACACAAATCAAGATCAATGAGAATCTTGTTACATGTATATACTTAAATATAGCTTTAAAAAACGTGTTCCATGTATGTACACAATTCTAGCTCAATTAGAAACCTGTTACATGTACATACACAAATCTAGCTCAATTACAAACTTTTTACATGTATATACACAAATCTAGCTCAATTACAAACTTTTTACATGTATATACACAAAACTAGCTCAATTACAAACTTGTTACTAACCCAATCTAAAACCTGTGCCATGTGTATACACAACTTTAGTATGCTCTATAAATTGTCATGTGTATATACAACTTTAGCACAATCTAAAATCTTGTTTTGTGTATACACAACTCCAGCTCAATTGAAAACTTGTGTCATATGTATACACAACTCTATAACAATCTACAACTTGTGTCCTGTGTATAGACAACTCTTGCACAATCAAAATCTTGTGTCATGTGTTTACACAACTCTAGCACAATCCAAAATCTTGTGTCATGTGTTTACACAACTCTAGCACAATCCAAAATTTGTGTCATGTGTATACACAACTCTGGCTAAATCTTAAACTTTGGTCATGTGTATACACAACTCTATAGGTCAATTTAAAACTTGCATCGTGTGTTTACACAACTCCAGCTTAATATAAAACTTGTGTCATGTGAATACACAACTTTGGCTCAATCTAAAAATTGCATGTGTGTTTACACAACTCTAGCTCAATCTAAAAATTGCATTGTGTTTATTTCAAACTTTCGAGTTTTTGCTTCTTGCTTACAAAGTTTTAGGGCCAGATATAAATTATATTTAATCTAAATAAAATTAAATATGCTTGTACTCAAGCAAATTCTTGTTGACAATTTTGAATGTTTTACAATTCTAACTATAATCAGAGCAATAAAAAAAATTAAAAAAACACAACAGAAAAGTTAAACAGTTCCACTGACATTGAACTTCTCTCCCAAAATTTATTAAAAGATTATACAGTTAGTTCTTAACATAAGTGTAAAGGTCAGTTGACAAGACATGTCATAAAAATCTTTAAAAAATTAAATGGTTCAAATATTTCAGTTACACTTGGGGTTTTCACAAAACTTGCAATACATGTATAACCAATGTATTGTACACACAATAAATAAAAGAGAGGAGAAAGCTTTGTTACACACATACAGATACAAAAACATAAAATCATTACCAGTCACCCTTAACTATTGATGAGTTTACTGTCAATTATATCAAAAAGTATACCATCTTATGATCATATGTACATATTCAGAACTGAAATTGATCTCTGTATACCAATTTCAAAAATATTAATTTTCTCTTTTTATATTTACTTCATACTTGCAGTTGATCAAACTATACACACATTGACCATGACTACTAATACTGAAGCCATGGCATGCTCAAGTCATGCTAACTGCACTTGCAGGTTTCTTGGCAAACTGGATACTTGTATGCATGTACCAGTATCTATGTTCATAGTGGTAATGGCATATACTCAGATATCAGATTTCCTAAGCACTGTAGACATAGCACAGTGTTTCCCCCCCCCCCAATCATAAAGCCACTAAAGAGGTCCCCCTTTTACAAAGCCACCCCTACCCCTGCAGGAAAGTGGTGACTTTATCAAATTTGTGGCCTCTCATGATGGGGTACATATGGTTAAAATATACTTTTTATTCAAGCAAAGTGGCCTTATGACCTATCTTGATTGGAGTTTCTCATGATGGAATACAAAACGTTTAATATTATTTTGGTGTCCAACAAGGTGTCCTTATTAAAGGGTGGTCTCACTTGAGAAAGGCATATCATGACAGGGCAAAATGTTTTAAATATATTATTCTGATGTCAGGTGCAGTTACCTAATAAAAGAGACAAAGTGGTTAAATACACTATTTCCAAGTCAGGCATGGTGACCTTATAAAAGAGGTGGCCTCATTTTGAAAGGGGACTCTCATATTTGGGAACATTAATATCACACTGTTTTGGTGCTGGGCAAAGCAGTCTTAAAAAACAAACCCCTCAAAAATGGAACCATTTCTTTATTTAATGGTTATTTTAGAAGCTATACAATAATTAAAGGCAAAGATTATTAGGCCAAAAAATAAGTGTTTCTGGTCAGGTGAACCTCCCTGTTTTTGGTGCTGACCCTAGCATTTTTTTCCCAATAGGTTAAAAACATTTAAAACAAAAAGTTCAAGAACAAAAAATATCCCAAAACTGATCTGTGCATCTAACTGAGCTGGTTTAGCCCAGTAAACTAAATGCTTAGTATATTATATATAGTAATCAATCATTATAATATATATAATGTTTATAAAAAATATAAAAAAAATAAAACATTATGACTGTCACAAAATACACATCACATTATGACTGTCACAAAATACACATCACATTATGACTGTCACAAAATAACATCACATTATGACTGTCACAAAATACACATCACATTATGACTGTCACAAAATACACGTTACATTATGACTGTCACATTATAACACCATACCATTCACATTAGGAGTACATCACATTTATTATGGCTGTAGCACAGTAACGACATATTATGACTGTAACAGAGAACACATCACATTATGACACCATACCAGTCATATTATGATTATGACTAACACAGTAAACATCACATTTATGATGGCTGTAACACATTACATGACACATTATGATTGTAACTTAGTACACACCACATTATGACTAATTACTTTAAACCTCACTTTATGACTGTAATATAGTATGCTCAGAATATCACTGTAACTTAGTACACATCACATTATAACTGTAATACAGTACACACCATGTTATGACTGTAATACCATCCACATCACATTAGACTAATTACTGTAAACCTCACATTATGACTGTAACATAGTATGCTCACATTATGACATATATATATATATATATATATATATATATATATATATATATATATATATATATATATATATATATATATATATATATATATATCAGTACATTGGGTTCCAGCTATATTTAACTATTGCATGATTTCCAAATTGTTCTTATATATTGTGAATAACTGTAAATTGTGAATTAACTGTTAACTGTGAATTAACTGTATATTGTGAATTAACTGTGTATTAACTGTGTATTGTGAATCAAATGGCCTAAGTTGGAAGTTAGTGTCTGTATTAATGTGCATATTAATTAACTCACTTGGCAAAGTAATCTCACATGTAACATGAACATAAATCAATTGCAACATCTGTTGATTGGAATTCCAATTATGCTACCGGTAATCACTGATTTTAAACTACTTTAATGTAAAGATAATAATGAAATGAAAACTGACCCAGTATTAAACATGGACCTGTAATTTAATACTGATACTAATAACTGATACAGCTAAAATATAATTTGTTTATTTGTTCTAAAGTTATAGTTGCTTTAATGGCATTCATACTAAATGTATTATTATTGGTGTAACTTGTTATATCTAAAGATAAATAGGCAGTGTTTTTGTGACATCAGGAAATGTTTGCTGAATTCTTTACAAGGCTGGCCTCCTTCAATGCAGTGAATGACTGTCTTACACAATACATGTATATGCAGCTTGACTTGACTGAAAATACGGTCGCTAGATTTAGTCATTCGCTTTGAGTGTTTAAATTTGTTAAGAACAGCCATTAACTATTACCTATATAACATACTGAAGAGTATAACTGGTCAATACTGCAAAAAAAAGGTCCAATCTTTATGACTAATTTGAATAATGACCAAGTTTTCACCTTGGTGTAAAAACTTGTGCCTATCTGTATTATTATTATTATTATTATTATTATTAAATCAATAACACCTTATTAGACCTTCCAGTTTTCTTCCTGTGCAAATAATTGAATTGAGGTGTAAGCTTCCCTAGCTGTAAATTTTTTGATTGGTTTGTTTGGTTGGGGTGGGGTATTAGTGAGAGTGATACAAATTAATCCTATGCAAAGTTTAATTTCTGAGATTCTTAAGTTTTCATGAATTCCTGCAAAACAACAAGTTGTTCCTCCACTGATTTTTTTTTTCATCTTTCTTTACTTCTCTTTTTCTGACACACAGTCCTGCCAGAAAATAAAGTGGATAACAACTTGTTGCTCTAGAATTCTATGCAACTGCTCCATCAAGTACAAAAATCAACTTTGATACCTAACAAAGAAGACCAAATGGGTGGGGCTGGTTAAATATAAGAATCTCCAGACTCCAGTATTCGATGTTCTTAAATTCATGTAAATATTTTAATCTGACCTCTTTGTAATTTCTGGATTTGTATTTGCTGATTATATCCAGACAACAAGTGGACAACTGATTCTTGATAAAAACATACCACTAACAAGTAAAATCAGATATACCAAAATGTTACATGTACTAAGTGTGATCGAAAGATTACATACCAAACAGCGAAGATCCTATACAAATGCACCCACTATTTGGTGATCAACTGTCGTCTGTGAAATGCGTTCATATCGGGTTCATATACCCAATACATCCCTATCACCGATTGGAACTAGAATGGCACAGTAGTCCTAGAACCAATACGACTGCATTTGTATAAAGTATTCCATTTATTTAAAACACCACGTGCAGGACACCACCGCCGAAATACTGTGCTCATACGGGATTTCCCATCCATTGAAAACAATCACAAAGCTGAATTTGCATGTGAGTCATGTTTTCCTGTGGAGAATGTTAACTCCTTCCCCAATGCTACACAATTTGTATGTACTCGTCGTATGTAAATAACGGGGCTATTGTGCGCTATAGTGTATTGCGATATATAGAACAGCGAAGCCGTATATGTGCTGTTCTGTGTCAACGTTCTAGTTGGAATGAAGATCGACATCTTGTATGAGCCTTAAACAAGTTGAGAAAATTATTCACAAACCAGGTGTGGTAATAAACGTTTGTGATCAGCAAAACTGTAACTTTAAGCCTGTTTGAATATGTTCACAAGGGGTGACTGTATGTGAACTTTTTTTCCCAAACTTCCAGCAAAATAATTTAATTTTCTTTATTTTCCTTAAATATATTTTTTCTCTCGATATAATATACATTTGCATGGAGGAAAAAAAAAGACTGAACATGCTAGTACCCAATATTTTTTTTTTTTACCGCGTAACATCACTGATTTTCAGGATGGTTTCGAAACATTTGATACACTTCAGTCAAAATGTAGAGTCAAATATAAATTTTCATTTCTTCATTGAGATATCACAACAGGTTAATGGCCTACTTATACATTATTATAAAAGAGTGAGCGCCAGATGAGTATATTATGAATTGTAAATCAACAAAATTCGTTCCTGCCTTGAAGTACAACTTAGGCAAACGAATCGTACTTTGCAGTCGTTGAGTGGCATAGATCTCAAACAACCATTACATACGTAGAGTACAGCAATAAATAATTGGATCAAATTAGACATTAGCTGGAGAGCACTATCTCACTCTCTTCACTCTGCATGAAAGAACGAGAAAAATATTTGCTAGGAACGAGTGAATAAGATCTATATATCATCGAGAAGGTGAGACTGTAAAACTTACCACTAAAGCATCTAGATATTGTTCAGATTTCTTGATTATAATGCCAAAGACGCGGCGGGGGGGGGGGGGGATTTCTTTGATATTCTACTCTAATGAATATTGAACATTATTTTTATTGAAAAATCCAGTAATTCACAGTCTAGATTAAGATAAAATTAAACATTCAATACAAATGATCCAATAAATATATTTTGGTCTTGTGTCACACATCACATTGTTATTTTAACAGGTTGATTTGATAAATGGCGTTTTCAAAACGTCAAATAGAAAAAGGAAAAAAATAATGATACGTGATATATTGCCAAATTTATAATTCTCGACTACCAGTTAATAAGTGCGTTGATAAACATATACAAATCGACCTATTGCTTATACTCACGTGCCCTCAAGCCACAAAGTAGAGAATATCAACTTAAGCCCAAGGCCATTTAAAGGAGCTCAACAATAAACGGCCTTTAAAAAAATCATGTAGTCATTGAAATTATATTTTTAAGACATAATCGAATGTCTGACAGAAAACATTTTCATATGAATCACGCATGGTTTACTTAATTAATGTATGCAATCCCAGTAGCGACGCAGTGGGGTAGGGTTGGAGGGTCAATTGCCCTCATGCGAAAGTCCGAAAGAAAGGGGACGTATATATACATATATATATATATATATATATATATATTGGGCTGCTGAAGCATAATATTTCACGTTATCTTCGTGTATCAGTCTATTCTTCACAAAACTTTAAAGGGGGGGGGGGGCGGGAAAACTGTTTTGTGAAGAAAAGTAGAAAAGTAGGTGAGCAACTAAAGAACATTGCCCACCCCCACCCATTACTCAACGTCCTGAACCCTGGCGTCACCGGTAATCTCCACAGGTCGAGCACGACAAAAGATTGTTAGCATAAATTCAGCCTGGAAACATGTATTTGTATGAAATGAAAACATGTGTATTTGTATGAAATGGAAACGTGTATTTGTATGAAATGGAAACATGTGTATTTGTATGAAATGGAAACGTGTATTTGTATGAAATGGAAACATGTGTATTTGTATGAAACTGGGGGAGATATTTTCAAATGAGAAGCGAGTAACTCAATGATTGATTATATTTTGAACGTCTGTCTGTCAGCTAGCTTGGATGAGCGCTAAGTAAAGTCTGCCACGAAGATAATAAGACCCGATAATGAATTTCCCAACCCATGCATGCAACTGGCTGCAGCTTCGCGCCATTATAAAATGACTATATACAAATAGGGCTACATTTATCCGTGAAGCCACATAAGTTACAAATTGGCAATATTTAATGACTGAAAATCAGTTGTGCACCATTATGGTTAGCTCGCAATAGAGGTACGTTAGCACTGCCGAAAACACCGTATAGCGTATATAATCGCCTATAAGTCGAGTCCAACTGCAAACAACACAGACCCTGATCTGCCATAGGATAATTTGCCTGCAGATTATTGTATGTGTTCTTATTTTATACTGACCACTCCTACCAAAACTGACCCGTACCAGATAAGCCATCGAAGATATTGGTCTGTGCAGTTTTCAGTTGCACTCTTTTATAAGGAAGTATATGAGGTAACATTAATTGATATTCAGTCATTTCTCCATCACAGTCGCAGTGACTTAGTTGTTAAGGCTTTGGGCTCGTTACCAGAATGGTGGCAGCTCGATTCCCACTATCTGATCAGTTTTGAATGGATATAATGGTATGCCCATGGGTAAGGCACATCAATCTACGTGCACGCAATAATAATTAAAAAGCATATGTTTCAATGAGGAACAAATCAAACCCAATCATCTGTCTGTCGCCTTATGGCCAGCTGAAACCAAGCAATTTTCAAGTAACATCGTACAAATTATGGAATCCTAACTGGCGCCAATAATGACAGACACAATTTTACATACGTGCCATGGGGTGCAACGCAAGTAGTATATGGGGACTATCTAGCGTCAATGGGAAAATCCTATGTAAAACAGCTTGGGAACATCTAGCGTCAAGGGGAATTTAACATGGTGGGGACTATCTAGCGTCAAGGGAAATTTAACATGGTGGGACTATCTAGCGTCAAGGGAAATTGAACATGGTGGGACTATCTAGCGTCAAGGGGAATTGAACATTGTGGGTCTATCTAGCGTCAAGGGGAATTGAACAGAGTGGGACTATATAGCGTCAAGGGAAATATAACATGGGAAATAAAACAAGGAAAAAAGGGGTGGCAATGAAAGCTACTATCTTTTCGAGACTTATGAGTGGCCCTGAAAAGGACCGTTAGGTGTAATGTTAACGTTGTCTTGTTAACACAGAGGACATCTTACAGATCTTCTTCTCTTCCTTAAACTTCTCCTTACTGTGGGTCCATAGAAGAGAACTCTCTTCAAGCAACCTTGTCTTTCCACATAGACTCTTCTCTTCCAATAGGCTGTCTCCGTCCTATCAATGACACTCCATGATGATCTGACATACATGGGTATGTCAGTCCTAAACAGCATACTTGACACAAGGGTTGACGATTCAACATTAGTCCACATCTTCTGATGAGAACAGGTGAATTGAATGCCGTGTACTGCGGTTATTTATAGGGGAAGAGCGGATTGAAACGGATTGAGTGTATCCACCAATCCAAACGTGCGTTACAAAAGTCAGACACAGCCATCCAATCGGAAGAGAGCAGTCTGTGACGTCACCTTTTCTATATAGAGGTACTAGCGCCTGTGCGCAGTCAATCGATTCAAGAGAGTTGTCAATCATGGCGGACAGTAAGAAGACAATGAATTGGAGTGAGACAGGAGTAGAGACAGCAAGTCATGGACCAACAGTGACTACTAAAGTCATGACAAATCTACATCCAGAAGAAGTGGATTTTAACTGGGATATTGTGGATTTTTTAACATCGCAAGAATTTATTCCGGAACCTTCGTTGCCTTCTGTATCTTCTTATGGACACGTCGATGATTTTAAGCAGAGACAAAAAGAAGCATTGGAGCGATTTTTACAACAACAGAAAGTAGAAGAACAAGCTTTTCTTATGCAACAGCAGGAAGAAGAAGAAGCAAGAAGAAAACACCAGGAAGAAACAGTAGCAGCAACGGAGAAGAATGAAGACCAAGGACAGAAAGAAAATAGTGAAAATCAAACGGTTACGACGGTACTTTTAGATATTTTAGCTGAGTTAAAGAGTCTGAAACAAATGTATCAGACTTCTTTATCACGACCGAAGAGAAAAAGACCTTCTCGAGCGAAACAACCCGATCTCTCTGTGACTACGTCTACCTTACCACCGTTAGTGATTTCTACCAAATCATTGACAGGAACCACCAGTCCCGAAGTAGGCCTTGGCCGTGGCAAAGGCTTAAGACAGCTCAAGAGGATTTCATCCCGTTTCTGAGTTTGTTTTGTTTTAAATACACAAAACACCAACGGTCCTTTTCAGGACCACTCCAATTATTTCGAAAAGAAATACTATGTCAATTGCCTATTTCAATGAAAACTCAAAAGTCCTTTATGTTTTTAAAAACCCATGATGTACGTGTGAGTGAATGAATGTGTGAGTGTAGGTAATTATACTATCAAATCAAAACCAAGAGACACTTACGTTTTTTCTCTTTAGTTTATTCTAGTACAAACGACACAATTCAATATCACAACATAACATAACACAAGACCACTTTAAAAAAGTTCATAGGTTTTCTTCTGTTTCACTCTTTCTGTTTTTTCATTTTCTTTACTGTCACAGCTTTTTTTTCTTCCTCTTCACTTTCGTTTCGTCTTCTTTTCTTGTTTTTGTGAACGTGACGGGGTTCTTCCTTGGAGGAGGGTACCTCTTTCTCCTCCTGTTCAGAATTTCTTTCCTCCTCCTCTTCCTCCACCTCCTCCTCCTCCTCCTGCTCCTGTTGTTTCTTAGGGCAGTTTGGAGACCAATGTCCTTTCTCTTTACAATAATAACAGGTATCTTGACTTTTGTCTCTATTGTAGCCTTTTTTATTTTTGTTACGATCTGAACATTCTGTAGCCCAATGTCCTTTCTTCTTACAGATATAGCAAGTATCTTGACTTTTATCTCGATAGGAGGGAGAGTAGGCTGTCGGCTGGTCTGACGAAAACTTTCGTATGACCCCACGTAAAGCTCTAATGAGAAGTTCCACTTGTGTAGGTTCTTCCATCGTTCTGGTCAATGTGAGAGTGAAAGGAATACTGAACCGTTAGACACTAACCCTTTATATATATATGCACGGATCGAACATGAATATATAGGGGTTATGGTCTTTAAAAGGTAGTCATTTGACTTTTTGCAGACAAGATGAAAAGGTCACATCATGCTGTGGAGAAAGGAAAAGACAGTAAGAGACAGAAACGTAATGTATCGCCTAGTACAGTAGCTGAAGTCTTGGCTCAAATTCATGCCAGTGATTTTGAAGATGACATGAGTGAGCCCGAATTTACACCTAAGCAATCGACGTCCAAGCAAAGTACACTACCCTTAGTTAACCCTGAAAATTACTATCACATTCGAGAGACAGAAAAGCGTTCCTCTCGAAAATTTAGAACAACGGCTTACACGTATGCCGTAAAGTTTAAAGATTTCAAGTCCAATGTACCTTTGGAGAATACAGAAGGGTTCATTACTGAGGTGTGGGATTCTGTGTTAACTGCACTGAAACAGCAATGTCAAGCCAAAGAAGACGATCGCTTGAGACTTTCTATTCATCACGATAATTTAAAGTCTCCCGTTTGGATCGAATTTACTAGTCCATCAGAACTGACACCTTCTAAAGTCATTGACAAAATTCAACATGTGCAACAATCCAATGACAAGTTTCACATTGACGATGGAAAAGCCACACTGTTCATGACCCACGTGTCTCTTCCCCAGGGGACAGGACGCAAAAAAGTATTATTGGTCGACAGCCTTCGCAGCACCAAACTAAGTCTCGTCCGAATTAACAATCCTCAAGACCAGATGTGTTTAGCCCGTGCTGTCGTCGTGGGACGAACGTATGCCAACAAGAACGACACGGTAGAATGGAAAAGAGCCTGGAAAACTATTCAACAATCGGACCGAGCCAAACAACGAAGTGAAGCAGAACTCCTGTTACAGCAAGCGGGGATATCCAAAGACACTCCTTGTGGCATTCCAGAAATGCAACAATTACAAGACGTCTTGTCTCCACGTTACACTTTGAAAGTACACCCTCAAGAAGTGCGTGGACCTCTTTTGTTTCGAGGCCACGATTTCAAAGACGGAAAATACATTCACGTCTATCATCACAATGGTCATTTTGATACCATTACCAGTATCACTGCATTCCAGGGATACGGTTACTACTGTGAAAAATGTGACTATGGTTATAACAATCGAGAACAACACAAACATTGTGGATCAAAATGTGAGGGATGTTTAGCCTCACAACCTTGTCTGGACCAAGGAAAAGAAAGAGTGCATTGCCCTGTGTGTCAGCGCACTTTTGTCAGTCCTACCTGTTACCAACAACATTTGAAGATGCAAGGTTCACAGCAGAAAAACACTTGTCAACTTCTGAGATTGTGCCCTACTTGTGGACAAGGCATACGTACCAATAGTGCCAAGTTTCACGTTTGTCGAGGGAAGAAACGATGTCACATTTGTCACCAAATCGTGGACTTGGAACACGAATGCTTCATTCAAAAATACCAACCCCATTCAGAAGATACCCAGAAGAAAGGGAATTTTATCTTTTTTGATTTCGAATGCATGCAAGAAACCGGTATTCACATTCCCAATTTCTGCGTAGCTCACCGTGCGTGCGAACAGTGCATCCAAGAACCTATCTTTAGTTATTGCCCTCACTGCAACAAGATTCCTGGAGGACGTGAAAAAATCTTTCGAGGGTCAAACACGTTAGCCAAGTTTGCCCGATGGATCTTAAACCCCATTGACGAAACGTGGAGTACAGAAGACATCGAACGTTACGGTAATTGTCATTGCCATGCTACGGTCATGGCTCACAATTTTTCGGGATACGATGGGCAATTTCTGCTCAGATACTATGCGGAACAATGTACCGAACGACCTCAAGTGACTTTGAACGGAGCTAAAATCATTTCTATGCAAGTAGGACAAGTACAGTTTAAAGATTCGATGTGTTACTTGGCCATGCCATTGAGTCGCATGCCTAAAACGTTTGGAATGACAGAATTGGTTAAAGGTTATTTTCCACACTTTTTCAATACCGAAGCCAATCAATATGCCGTTCTACCCCATTTGCCGGAGGCTCACTATTACGACCCTGACAACATGCGTACCGAACAACGAGAAGCTTTCTTCGCTTGGTACCAGACTCATGCCTCGGACCTTTTTGACTTTCAAGAAGAAATGTTAAAGTACTGTCGATCTGACGTGGACATTTTACGACGTTGCTGTGGAAAATTTCGAGAATTGTTCATGGAGTACGGAGGGATCGATCCTTTGAAAGAAGCTTGTACCATTGCCAAAGCGTGTTCTTTAGTGTACCGAAAACGCTTTATGCCTGAAAATACTCTAGCGGTCATCAGTCCTCAAACGACGAACTTTGTTAAACGTCAATACTCAGTCAAAGCCCTGCGCTGGCTCCATTACTTGTGCGACAAGGAAGACAAATGGATCCAACACGCTCGCAACGGAGGAGGCGAAAAGATTATTGGAACGTATTCAGTGGATGGTTGGGACTTAGAAAACCCTCAGATCGTGTACGAGTTTAACGGATGCTTATTTCACGGATGTCCTATGTGCTACCCTCAGCGTGACATCAAAAATCAGTTTTTACAACGAACTATGGAAGATTTGTACCAGACCACGTGTCAACGACGTTTGAAGTTAGAACAACAAGGATACCAGGTAGTGGAAATGTGGGAACACGAGTACGATCAGCGTTTGAAAACCGATCCCGAGTTTAAACGCATCGTAGAAAGTTACAAGTGGGTGGACCCATTGAACCCCCGGGATAGTTTGTACGGAGGACGAACGAATGCCACTTGTTTGCTGTACCAGGCGGACGAGGAGAAAGGAGAAGAAATCAAATACTTGGACGTGTGTTCATTGTATCCTTACGTGTGTAAATATTGTCACTTTCCCGTAGGGCATCCAGAATTGATGACAGAACACATTGACTTGGACCACATTCGTCAGTACGAAGGATTGATCAAGTGTAAAGTCTTGCCACCCACAGACTTGTACCATCCCGTTTTACCTCACCATTGCCAAGGAAAACTGATGTTTCCTTTGTGTCGCACATGTGCTGAAACGTGCAACCAAGACCAACCTTGTCATCACACTCAGGAAGAACGTACCTTGACAGGAACGTGGGTGAGTGTGGAATTGTTTAAAGCTCTGGACATGGGATACCAACTGTTAGAAGTGTACGAAATTTACCACTTTCCCAAAACACAACAATACTGCAAGGGCGACGAGAGACAGAAAGGTATTTTTGCAGACTACGTGGATTCCTTTTTAAAACTAAAACAAGAAGCTAGTGGCTATCCTTCCTGGTGTCACACTCCCGAAGACCAAAAGATATTCAAAGAAAAATATCGGGAGCAGGAAGGTATCACTTTAGACCACATCGAGAAAAATGAAGGAAGGCGATCGTTTGCCAAAGTCATGCTCAATTGTTTGTGGGGTAAAATGGCACAACGTCCATCTTTACCCAAGACGGAGTATTTGTCCGAGCCGTCTCGCTACTTCCAGATGATTCACGACCCAACCAAAGTCATGAAACACGTGGACGTCATTCGTGAGGACTTGATCTTAGTCAATTACGAAGAAGAACTAGACTTTGTAGAAGCCGACAAATTTGGAAATGTCATCATTGCGGCTTACGTGACAGCCCACGCTCGCTTAAAATTGTACGAAGTGTTAGAACTGTTAGGAGATCGCGTGTTGTATTTTGACACAGACAGTTGCATCTACATTCACCGACCGAACGATTGTAACCCTGTCATCGAAGGAGACCGTTTAGGAGCCTGGACCGATGAACATCCCGACGACAAGATTCTAAGTTTTGCAAGTGGCGGTCCTAAAAATTACGGCTACGAATACCGAGACCCCCAAGGAAAAATGCACACCAAATGTAAAGTGAAAGGATTGACTCTTAATTATCGCACCAGTCAAGTGGTGAACTTTGACGTGCTTCAAGAAGCCTTACAGTTGGGACAGGATGAAACGTTTCAAGTGACTACCCACGAACCGCACAAGATTGTCCGTTTACCCACACACCAAATCGTTAGCAGACCTTTGGAAAAAGTCTACCAAATCGTGTACCAAAAGAGAGTACGACTTCCCAATCACTTCACTCTACCGTACGGTCACATCGAAATCGGGCAGCATATAAAAAGGGACATTGTCCAAGACCAATAGTTCATTGTGACTAACACAGCTAAGCGAAAAGAAGATGAATCCATTTAAACAGACATCATTCAAATTTGGGAATTCTCAAGTGGAGTGCGATGCTAAACCTTGTGATTGTAGTGATGCCAGGCTCTGTGACGTTAGCGATTCAGCAGGATATCGTAGGAACTTTGCTATGACTACTACCCCTATATCTACCCTGGAAAGTGATGCTGTGCGTGTCAAACCTGAGGGATGTGAAAGCGGTGCCACACGTTATCGTGGACTCCTAGGAATTTCACCGTACCTGCATCGAACTGAAGTGAGGAGAGTCGAATATTCGTTCCCGACGAGTTTGCCTGAATACTGCCACTTTAAAAGTCGATTTCAAACCTTCAAAGATAAATGGCCAAAATATCTGCCTGGACCAACTCCTGAAGAATTAGCCAGAGCCGGATTTTTCTACTTGGGCGAAGGGGATAAAGTCAAGTGTTTCAGTTGTGGTGTATCCATTTACGAGTGGGAACAGAAAGATTCCGCTTACCTGGAACATGCTCGATGGTCTCCGAATTGTCAATACCTACCTTTAGTGGGACCTAATGATTGGAAGTGACACTACTACTCCATGTCGTGTAACACACCTAGACCAGTATATAATATAAAACATAATATTCAAGGATTACCCTACGAATTGCAAGAGAAGATCTACAAGGACGTTTGGCAAGGCCTTGCTAAAGAAAAATCTCAAGGGGTGACTGTAGAACTTTTGTGTCGTGAAATTCACAAGAGGAAAGTGACAAAAATTAACCAACGTGTTAGATTTCTCTGGATCAAGGGTATTTTTTTGCTCTGTTACCAATTTACTACGTTTACCTCTGAAGATACTTTGATCCTTCTTAACCGTTACCCTGAATGGCAGTGGGACGAAATTACACGTTATATTAATCACTTTCGCTTTTTGTGCAAATTTAATTCTGTGTTTAATTCTGAGTTGAATCTACACTTGTAATCTTTGACCTAAAGAAGTATAAAAGAGAACAACCATGCCACAACCTTTATCATTGGTGATCCAACAGATTCCGTGGAAGGATATCAATGAGAAGATTCACACGGTGAAAGATTACGAACACTTATTGCAAGAACTATACCCTATGAATTGGGGTCGACGTGTCGTGTGTGTTTTAGTGACTTGCTTTCTGGGATTTCGTTTACCTGCCGATTCCTTGTGGACACTTTACGAACACTACCTATCAAAAAAATAAGACAGTATGGTGGTTCCTTTAAATGTCCACGAGAGACTTATTCTGTTCAAAGCCTTACGCTTTCATCTGGATACATCTCGACCTTTCCAAGAAAAAAAGATTCGTCAACTTTTACGTACGGAAGCAGTGTACGAAGATGTGTGTGTAGCTTGTGATTTACACCCTCATTGGACAGATGTACGTGACTGGAAAAGTTGGGATTTTGAGGCTTGGACAAACGAAGTATCCCATTATGCCCAAGCGTTGTGTTCCTAAAATGCATCGTCGAGTGAAAAAAGTCACTTTTAAACCTGTGTTAGTAACAGTACCAGAAGAAGAAGAAGAAGAAAAAAAATCTGTCACCCAAGACAATCCTTCTGTTCAAGACAAAACTGTCATGGACATTTCCCCACAAAGACCCTTTAGAGAAGACACGTATGTGACTATACCCCCTGTAGAGGAGACTATAAGAACATTACATACTACCTCTAGGACACCTTCGTTACCCAAACCACGTTGTACAGTGACTTGTTTATATGCCACTTTGATCGTTTGCCTAGGTATTTTATTCCTGTATTTATCTATTTGGCTTTTATGTTTTCGTGTTGTTCGAATTTAAACATGCATTGAAATAAACGTGTCTTGAAAAAAGTATAAAAACCTCTTGTCTTGTCTGTTTTTGTGTCAATACTGACATACCACTACACGACTATGGCTCACTCTACTCTTTCTACTACTCCTTCCTCCTTCACATTCAAAGTCATTGACGAACACTTAGATCAGGCTAGTTGGAAAGCCTTGTATCTTCGTCATCCTTTTAACATGTTAATTGCTGGACCGAGCGGTTCAGGCAAAACCGAATTTGTCAAACGTTTGATCGAACATAAACATCATTTGATCGATCGTCCACCTCAACGTATCGTGTGGTGTTACAAAGAGTGGCAATCGGCATACAGCCTCTTGCAAGAAAGTCAAGGTGATTCCATTGTGTTTGTAGCAGGCATTCCTAAAGAAGACGAGGGGATCGTGTCTGACCCTAGTCAAACTCATTGGGTTATTTTTGACGACATGTTAGGAGAAGACGAAGAAGAAATTAAACTATGGTTTACACGTAAAGGGCATCATCGTAATGCCAGTGTCATTTACATTACACAAAATTTATTTCAACAAAGTAAAGCCCATCGTACCATTAGTCTCAATGCTCATTACGTGGTCTTGTTTAAAAGTCCTCGAGATAAATCACAAGTGCAAGTTTTAGCCAAACAGTTAGGAACACCTTGGCTAACTCATGCGTACGATGATGCCACTCAAACGCCACACGCCTATTTACTCGTGGATTTAAAACCCACTACCCCTGATTATTTGCGATTTCGTACCGATTTGTTTCACGACTGGTGTCAAGACGGAGGACCTGTCGTGTACACGTCCTCCTCGTCGACATAACACTATGAAGCACTAAAAAAAATCTATAAAAACCTTGGGTTACTTTGACCTGGTCTCATACATCGTCAACATGACGTCCCTTCAGTCTCATCTTCCGATCAAATTGATTCGTGCCTTGTACGGCATCAGTCGCGAAAAAAATCCACAAAGACGTGCTCACGTCTTAGAAGCCAGTCTCAAAGAAGTCTTACGATGGTTTACGGTGACAGCACGTCAAATACTGCAAGGCATCATTCACATTCCACATCAAACCAAACGCTTTTTTGACAGAAACAAAGTAGCCTTGACGCAACTGGCCAATCCTCGCCTTGACACTCACACCAAAAAGCAAATCATATTGAAACCTGGAGGTAGTGGTTCTCTAGGAGGTGTCATCATTCGTTCCCTTTTAAAATGGGATCCCAATACTCCCAAAGTTCACCCCAAGAAGAAAACAAAAAAAGCCAAACAATCCCCTAAGAAAAAGAACAAGGGTACCAAGACCAAAGCACAGAAAAAGAAAAGTCCACAGAAAAAAGCGGTCACCCGCAAAAGAGGCACTTCGGCCAGGACACAACCTTACCTTCGTCAACCACGACCTGTAAGAAAAGATCTACAAGGACGTTTGGCAGGGACTACGTTGCCAGTAGCCTCAGGGGCTGCCACTTCTCCGTTGCGGGTGATGCCAGCCAAACCCAATTTGACACCCGTTTTTCCTAATTTGATGAAACATTGGAAATCTGCGTCTCCCAAAACGTCTCCTCCACCGGAGACACCCTCGTCCACCTTAGCGTCAGTAGCAGCTGCTCATAAAGTACCTGCCCCCAAAGTCAAAGTCCAAGAAAGATCTGGCATGTTAAAGAGTTTACTAGATTTGTCCAAACAAGAACTGTCCCGATTGAGTCCATTGCGAACTCCTTCACGACGTGTGTTACCTGCCATGAAGTTGATACGACGCAAAGATAATCAGTGGCGACGCATTCCAGTATAAAAATATGACTTGAAAACCACGATGTCAATCAGTATTTTTTCTGTACCACTGATGAACACTCAAGGATGCCTCCTCAAAAACGTGCACACCATCACCCTCGACGTTCTACCGTCCAAAAAGGAAAAGGAACAAGACAATCTCGTCATCTCACCAAAAGCTTTAAAACCAAACATCAACGTCCTTCCCTCCAAAGACGTAGACCTTTAAAGAAAAAGAAAAGACACCAAAAAGGAGGATCCTTTGACAATTTTGGGAAACACATTGTTACCTTTTTGACAAAGCGCTAGTTCCCAAAAAAAAGTAAATAAAAGAGAGTGTATACCAAGTCATTGACACTAGTGGTATTGTGAAACGAACAAGCAAAGATGTCACCTCGCAGAAAACATTTTTCTACACTCCACAAAGGAAAGAAAAGGAAAGTACGTTTAGCCAAACATCGACACGTTCTTCGTCAAAGGACACAAAAGAAAATACCCAAACGTCAAAAGAAAAAGAGAAGTCACCAAAGAGGAGGCATATTTACTGGTTTTATTAAAGGTATGCAGAAACTAGACAAAGCAGCTAATAACCGAACTGGTATCTTTAGCCCTGCTTTTGAGGATTTAGCGAAGCATGCCGTTACCTTTTGGAGAAGCCAATAGGAAAAAGAAGATAAAAGAGGGTGTGTACCAAGTCTTTGACATCAGTGTATTTCTGAAACGAACAAGCAAAGATGTCACCTCGCAAAAAACATTCTTATTCACCCCACAAAGGAAAGAAAAGGAAAGGACTACCTCCTCGTTTAGCCAAACACGGAGACGTGTTGTCCGTCCTGTCCAAAGCCTCTCCGTCCATGCGAAAACAAATCATTAAAACAGCCTCCAAAGATGTCATCGATACCGTGTGTGAATGTTGTTTGAATGTTTTGAAAGGCACGATACCTTTGTCTCCACACAAGAAAAAATGCTTATCCAAACATCGACACGTTCTTCGTCAAATGGTTCAAAAGAAAATATCCGTCCGTCAAAAGAAAAAGATGTTGGTGCAACGCGGAGGATTTTTACCCTTTCTTGCTCCTTTGTTGACAGGCATAATACCAGGTTTGCTACAAGGGGTGACCCAAGGGATATCCCAAGGGTTTAACCAAGGGATGGGTAGAAGATAAAAGGACACTATGGAGCACCACAATCTCAGACATAACCTTTGAAAGCCCATGGAAGGACGAAAACTAACTTTGGTTCCTTACAAACGATGGATGGAATACCATCATTGGCAAGAACAACGATCCCCCCATTTACCGCCCAATCCCAATTTGGCTGAGATGTCGCAATTACAACACGAATTGCAATCCTTGATCCATCGCCACGATTTATCCGAAACCGAAAAATCACAAAAGTACGGTCAACTCTTGAAACGGCTACAACTCTTTCATCAGAAAGCTGTGGAACAAACAGCTCAACCCACTTTGTCCGATTTTAAGGCTCTAATGAATAACCCGGCACCCTCACCCTCACCCTCTACAGCAGTTAAAACAGACGTTACCCCACCATTACCCAAGGAAGAAGAACCCCATGATCTCTTTCAAACACCTACTGCTACTCCCATTCCGAGTAAGATTGCTGCTTCCTTGTTGACCCCTTCCCCCACTCCCCCACGAGAAGAACTCAAAACTTGGGTTAAAAAGATGATGGCTACTCCTTCTTCGACAGATGTGAAAAAGAAAGAAAGGAAACCAGAAGTGAGAAAAGAAAAGAAGGCCAAAGAAGCTATCCCATTACCTCCGCCACCACCATTACCCTCGACGTCAACTCCTGTGGCACATCGGACACGTAAAACCGTTTCCAAACAACCCGCATTTCGTCCCGCCCAAAGCAATATCCTCGAAGAGTGGGTCCCTTATTAACGAAAACCATGGAGAAGGTCTTAGCCAGCATTTACTACGATCCAGCTCACCCTGCAGGTTACGGAGGCATTCAGAAATTGTATCGTGCTGCCAAAACTCGCCTGAAAAAGCTCCGTTTACCAGCAGTACAACGATGGTTACAAGAACAAGCGACGTACACTTTACACAAACCCATTCGACGAAAATTTCACAGAAGTCGCACTCAAGTGGAAGGCATCGATCATCAATGGCAAGCCGATTTAGCTGATGTCTCTCATTTAGCCACCTACAACCGTGGCTACAAATATTTGTTTTGTGTCATCGACGTCTTTTCTAAATTTGCCTGGGTCGTACCATTGACATCCAAATCGAGCGGAGAGTTAGTACGAGCTTTGCAACTGGTGTTGAAACAAAGCGGTCGTCACCCTCTTCGATGGCAAACCGACAAAGGCACCGAATTTCTGAACCAAGCTTTCCAACGAGAATTAAAAAAACGTGACATTCATTTTTCACCACCGAAAATCCTGAAACCAAAGCCAGTATCGTGGAACGTTTTCAACGTACCTTGAAAGAACGCATGTGGAAATATTTTACACATCAACACACTCTCAAGTACATCGACGTCTTACCACACTTAGTCCAAGCCTACAATCAATCTTACCATAGAAGCATTGGACGTGCCCCACAAGAGGTGACACCTGACAACGAAGTCACTGTTTTTGAGCGTCTGTTTGGTACGTCCCGGACGAGGGCTGTCCCCAAGAAAGGTAGAGAAGTGTTAACCACGGGAGATTGGGTACGCATTGGCAAAACCAAACGCACTTTCGACAAAGGTTACTTACCCAACTGGACCACCGAATTGTTTCGTGTGACTGGACGAGTGCGCGATCGTCATCCTACCGTCTATAAATTGGAAGACATGAACGGAGAAGTATTAAAAGGAACATTTTACTTGCCTGAGTTACAACGTGTTACCAAAAAAGAAGACGACGTGTACGACATTGAAAGCATTCTCGAACGAAGAACCCGTAAAGTAGGAAAACGTCGTGTCAAAGAAGTCAAAGTACGTTGGAAAGGATATCCTCCTAGTTTTGATTCTTGGATTGACGCTTCGCAAGTCATCGACTATAAAAAGAAGTAACCATCATGCCCTTCAATACAGCTTCAGCAACCACAGTGACTACTCCTTCACCCACGTCATCTCTGCAAGATTTACAAAAGCAACCCTTGTGGGTGTGGTGTGGAGAACGTGTCCCTAAAACGCAAATCGTTTTTTTCTGTCAAATCTTTGTGGTATATTGTGTCATTGGTGCAGCCATTGCTAATTTGAGTTTGCAACAAGGAGACAAACAATTGTGGACCATTTTACTCAGCAGTTGCATCGGGTATCTTCTTCCCAATCCTTCCCTGAAATACTCTTACAACGGGAACAACAGTAACAATATTGGGAGTCTGGCGGCCAACGTTAGTCCTTCTCCTGACAGTCACCCTTCCAATCACAATCCTCTTTTAGATACTCCTTTAACCTCGAGTGACTCCTCGGACAGAAGAACATTGGAAATATGAACAACACTATTAACCAATTTTACTTAACGTTACCCAGTGACAGTTCCATGGAGGTGTTTCCTAACAACACATTGTGTTGTTACACGTCTAAATTACCTCAAGCCATGCATTTGGATCAAGATGATCACTGGGAAGCAGCTTTAGTGGAAATAATACACCCGACACAAATCAAAAACATCGTCGAAAATCAAAACTTTTTCACAGTTGAAGTGTACGACAAGCAATTGCAACAAGCCTTAGATGAACGAGGCATCACTGGCATTGACAACAAGAAATCAGATGGACCCGCAACTAAACAACTGTCCACTCATGTGTTGACCATTCCTGCAGGCTACTATTTTAGTGGTCAACATTTAGTGACTACACTTGCTACCAGGTTCAATGTTGTGTTTGGTAAACCCCTGGACAAAATCAGAGAAAGTGTTACCTTTGAGTACATTAAAGCGGCTCGCCGCTTCATGATCAAATTTTCAGAGAAGAAAATAATAGCCATTACCTTTTGTCCTGAATTGTTTGATATCTTAGGTGGAGACCTCAAGATTCTCCCGAACAAAAAAGAAATACCAGGCATAGCCAGTAACTTGGATTTTACCAAATATTTTCGATCCCCTGTAGAAATGAACCAAGGACTCAATTTGATGTTTGTGTACTCCGATGTGGTGGAGTACAACGTGGTAGGACACACTTCTGTACCGTTACTGCGTGTCATTCCTTTCAAAGTGGATACCACTACCGCTGAAGAAGAAGGTGGAAATACCTATCACGTTCACCGTGAATTTGTACATCTTCATTATTTACCCGTCAGTAAGTCGTATTTCGACAGTGTCAACATTACTATAAAAGGAGAACTAGGTCAAAATATTCCATTTACCAAAGGGAAAGTCACAGTGAAACTCCATTTTCAAAAACGATTCTCCAACAACTGAAAAAGTGATGTATCCTGTGTACCAAGGAGTCACTCGACAACGAGGACATGGTTTAGGAGATATGTTTAAATCAGCCTTTCGTTCCGTAGTCCCTGTTTTAAAACCAATGGTGACACGAGGATTGCACACCTTAAAAGATGCCGCATTGACTCACGGCAAAGATTTTCTTTACAATGTTCTCATTGACAAACAAAACCCAAAAGAAGCTTTTTTGAGAGCAGGCAAAAATACCTTGCTTCAAACGGGTAAAGAGCTTTTGGGTCGACGAGAAAGTCCTATAAATGCTCTGAACGGTACCACGTCTGACATTCCTACTTCCCTGACGACACAGCAAGGACAAGGTAGAAAGCGTCGACGAAGACACCCTTTCAAAAGTCTCCGTACCTCAAAAGTTCGAAAGACAAAGAAAAAAAGAACCGCTCGAGACTTAGACATTTTTGATTATTAAAAGTGAAGAAAAAAAACCTAAAGAAAAAATGATGCACCAAGAATCTTGTGCCTGTTCCAAGTCGGAACTGAATCTCTTTGCCATGCCACCCACGATGATGACCATGCAAGAAGCTCAATGGGTCGAATTTCATCCCGTCTCCTCTTTGACGGATTCAGCTCCCATCGAGTTTGAAATCAAAGGACAACCCGAAGATTACATCGATCTCAACAACAGTTACTTGTATTTGAAACTGAAAGTAAGCAAAACAGACAACACCAATCCAGGAGCCAATGATAGAGTAGCTCCTGTCAACAATTTCATGCATTCCTTGTTCAGCGATGTGGATTTGTACATGAATAACAAACTGATCAGCAGTAGCATGGATACTTACCCTTACCGAGCGTACCTCGAAAATCTCTTGACGTACGGAAAAGAAGCCAAGAACACTCATCTAGATGCTTGCGTGGTATGGAAACCTGACACTGCAGATAAGTTTAACGACACAGCCTTGCCCGTAGCAGCAGCTGCTGATGGCAGCGCTCCTGCCGATCCTCACAATGAAGGTTTTAACGAGCGTCGAAAGAAAATTTTGCAAGGACGTAGTTTAGAACTGTTCGATCGTTTGCATTTGGACATGTGGTTTCAAGAGAAGTATTTGCTGAACGGAGTAGATATTCGCTTGAGACTGAATCGAAGTAGTACTGCTTTCCATTTGATGGCTCATGCCAACGAATACAAAACCATTATCCAAGAAGCCAGGTTATACGTACGTCGCGTGGAAGTGTTACCTAAAGTGGGAAATGATATCAGTCACACTTTGAGCAGAACGACAGCCAAGTATCCGATACGACGCGTGGAAGTCAAAACTTTCACCATTGCCGCTGGACTCCGATCTAAGATCGAAGATCATCTGTTCCAAGGACAGTTACCCAAACGTTTATTCATTGGTATCGTCAGCAATGCAGCCCTCAATGGTGCCCACGATGAAAATCCTTTCCAGTTTAAGCACTGCAGAGTATCCAAAATTGAAGTCAGTCGCGATGGCAAAACTTTGTGTACCAGACCCTTCGAACCCGACTTTGGCGAACAGAAAAATTACTTGAGGTCGTACTTGTCACTGTACGAAGCCACAGGACAGTTAGGAACCAACACCAGTCACGGTATTTCCTACGACGACTATGCAAGAGGTTACACGTTGTGGGCTTTTGATTTCACTCCAGACCAAGGCAGCGACGAGGGACATTTCCACCCTATAAAATCTGGGCAACTGCGTGTGGAACTTCAGTTTGCAGCACCTCTTCCCGAAACGGTGAATATCATTCTGTATGCTGAATTCGATAATACCATAGAAATTAACAGTTTGAGAGAAGTCATTCTAGACTATTAGACATTATGGAAGACCCTTGTCCTTCTTTGAATAGTGGAGAATCCATGGAATGGGAGGTTACAGAAAAAGCAGAACCCCAAGACCAAAAAGAAGAAGTAGTGATCATGCAATCCAGATGGTCAGAACAGGAACAACAGTTAGTGGCTTGTTTTGCACAACACTTGGAAGATACAATGAGGGACCTGATTAAAAAAGATTGTTATGGATGTCAAATCGATCATCCCAGTCAAATTCAACACGATAAATGTATGATGATGAGTCAAGAAGAAAAATTGGACAATTATCTGAACGAAGCTTGGAGTCTCATCTCCGAAGAAGACGTGTTACTTCAGTGGTATAAAGGCTTACGTGATCATTCCTCTCCTCCATTGTTTGCTCGAGAAATCGATCGCATCGAAGCTCTCTTGGCCAAAAGTAAAGAGACGAAGCAAACCATCAGTTACTTGTCAGACCGTTTCAAACAAAAAGTCTGGATTGAATTGATGACTTATTATCACCAGTGAAGAAAGGAGAGAAAAACACAAGGCGACACAAAACAAAAAATGGATACCTGGGAACTTTATTATCTTTTGAACCGTAGTTCGTACACTGCTTCTTGGAATCCTGTGGTGTGTGCTAAAGATGAACTACCTCATCGCAAACCTCAAGAGAATCAAGCTTATGTCATCAACACAGATGACAGTCATCTTCCAGGAACTCACTGGGTAGCTGTCTACTTTCCTCAAAAGGGTTGTGCGGAGTATTTTGATTCGTATGGATTGCCTCCTTTCGAAGATGATATCATTGACTTTATGAGAAGAAATGCTCAGACGACACGATTCAATAATGTGAAATTACAAAGCACAGATTCTATGGTGTGTGGACAATATTGTATCTATTATCTGCATCATCGCAGTCTTGGATATTCTTTAGAACATTTAGTGACTTATTTTGATCGTCATTCGTCTCGAAACGATGACAAAGTAGATCGATGGTTTTGTGACCATTATGGTTATCTGTTGTCTTTAGCTAGGAAACGTAGTGTACATCAATCGCTCAATGATTTCCAACAGTGGAAATCTCAATTTAATTCACAACGTTGTCAACCATGTCAAAGATAATGTATTGGTGTTATGGAAGAAAAAAAATGTTTGTTCTTTGAAATAATGTTTGTTCTTTGAAATAATGTTTGTTATTTGAATAAAAATGTTGTGTTTTGAAAACCAATGCGTCTGTCGTTTGTTTTACATTTGTATTCATATAAATGCTCTTTGACTTTTCTTTCTATCCCTCACATCAAACTATCTAAACGTTTCAAAACCCTAAACCGCAGAGGGGTGTTTTCCATCACGTCCGCGCTTGAACCATATAAAGCAGGGGTAGTCTCCAGTCTGGCCATCCATTGTTTGACTCATCCTCCTACGAAGATGTGCTCAAGACTAGCTAAGCTGAACGAAGCTTATGTCACTCTGCATCGTATCAGACACAATCTGATGCCAAAGCCTGAAGAGATTGAGAATGTAAGAATGCTACAAGTAACGGAAGACCTCATAGAAGAACTCTTCAGAGAGGAAATTCAAAAAGAGAAAGAAGAATGGACTGAGAAGTATCGACTTCAAAAGCAGCAGAGAGAGCAGAGAGAACAGCATCAGCAGCATCAGCAACAGCAGCAGGAACCAGACAGAAGTTTTGTCGACTGTCGTGTGGACACGAAAGAGTTCTCTTTCTCTTTCCGAAGAAGCAGACCCTATCGTGTAGCCAAACGAGGACGCAATCTTAGACGATAAAAGATTGTCATCCTTCCTCGTACACACAAACACAAAAAAACAGCCCTTTTCAGGGCTACCCAAATATTCTCGAAAAGAATTAATTATTCAATTTGCTTATGGTATGTGAGGAAGTTAGAAAAAAATTAGAAGTGAGTCTATAATCACTGTCTCATTTTACTTTTGTTATGAAGTGCGTCTATAAGCACAACGTATTTTTTCAAAATAACTTGTTCAATGTATAATTAATAGGAGACAAGTATAAAAGAGAGTGTTTTATTTTAAAAAGTCAGCTTGTTTTGTTTTTTTGCTAATGATAGGAATAATGTAAGTTTTTTGGATCTAGGGGTGTTTTCCATCACGTCCGCGTGTTTTGGTAATGATAGGGATACTGTAAGATTTTTGGATCTAGGGGGTGTTTTCCATCACGTCCGCGCTTGAACTATATATAAAGAAGCACTCATCAGTCTGGCTACCCATCGTTGGTGAATCAAAGAAGATGAGCAGAGTTCAAAAGTTAAGAGAGCTTCAAATGCATCTGGAGAATGCTAGGCGTCTCCTGGACGAACTGGCTATGGAGGTCATAGCAGAGCAGGCCAAAATTGAAAAAGAAGAGGAGGAAAGAAAAAAGAAAGAAGAGGAGGAGAAGAAAAGTCCCATCTTACCTCACCGCATGATGAGACAGACTAGTGAAGTCAAACCCATGGTGAGGACACCTTCACCACCAGAACCAGTTCGTCCACTACAGGTTCAGCCCCCACTGCCTCAGACGCAACAACCACAGACTCATCCACGGTTGCGGAATAGAGGCAGAAATGAAGAGACTTTCACTATCCCTCAAACAGAAGATTGGGATAGTGAAGCCACTCATTCTCCCTCTGCACTCCCAGTCACAAGAGTGAATTGGGAGAATGATTGGAGTAGGAGATGTGTGTGTGGGGCTAGACCTGGGAGATGCCAGCATTAGCCAGGTGCATTTTGAAGTTAAAAAAAAAACAGCCCTTCTCAGGGCTACCCAAATAACTAGAAAAGAAATACTATGTCAATTGCCAATGAGTGTGAGAGAGGAGTAGTGTGATTATAAACACTGACTCTATTTAGATGGTATATGTTGTGATTTTGGATAGTATATGATAGGGTGTGTTTTGTCTGCTTCCCCGTGTGTGTGGTTAGTATAGGGTGTGATTTTGGATAGTATATAGTAGGATTTGTTTTTGGCTGCTTCCCCGTGTGTGTGTGTGTGTGTGTGTGGTTAGTATAGGGTGTGTTTTGGATAGTATATAGTATGGTTTGTTTTTGGCTGCTTCCCCGTGTGTGTGGTTAGTATAGGGTGTGATTTTGGATAGTATATGATAGGGTGTGTTTTGGCTGCTTCCCCGTGTGTGTGGTTAGTATAGGGTGTGATTTTGGATAGTATATAGTAGGATTTGTGAATAGTATCTAATATGACAAGTGAATGTAGGGGGGTGATTACTTTCACGTCCGTGCTTAAGATATATATACGCAATCGTCGGTCCTTGGAGCCATTCAATTTTGAACACATCAAGATGAATTTTGAATTGTTTATCCAACTCCGAGACAGCTGGTTTGGGATCCTTGATGCAGAATATCAAGTGGAAAGACTTGAGGAAGAATTTCAGAGTAACCATGGCTTTGTAAGCCAACTGAAATTAGCAAGAGATTTATTAGAAGGTATGATAGAGGAGGAAGACCAGAAATTAAGAAGACGTATTAAAAGAAAATATATAAGAATAGGGGACTTGAAGCAAGCACTTGATCATGTCATCAAAGTCAGGTGTTTTCTAGAAGAAACATTACATCTGATAGAGTGGGAATATGTGAAGTGGGGTCTAGACAGGCTAAAGAAAGCAGAAGCAATGATGAGAATGGTGATGGAAGAACAGGTGATCCAGATTAAAGAAAACTGGTCTAAGGAGAGAAAGGAAAAAAAGAACAAAAAGACAAAAGAGGACTTTGATCTACTCAATCTAAGATGGATGAGAGTTCAGGAAAAGTTTAGAGCTATGGGACATCCCGACTGGATTCCCGAAGAAGAAAAGAATAAGAAAACGGGAATCATTGGTAAAATCAAAAGGTGGTGGAACAATGGCAGAAAATAAAAGAAGAAGAAATATCCAAAGGCTCTTTTCAGGGCCACTCATAAGTCTCGAAAAGATAGTAGCTTTCATTGCCACCCCTTTTTTCCTTGTTTTATTTCCCATGTTATATTTCCCTTGACGCTATATAGTCCCACTCTGTTCAATTCCCCTTGACGCTAGATAGACCCACAATGTTCAATTCCCCTTGACGCTAGATAGTCCCACCATGTTCAATTTCCCTTGACGCTAGATAGTCCCACCATGTTAAATTTCCCTTGACGCTAGATAGTCCCCACCATGTTAAATTCCCCTTGACGCTAGATGTTCCCAAGCTGTTTTACATAGGATTTTCCCATTGACGCTAGATAGTCCCCATATACTACTACTAACGCAATCTGGTTCACGTTCACGTGTTTTTGTTTCTTATGTCTGATTGACGTATTGTTGACTTGACGTCACTTTGAACAGATTGATGGCTAGATCATGCCAATCTGCCCTGACGTAATGGGGTATTCAACCAGCGAACCTTGGGTTACGAGTCTGACGATCTACCAACTGAACTACCACGGATCCCATGTTGTCTGAATATTTATTAATGCAATTTCTATGATCTATTTTCCCATTCAACGGCATAAAGCAAGCGGGTTGTTTGCTAACATTCGTTACAAGGAGAAGGAAGCAATGGATGAAGGAAAAATTTACTTATCATTTTCATATAAATGAAAAGAAAGCACACAAAGTCATTAAATATATAAGCTTTTGTCACTGATTAATTTTGCGTTTGGCCACTAGAAACAAGTAAATATCCGGATTTTTCCATGTCATACATTTATAGCAATATCAGACTAACCCATTATATTTGCTTTAATTTTTGTAATTACAAGGTGGCAGCTTTGAAAACTTTAGAAATACGTCTTGTCTGGGCAAGATTACGCATGTTCCAGTTTGTTTTTATTTAAAAAGAAAACTGTCTCAGAACTTGACCATATATTTTTGAAGCATAATATTGTGAAGAGGAAATAACAATTTTCTAATAATTACCTTGTAATGCCACTAGCCTAAGCTCTTAAATTAAATAATAGAAAAGAGTGATCAGAAACAAGCTTTCTAAAGTTCAACAAATATTTATTCTCTAGAATACAAAGTGAAAATAATATTGAAAAAAAGAACTTCCGGCTTTGCGAATTAATCCCCAAATAATCATAGAAAAACAGACACAAGTCCTTAAAAAAAGTTCTGAATTAAACTTTTGTGGAAACTCCAATGAAGTCCAACGCTTAATTTATTGATGTGCCTATGGGTGTCTGCAAAGCGTTCTTGTATTAAGTCCTTTGTTGAAACACACTTTTATAATTCCAGTTTTTAATTCCTTATAAATTCCAGTTAATGGTTCTGTCCGAGAATATATATATATATATATATATATATATATATATATATATATATATATATATATATATATATATATATATATATATATATATATATATATATATATATATTATTGCGCACTAAATATTTCCAGAGAAAAAAATAGTTGAATAATTTGAATTTGAAGAAATAAATTCCAGCGCAAGTGAACTTGTGGACACAACAATTTTGGTTGTTTATAGAATAAAGTAAAAAAAAAATGTAAATAAATGATTAAGGTCAAGTAGATATTAAACATGATTTTGACAAGGTTAAATCCAACATACAATGTCACGTTATAATAGTATATAATGAAATTATTGTAAACAATTATTATGTCTAAATAATGATTAACAAACAATTCAAATTAAATATACATAATAGTAGCAAATTCTGAAATGTTACAAGTTAATCAAATGGTCTTTCCTCCACCACATCACCCACAAAATACATATTTCAACATTTTTATTTTCTTATTGGTCCCCCGAAATAAATTCCATAAATTCCAACTAACGTCCGAGATGGGACATCAGGGTATGCGCTTTTTTAAATACATATTTATTCCCTGTGCAAACTTACATGCACAGTTTATGGACATTAACAGGCATCATGTGATTCAACTTGAGGGCTCTCATGAATGAATAATATGATGTTATTGCGTTACCACGACGGGCGGTAAAAGATACAGAAGCAGCGAATGGCAATGATAAAAACAGTATTAGACAAAATTAAAAACGGCTGATGAAATTTAACACATCTTTTAACATACTGCCAAATAATCCTGTTAGACGAAAAAAGATATCCAATGTCCATACTAAAAATCGTTTATAAATGCCATTCTGACTTTTGTTTCGAATGACTAGTCACGTGACCATGGTAATGTTGTGCGTAAAAGCCATAACATAGTGTGATTGGACAAAAGTATCATATCTAACCAATCGACATCACTTTACATGTGAACTATTTTACACAATTATACTAAAAGCAAAACATACATGTGGATGAACAAGCGCATGAGAATGGCAGAATAATAAGAATAGTATAATATAAGCAGGTCAACATGTTCTGTCCTTAAAGAGTTAGAGCGTTTGAAAGAATCCTTCATAAAACAAAAAAATTAACAATCATGTTAATGGCTAATAGCTATCAGATATGAAAAGCTTTAGAAATTATTTGGTTTTGGTGTTTTGCTGCAGAAAAATTATTAGTAGCATATTTAGTTCACGACAAACGGTAAATAACCTTGCCTAAGGACCCACCACGGTAGCCGTCCAGGGCTAATCAGATGATATAATTCAAAACTGTACCAATTGCCGTTACATCATTGAGCCCCCGCCAGTGTTCCCTGCGTTAGTCGCCTCTTACAAGATGCTCGTGGGTGTAACAGACGTATTTCTTTCTGCTTCTGAGAATTGTATATCTGCTATAAATTTTTCCAATAATTCACGTTCTAATAGTATCTCATGTAAAGGACGGAATCTCATGGACACAAATCCGATGGGGAAGAAAATAGAATAAAAGGGGACAAAATCGCAGGAAAGTGAATTCAAGCATCTAATTAGTAGGTGGGAATAAATTTCGTGTAGTGCTGGTAGTGTTTATATTCTAAATAATGTTTTAGTTATTTAAACATGGACCCAGGAAATCAACACAAATCGTGGCTTCCTCTCATTTATAATTGGTATGTTATAACTTCCAGGTATCAATATGTCTCAATAAACAATAAACGCATCTAAGCATCAACACATACAACAACTCGGGCGGTGGCTTACTCACTCTGAGACCAATTAATTGTGGTGGCCTCACACCAACACGAACTGAGTGTGGCTTCCTCACATTCAAAATTAGTTGTGTTAGGCTCTTCTGCATACCATTAGAACACTTTAGTAAAAATTAAACTAACTATACGAATGTAATATATATTGAGGCCAACCGAAATTCGGTTTCAGTGCAAATGGCCTCTTTCGGCATAGTTTCTGAAGCCAAAAAGTTAGCTTTCGGTTTGCTTTCGGTTTTGGCCGAAGCTGATATTGACTTTCGGTCATCAGCCGAAGTTCTATTTTAACTTTCAGAATGCAACGCTAGTGCTGCGTCTATTACTCTGCTTGTCGACTTGTTAGTCGGCGCTAGGCAATTTGACATTTCGCGAAGTCCTCTTACTGCAGGCTCTGAATGATTACTTCTAGATTAGTTTTTAACTAGTGAAGCATTGTAATATCTCCCAGGCATATTTAATAAATATTGTGTTCCGCAACTTCGGTTTATCTTTCGGTTTCGGTTTCGGCCGTAGGAGTAGTTAAACTTTCGGCTTCGGTTTCGACCGAAAGTCAATTTATAATTTTCGGACTGGTTTCGTGTTTGGCCGAAACCAGAACTTTTGTTTCGGTCGGCCTCTAATATATATAAATCGATATCTTCTATATATATATATATATATATATATATATATATATATATATATATATATATATATATATATATATATATATATATATATATATATATATACACAACATTAAATTTGTGTATAAAGACTGCCCAAACTCCGACCAACATTTTATCTCATTGTCGCAAATTACGGTCGACAAACTGCCACACTTGTTTGTGATTAAGGTTAGTTGTGAGTTGTCGCCCGCGATAAGACTTATATTCTCTAACGTTTTGGCCTGTGTAACATATGCTATTAAAATTGTCCTAACTTCAAAATGACTCTTCCAATTTTCGTAACAATTTCTCTACCCTCTGGAATTATATTTTACTTCTATTGGAAAATAGTACCATATAAAAAAAAATATTTGGGAAGTTCGATCGATTTAATCCACTTAGGAAGTTTGACACAGAGTATACACTTTGTGTAGTTCGATAGACAATATTCAATTTGGGAAGTTTGATAAATACATGTAGTATACATTTTGGGTAGTGTGATGGAGAGTATGCACTTTGGGATGTTCGATGGACAGCAAACGCTTTTTAAAGTTTGAAAGAAAGTATACCCTTTGCTAAGCTTGATCGAGAGTGTGCACTTTGGGATGTTCGATAGACAGTAAACCCTTTTGAAAGTTATTAGGGCATTTCCTTAATTAAGCAAGGGAGGTATGCACAGATAACACATAGTCCACGCCCCAACCCAACCTCAATATGGGATGTTTATACTTTGCAGTGGCGTAGCGAGGATATTTGGCGCCCAGGGCAAAATACCCAAATTTGCGGCGCTCAGTGCAAAAAAACACCAAAATTTGCGCCCCCAGCTGCCCCTGTTGCGCAGTTATGTTGATACTTTGGGCCCCATTTGGTGCCCCCTAGCCACCGGCGCCCGGGGCGAATGCCTCACCTGCCCCCCTCCCCGTCGCTACGCCACTGATACTTTGTGGTTGCCCAATGCCAATACTATTTTTTGAAGTCCTAACAATTTGTTCTTCTTCTTCAAGGCAATATGTTATGAATCCTTGCCACTTTCTCTCCATATTTTTAAACATATGTTAGGTTTGGGGCGGAGAGCATTGTTTCTAAATTTAATCCAAAGGAATTTGCGGCGATATAAGTCAGCGGAGGTGCGTATAAGGACAATCGGTACCACTAGTGAGAATATTCTAAAAAGCTGATTTGATCAATTAACATTGAAATTAATTTACAATGGCTACATTCTAAGTCATTAATTAGCTCAATGATGTCTGGTCTGTTTCAGGAGGGAGCAACCCACTTCCCGTTTTCGTAGTGCTTAGTTCTTTCTGAAGTGCACTCTGTCCGAACTGGCGGTTACCCTCAGAAGGTTTAATGCAATGAATATTAACAATCAATATTACATCTTGGCGTCCAGCTGGCAGCATAAACACCTAATTTTCACATGTAGTGTAATTTTACATAAAATACACCAGCGGCGTGTCGAAGTGCCTACTGTCGTCTACCTATATAAGCGATTTATTTTTGCCATGATTAAAGATTAAATGTCCTACCAAACGACGAGCACCCATTCCCGTCTAGGGACAACACTGTTGCATATTATAGGTAAATGAGAAGAGGCATTATCAAGTAAATATGCATGCATGCATGTTTTACGAATTACCTACTACACTTGTTTGAATTTGATATATTAATGTGCTCACCCGGTGAAGCAGGCGTGTCAGCTGCCATGTTTCTGGCAAGATCATCCAGGTCATCGCTGAATTTGCAGGTCGGTGCTTTATGTGCCAAATCCGGTCCCTCCTCATTGTCCTTAACAGGTTTCACCAATCTACTAAAGTACCAAAACTCCACCGAGTCTTGCTTGACATGGCTGCTATGAGGAATCATTGTACAGCAGAATGTCTTCATTAATATTTTCGCAATTAGTACTGACCAGAAAAAAGGTATGACCAGAAAAAAGGTATTTTTTTCTGAGTTTCCTTCATGCGCTCATCTTCTTTTTAAATAAGGTTTTTAGAAACTAAATATTCATATCCAACAGTGTATGCAAACTCAATACAACTTGGGCGAGGTCAGCATAGGTCATGAATGCATGAAAAGGGACATAACTAATTGTGAAGATATTCTTAATCGCTATCTTCACTTTTGCGTCTCACAGACAGAAAGAAGTACGAAGATCGTATAAAGCGTCTTGAGGAGCTTTAAATCGTGGATGTTAATAAAAGGTGGAAAGTGGAGTTCCTCATGTGCGAAATCCGATCTTAATCACCGTATTAACTGCCAATAAATTAAAATCAGCTCATAACTATAAATAATCTTCCCCAAAATATATATTGTCTGTTGGACCACCGAAACAGCACGTTTTTATCCGATTCGTTCCAGTACGTCTAACACAAATTTTCATCCAACTAGGTGAGGAATTCTTTCTGTATCACGGATTTCGATCATCGCCCTAGTCTGTTAGTTTGCAGACATGTTGGAAACATATATTTCATTTCTGTTAGATAGAATACCAAACGTAGCGTAAACACACCAAGAAACCAATATTCCACGGTTTATACACACCACCCACTACAACCAGTATTTCTTGAAACTTTTCACTACGAACGTTCCATCTTTCATTTATCCCTGACTCACTTGGCCAAAACGGTTCCTCCCTACTCAACTATCTACATGTTATGTTACCTATAGATAGTGCAAAAAAAAAAAAACATAGAAAGAATGTGAAATGATAGCAGCAACAAAATGGCAAGGCTATTCGTCTTCAGGAATGGTTACCAACAGAGACTATACATCTAATAAAATGCTTGGTGCGAAATGTTTGTACACCGCATTTTCTCTAATGGACATAACGTTATAACAGCCGATATTGCAACAGTCGCCGATAACCTAATACAGACTTAACCAATAATGTAGCAATTTCCATCAGCGACAATGAAATACAGATTTCGTTAGTAGTTTAATAACTCCTCAGGCATGTTTAAATATTTTTCCTTCACACTGAATAACAAAATGTTTAGGTAATAGATCCCAGTTTAACAAATCTTTTATAATGTGACTCTGAAATATATTGCTTTCATCTAGAACTAATGAATGGTGTTATTACTTTATAAATGTAGGATAATGATGAAAAATGTCTTTTGCGTCAAATAAAATACATTTTTAGTTCTAGTGATCTTATACCAGAAGAACTTGTTGGATGGCCTGTTGTTGTCGTTCGTTCGACGGTTTGTTGGCACAAGTTTGTTATCACTTCACCTCCTAAACTACTTGGAGGATTGCCATGTAACTTTATACACACATTCATCTCAGTGTCTAATTGGTTCTAAATGAAAATGGTGCTGTTGAGACACCCAGAAAAACCGAAATAGCATCCATGTTTAAAATATTTTATATCGTGGTTCTTCTTGAATGAAATGTGATATTGCATTGGGATTTTCACCAGAAGCCTACTTATGATGTGTCGTTGTTTCTGCATGAAAATGGTGCAGTTCGGATATCCAAAATGGCCACCATAGCAGTCATCTTAAACATCTTGATATCGATACTCTACTTGAATGGACTGTCGTATTTGCATAGAGGACGTCTTGTATATCTTATTGGTCGTAAATGTATAGGGTGTCAAAGAGCGCACGACAAATGAGCGCCGACAAATGAGCGCAAATCATTTTAGTAATTGAAAGTCTTAAATAATTAAATTGAAGTGTATTACAATTTAAATTAGAAATCACTTCTGCGTAAATTAGTTGTGATTAACTAAATTATAATCATTACTTAAAATGATTTAAAAGGAATTAATAACACTATCTTCCCCTTCTGTGACTCGATTGTTTCCATGTAAATTTTTGTACAACTATTATACTATAATTTTATAAATGTTGTTAAACTGCAGAACATGGTGAACTTAAATAGGAGTTTGTAAGTATATATACACATCCAACAGATTCTTTGATCGCTAGTCTGTTTGTACCAACGTATATAGATCAATGCTTCCATTGTTTGAAAACTTCTCTATATAACTATTTGATCTCTTATACTTGATAGTATAGTTGCAAACATATTTCTTCTGCTCAATAATGTTTTCATTACTTTTTAATTAAAACTTCTACCATTTGAAAACTTCTCTACTTGGTCTCTACTCGTAAGTATAATTTAATCGGCGCTCTTTTGTCGGCGCTCTTTTGGCATCGACCCTGCATCCAGTATGACTCCCAAAGAAGTCATCTTGAAACTCGTTTGATTGCCCCTCCTTCTAGCGGAAGGTCATATTAGCATGGGGGTTTCACGGAAAGACATCTTATGGTGTCTGCTTTGTCTTAATTTAAATGTAGCCTGTATGATTTGCGATATGACCGCACCATCACTGGACAGATAACGAAAAATTAAAGAAAGAAAAACTAGCATATCCTACTTAATAAAGACAGTCTGTTTGGTACAGGTGATATCTTATGATCATTGGTCCTCCTAAAGCAATTTTCAGTTTGAAATAATTGATATAATTTAATGTAGCACTTTAATAATCTAGATATTTTAGCTAATGTTTTATTAGCAATGAATGTATATAAGCTCCAGTGTACCGAAAGAACAATTATCGTTCACAGGTATCAATCTAATTAACAGATTTGTTGCAATCGTTACACTAATAATGAGTTGTGCAATTACGTCCGTGGTATGGAGGATTGAACATTATAACCATTTTAAAATACACAAGGAATAAATTTAATACTGCTTTCTTGAATAATACATGTTTAAAAGGGGGAAATATTGTGATTTTACTTCTGCCAAGCTATCCATAATGCTAAATAAATGATTATATTTATATACAAACATGAGCTATAACGAAAAAGGTCGTATTAAAGAAAACCATTCAAAATTTAATAATGCTAGTATTTCGAAACATTTCTCTTCATTTCATGTCGTATTTATTTGTTAAAAATTAAATTAAACTTGGATCAAGCAGTATTTAATTAGTGTAATCGTCCATCGATTCTTAGATAATACATGAAAGAATTGAGCAAGGAATGTTACGAGATTAAACCTGCACAAATCAAAGTTGCGTGGTCTATGAGACAAAATCGGTGAGATCTGAGACACTCCGTTCTAAACGTATTCTATAAATTTTTGCACCTTTAATTTTTGTACACTTTTGGGGTTTAACTTGTTTGAAAAACGAATCTCACGCGTCCTAAATTTAATTTTGAACTATCGTGAATTTCTAATAGTCCGTAATATGACGACAGCACCGCACAAAATTGGTATACAACTCATACATATTTCCATTCGTCTGTATGTGACTTTGGTTTTTCATAAACAGTTGCATATAAATTTGCAGAACTCGATATAGCTACTTGTCCAGATGGTTTAGGAATATTATTTTTGGCTGAGTCACCGGGATCACCAGAGAGCGATGAAAAGTTATATACATAATTACTTTAAGTGCAGTTATACTTTGAAGGTTTTCATGTTACTTAATGTTTATTTAGTCATGGCAAGTATACAACAAACACATGTGAAGATTACGGACCTATGGTCACTAATTTGTGATAGTGTTCGGGTAAACAAAGCGTTATTTTAAAACGTACTGAATTCAAAATAGAAATCTTCCAGTTGCTTTCTGGTTTTCTGTTTATCTGATCAGTTAATGTAATAAAAATGAACTAGATGTGTGGGGCTGACCAATAAACTCTCTCTCTCTCTCTCTCTCTCTCTCTCTCTCTCTCTCTCTCTCTCTCTCTCTCTCTAACTGGTATCAAAAGTATACTCTCGAAATAAAAATATTTAAATGTACATTGTTGTTAGACCATATCATCTAACAGAAATTTTAGATAATGCAACAAAATGTATTAGCATCAAACAAGAGCCCTTAAAAGGACTTTACAGTGTAGTGGCCGAAAGGACTTTTCGGGAATCTAACGCAAGAAGCTTTTTTCTTTGTAACTGGTAAGTGTCAAACTATCTTTGATTTTCTTCATCGATAAAATGATTTTCAAAATGGACACTGTGGCAGCAATTTTGATTGACGGATGGGCAGCATTTCCATTTACAATTAACTAGATAGTATAAGATATATTTTGGTGAAAAACCACATGACTATAAGGCCATCCTTTTTGGAGTGGTGATATCAAGATCTTCAAGATGGCCACCATTTAAAAAAAAAAAGGTTTTGGGGCGAAAACATCATGTAGATATGACTTTCCGGTTAGGAGGACCATCGATTAGAAAAATATTTTCCAGATGGCCTAATTAGAGGTCAGATAGAACTATTTTAATTTAAGATTAAGTAAACCTCATAAGAAGTCTTGCGGTAAAGTCACTTGTCGATATGACCATCCATCTAGTAGGAGCAACGATAAGGTCTCACTAGATAGTTTCGTATTTTGAAACCTAAATAATATTTAAGGTAGAAGGCATGAGCCTAATTATCACAATCCTAGCATTTTTCAGTTCACACATAAGCTAAATCTGTAATGTGGTTCACATTTACTTTGAGTTAGGCTTGGAAATGGGTTGGCTTGTTGTTGACTGCCTCTCACAGTTAGATAACATTGGAGATCAAATGAGTAACTTTGGCTGTACATGAGCAGCCGACTTGGCTTACGTATTTACGTGTATCTGCTACAGAGGTAAATATCAAAATCTAGATGGTTTAGGGATGGTAAAAAGGATGTTAATTTTTTTGTAAGTACTAGTGAACTTTATTCATGCATAAGGCACATAGTGATTCTTTTAGCTGCCTTGTCATAGGAAAAAAATATTTAAAAAATCCCTTTCCTGTCCAAAATTAATGTCAAAATCGAGGGGTAATTGGTGTTAGTGTTGGTTCAGTATAAAAGCTACCAGTTGCATAAGGAATGTTACAAGTATCCATTCAACAAAAATAATCTTTTTTTATCTTTAATGTAATAGTATTATTATTTTTTCTGCAATAGGTCTTCGTCGGATGAAAAAATTGCCCAAAAACTGTCCAGTGAGACTTAAAACGATAATAAGTAAGATTGTTGTCATAGTGGAGGTCTACTCGAGTAGTGGTACAAGTTTCACAGAGGACCAACCATACGTAAGAATGAATGTGTTTAACGTTTCGTGGTTAAGCTCCAAAAGGTTTTGGAAGGAATAAAAATAACAAACAAAGATTGTGGACGGTAGACAATAGTCTGGTTTCCTGACCTCTCTCCACTTCATTACTCTCCTCATAACAAAGAGAAACGGAGTGGAGATAGGTCAGGGGACCAGACTAGGTAGGCAAGAGGCTGGTTTATGATTAGTAGAGAAAACAATAGAAGAGAATATAAAACTATCCAATCAGAACGTTGATTCGATACAAGCTAACCAGGGGTTGATTGCGTTGGGTGTTGGGTCAACTAATCTGGTTGTTTTAATGTGTTATATATGTCCATGAAATTAATGGTGAGCATTACAACGTTATTTGATCTAATTTTCAATGTCTATTATATCAGTTTCAAAATATTCTAATTTACTCTACCGTTCAATCTTGCAAGACCCAGATTTACCATGGTATAATGCGCCCCCAGTTTGTTGAATGGTTGGTTACTTTAGTTTGTGAGTGATATCGTTTAAGCAAATTGTAAATTTTGTTCCATCGAGATTTGCCGCTGAAACTTTCCATGATCTCAGTACTGTAGTGGGCTGATTTCACTGCATGGACTATATTTGTGATGTTCTTCTTATCAGCTTAATGTATTTGCTTAAAAATAGTTAGTCTGGATGAAAGCCACGGCCTTTCATCTTTACGGAGGTCATTTTAAGCCGTGCGAAGCTGGTCTCTAACAAGAAGAAAAATTCAGTCAGCTTGTTTTTCCTCCTAGGATAAGGGTGGTAGAGGCTGAAAAAAGAGTGATATTTATTCCAGTGATTGTGGTTTGGACAAGATCAATCGGTACAAATTGAAGGTTGTGGTGTGGTTAAGACGTTTCATCATGAAGTTCTTTGTGATGGCACCAATTCCATCTCCGCGAGAGTGGCAGTGTGTGTGTGCGGGGGGGGGGGGGGATCAGTGCACTTGAGCTCATCGCCTGATGTTTTTAGTCATGTTTCTGTCAGGGAAAAAAAAATGTCGATAAAGTTAACTATGTATATGCGCTCTTCCGGTGGTCCGATTGATTAGGTATTGAATAATGCAATACGCGGTGGTATATCTTGGACAGTTGACACAAAGTTGTCGAATTGATAGGAATTTGAATTAGGTTATCTAAATTAGCGGGCGAAATTTTTAAATTGTTGAGCCGGAAATGGCGAAATGGTGAGAACTGGAATTCTTCTTCCTGTTCTACGCCTGCCAGCCTTGAAACAACGTTTTCTTTTTCTGCTTCCGCTTACATTTAAGTAATGATGAATGTAGTTCCAGTTCGTTTAGTCTAGATCACAATGTAGTGTAGAGAGGCTAGGAGTTGTCATTTAAAGCCATTAATGAGGGACCATTATAGCATAAACAGGTTGACTGGCGATTACGTGATGGCAGTTTGTTTAAGAATAAAAGACATTGTAGCAGTGGAGCAAGACAGCTGAGAAAATGTATAATTGTTCTCGTTTCCAAAACAAAGAGATGAAGAAACACATATGAACTGAACAGCCAGTGCATGATTAACACAATAATAGTAGATTAAGACAGACAACAAGCACATATATCATGAAAAACGGAACACACAAAAAACGGAACACTTTCTTCAAACCGGTTAAGCGATAGCGGATATCTTCATATATCTAGGTGATCCTAAATTAAAATGAAGCCATTCGGTCATCCGACATGGCTGCCACGATGAACATATTAAAAATCTTGTCGCCATTAATTCTCCTGAATTGATGGTCAAATTGGTATGTGTTTTTCCCCGAAAGTCGTCCCAAGTGGTGTCGTGTTTGGCCTTAATGAAAAAAGTGCTGAACTAGCATTTACTAAGGCTGACACAACGACAAAAGTGACAGTTCTATCGTCAAAGATATCAGAGATGGTTTCAACAATCAGCAAGTAAAAAAGAAGAAATGGTTTTATCTTTAATTCATACAAAAAGAACAAATTATATGCCGACAGCATTGCCCCAGTCCCTTCTAGAGACTCTTGATTGGACATTAATTTGATTTGTGAGAAATTAAATTAAACAAATATATTAGCGCTGTAACCTTTATTACTGACTACAGATGAAGTAAGTAAACTTTCATTTTTAAAAAAAAAAATAATTCTTTAAATATTTAAATCTTTCACATAATTAAAACTTTTTATATATCGGTCACATAGGTCAGCCTACACTATCCGTGGGTACAACATTAGTGAATAGAGGTCGGTTCGTCAGTAGTTATGCACTTTTGGGAATTTAAATTTGCTTAATATTATGGGGTTATAGTCTACATTTCTTGTAGTATATATATGGACATATTAACATAAATACACAATGCATGGCTTATACTGTTTCTTGTACATGACATAATACAGAGTCTTTATAATACTGATATGGACGTGTGGCGGAGTGCTTTATGACACGCAC
This sequence comes from Unio delphinus, assembly GCA_029339505.1. Taxonomy (NCBI): domain Eukaryota; kingdom Metazoa; phylum Mollusca; class Bivalvia; order Unionida; family Unionidae; genus Unio; species Unio delphinus. The sequence goes on from JAQISU010000153.1 coordinate 2,471,532, forward strand.
CTTTACAGATCGCTCATATCTCGCCTCTCTCCACGTGGGTTCGAGATTCAGAGTTTGCTAGCCACCTTCGGGAAGGAACAAATTTGATCGTGTAAAGGAAGTTGATGCCTAATGAAAATAACAGGAACAAAAAGAACAGTCAAGAAAATCAGAAGGTGGTTGGCTTAGTCCATCAACCCCTAAGTCAATATTGGTCAATTTGGTGTGTTGATGGTTTGGGGTATGATATCACCTATTCATGAAGAATTTGCCATCAACTCCCAAATCTGTATTGGTGTTTAATTATTCATCAAACATTGTCATCAACTCTCATATCTCAGATCTGTATTGGTGCGTTTGGGCATCATATCTCGTGTTCATCAAACATTACCATCAACCCACAAATATGTAATCGTTTGTTGGATCACATCACATATTCATGAACATTACCATCAGCCCAAAAATCTATATTTGTGGATACTGGTTTGTGTTTGCGCGTGTGCATGTGTGTGTGTGATTTGGATTTGTAACGTAGCTTAAACGATTTTTCAGTCATATCGCTATGATGTCTGCAGTGCGACGGTTTACATTGATGTATATCTAGCACTGAGGCATCATGCCGTAGACATGTAGCATCATGTCGTGTCCCACCCAGTCACGTTAACCTGACATCAAGCCGATTCAATTAACCCTTCGTGATTTCCTTTTCAGCTACATTATGTTATTCTGAATTGTGCTTATATATATATATATATATATATATATATATATATATATATATATATATATATATATATATATATATATATATATATATATATATATATATATATATATATATATATATGTATATGTATGTATGTATGTATGTATGTATGTATGTATGCATGCATGCATGCATGTATGTATGTTTCATGGCATGCCACAACAATATTGGCTATAAGAGACCCGTGTGCCTGGCTACACAATGACATATACAAAGTTCAAGACCTGATCATGTAATGATAACAAAAGGAAGAGTAAAGGGGCCAGTGTTTTATTGTCAAGATGACCTCAGCTTGAATTTTTTGTCTGTATTACAATTCAAGTTTTTGGTTCCATTTTGGTCAATACGCCGTTTTGACCATATGAATTCCAATGAGTCCAGCAGGAACTGCAAACTATACTTAATTTTAAATGAAAAAATATTATGATACAGTATTGCACTTACGAATCGGAAAAGAACTTTAACGAATAATGTCATTTGTAGTTTGTAAAACTTCAATAGAAACTGACCAAGCTAAATGTATTTCGGAGCTAGTTTCAGTGTGTGTATGTGTGTGTGATTTGGATTTTAACGTAGCTTAGGTTCGAACCCGCGACCTTTAGCATCTGAGGCGGACGCTTTGAAGACTTGGGCAACCGGAGTGGTCCGAATTGTGTTTTAATTTCATCTACTCATCAAACATTACGAAACACAAAGTGCATCGTTTTTTCACAACCGTATTATTCGTGGTCAAGCCAGCACTTACATAGTCGTTTGATCGAATTGTACGAGCTGAGTAGCCAAGAAATTATTTGAGAGAATAGATTTAAACAGAACGGTTAACCGTAAGGAATAAATTACATTTTTCTTCTGACAACAGGGTACAGAAGGGCTAGACTGTGCTATGAGACTCAGTCTACATTATGTATCTGACCAATAATTGTTACAATAGCTTCGTTATACTATTCATATCTAAATCCTCAGATGCAATGAAGAATACAGATTTGCACGTCTGCCTTGTCGTATTTGTTTACATTAGAATTAACGCTATACTATCAGCTTAATTTTCAACAGTCAGCTGAATAGGAAGTCGAGTTCAAGATTACCGTGGTACATGAATGAGTACGTTTTGGATATCCTGGAGGATACCAACTAAATGTTATCCAACTCCAGTAACAAAAAAAACTTTCTAGATTAATGTCAAACTTTGAATTGATGGATTTATAATAATAATAATAATAATAATAATAATAATAATAATAATAATAATAATAAACACATATTATCACTCTATTCAACATGATTGGCATATGCAAGATGTGATACAGCATCCAGAATTAAGTGAGCCTACTACAAATTAATAATAGACTCGACTGCAACGTTTTGAAATTTCTGTACGAAAGCGTTGTAAATATGTGCGCGAATGTGTTCATTATATGGTGTACTGATCAATGGGCTTTTAACTGAGATAATCGTCTATGGAAAACAATTTAATAGGAACGTTGTTGTCTTTTTTTTTTTTTTCTTGAGTAAACCCTTAACACAATGCTTCGTACATGCCTTTAACAAATATTTAATTGAGAAAGCGGCCCATCATTGACCGCAGGGACCAGTAAACAATATGCCGATACATAGAAACAAAAGCGTGTTCTTTTTTTGTTACCTTGGTCTTGTACTTTGCAACTGCATCCGTAGATTAGGAGATTCACTTTTTCCATAAGATCATGCATCGTTCTTCTACCATGAACTCCATGGCCCGTATTTACCCTAGACGTCACGACAAATCATTGGTGAACGTAAACGCGCCCTTCACCGTGCATGGGACTGCTTACATCAGATTAGAACGTATTTAGAATAATAATAATACACACCACTCCTTAGTATACAAGGGATGAATATTTAGAGCTTTCTATGATCGGTCAACAGTGAACAACTCCAATCACACATATCATAATAAGACCTCTTTCATAGTCCAGACGTCCATGACCATTATGCCTTATGACAGTTGAACTAGATAGACATCCTGCATAACTAACATGACACGGGAAAAATGGGAGTACTCAATAGATAGAAAGGAATGGGGATCGATATATTCAGATTTGTTTTTATCATAAGGCAGGTATCGACATGTTACCAAACCTTCAAGTCTGCCATAAAAATATTCCAAACGTTGATAGTCCAGCGTAATTCGCCATATATATTTCAAAAATACGATCAAGGTAGACTACCATCGGCTACAACATTACCGTATGACAGATCTGAATGTATCGTGCCAAAGTACAGTTTGATATTTAATGAGATATATACGGTAGGCTTAGAGCTGTGTAATCTAAAGAGGGGAGAAAGAAAAAAAGACCGACGATTAATATCAGGTCAGGCAGAAAAATTACCTTTATTTTGTTGCCACTTGATATGTATGTATTGGTTTTAAATGATCTTAATTAAAAGCGAGGTGTCTAATATAACTATAAAAAACGGTGTGACAAAATAAATTCTAACAGTTGTATGTAAATAGTGAACAACTCAATAAAACGAATAAAATGTTGTTGTCCTATTGACGAATCTAAGAATGTAGTCACAGCAGTGAAGACATTGTTTTGAATAGTCGCAGAGATCATTAGATTCACATTGTAAGGAAAACGACACAGAAAAAAAAGAAGTAGGACTGAAATACATATATAGCGAGTCTTGTATGTCAGTTTATCTTGTCTGGAAGTTTAAAAAAAAAATAAATTTCATAATAATGCTGTGTAACATTGGTGGTCAAAAACTGTTTCACACAACAACAACAACAACATAAAGGCAGCAAAAAGACAATGACTAAGCTTGCGACACTTCGTTCATTTCAACCCATATATGTTCAGTTATCGTTCTTGTTTTATATTGTCTGTCTTTATATTTTTGTGTTTCTGTCCTTTTCTAAAAATAAATAAAGTTTAAACCGAATCACAGTACCTTCATCCAGACTAAAAGCATTTATGTTGTTGTTGTGAAGACATATAAATGCCGTTCCCATGGTTTGATCTTAGAAGTGTGTACACTTTGTAGGTAGAAATGCCGTTCCCATGCTACGATAATAGAAGTGCGTACACTTTGTATGTAGAAATGCTGTCTTTATATGACGATATTAGAAGTGTGTACGCTTTGTAGAAATGCCGTTCCCATGTTACAATATTAGATGTGTTTGCACTTTTTATGTTGAAATGCCGTTTTGACATCACGATATTAGAAGTGTGTGTACACTTTGTATGTACAAATGCCGTTCTCATGTTACGATATTATGTGTACACATTGCCTGTAGAAATGCCGTTCCCATGTTACGATATTAGAAGTGTGTACACTTTGTATGGTAGCTTCTGATTCATCCAGCATTATTAGTGACAATCAGTGGCAAACAAATCTCAGCCAAGATTAAAGTCAAAGCAAAGGAACTGGAAACAGTGAGCCAGTTCAAATATCTTGGTTCCATAATCACCGAAGAGGGATCAAGAGCAGAAATTTTGTCACGAGCAGCACAAACAACGGCAGCTATGTCAAAGCTAAGACCCATCTGGAAAGACAAGAATATGTCTGAAAAACTAAATTCAGACTATTTAGAGAACTAGTCAGCTCAGACTTTTTATATTCATGTGAGGCCTGGACCCTGACAGCAGAATTATAACAAAGAAGGCGCTTGAAATGAGATGCTGCAAAACAATCCTTGGCATCTCTTACATGGACCACACCACAAATGAAGTGCGTAACACCATCAGGCGAAAAGAAAGCCGATATGAAGACCTTCTCACCGCCGTCAAAAATAGAAAGATGAAATGGTATGTCCATATCACTAGAACCAACAGTCTATACACAAAGGTGCTGCAGGACAGTGTCCAGGGTGATAGAAGGAGAGGTAGACAGAGAAAAAAAGTGGGCTGACAACATCACAGAATAGATTATGAAAAGTTTTGCGGAGACACCTGATCGAGACAAGTGGATGGAACTGGTCAGATGTTCAGCAACACAATGCCCCGACAACCACACAAGGTCAAGACACTGAAAGAAGAAGAACGCTGTGTATGTATAAATGCCTTTCCCGTGTAAGTATATTAGAAGTATGTACACTTGGTATGTAGAAGAAGAATGTTTGTGTAGACTAAAGCATACAGCAGTTCCTTTGAAGTTACTACCCATTATAGTTCGTCACATTTTATTACCGGAATCGATCTTCATATAACTGTCGTGCAACTCTTCCTTTTCATTCGTTTCTTTTTTGTTGTTGTCTATTTAAATTTTGCTCAGAAAATAGGCAAGCAATAAAAAGAGAATTTAAAAGAAGAGGAAACTAAATCTAATTGTTCCTGGCTTGAATTTGAATTGTATGGAAATTAGCGTTCTTGGGGTAGTTTCTGATTTTGGGGATTAGGGTGGCGTGCATGTTTTGTACAAAACTGTTAATCAAATGGGCGGTTAGTTTGTACTTTGCTCAATTTCCACCTTTATCGCCACAGTCGTGATATCCATTTGGGATTCTGAGCAAACATACGTCATTTCTGTAAATATTGGATCACGTGTTTTTTGGGAGTCCAAAATCCATTTTGTATCAAGAAAGAAAAGAGATATTCATAAACTGTACAAAAATATCACACATTTCGACTCCAAATGAAGACCTACTCCATGACCTTCTTGAACCTGTAGCCCAGAAAATCATATTTACTATGCATCTTTAGAATCAAACATTATTCAAAAGCTGAAAATGCATACCGTTTTTTAAAAAAATCTGTATATTAATCTAAGTTTACAAGTTTGCAAGAAACTGTTCATCACGTACGAAATCGTCTGCTTCCGAAAGTGTCAACTTAACGCTTGAAAGGGATTCTCAGGAAATTCACCTGCGTATTTAGTCTGTTTCTAAAGTCTTAAGCAATTTTTTTCCCATATTCAAGACGTTGTAAACACATTACATCCTTTCTATGATGTTGCTCTTCCACATAATAGCTTATTTTTTAATTATAAAATGTTGAACTTTACTAATGTTTTTACAAGATCGTTCAGTTTGCTTAATATCTGTTACCATTTATTGGCATTGTTACGTTAAATTTTATACAACTAATTATAAACCTGGCCTAACTTCTCGACTGAACTGCTGACAGAAACAGTCGAAATTAATATATTTAACTTATATAGATAAACGTTACATCTTTTCAAAAGCTGTGCGCAGAATAAGCCAACATATCGCGAGTCATGAAAAGACGGGGGTGGTATTCTGTGTGTCCAAAATTAATATTATTTTGAACAGAATATTCTGGTGACAGCTGCCACTTTTCAAATGGTAAACATTGCAGTATTTTATTTTCGTCAATCGGTTGAATTCGGTGCGCGTTCCGCTTCGATATTGGAGATGGAAACTTTAATGACCAACAGCATTGTATATCTGACCCTATATATGCTAAACAGACCCATATTTCCATATTAAGGCTTATTTAATTTGTTTACTTTTCTGTATCTCCCATCTCTCAATCAGGATGGTTATATCCTCAAGTCAATACTGTTCGCTCTCTAATATACATATGTATGAAATCAACGAGATGATTTCTAAATATTCAACTTAAACGTAGGATTAAAGTATTAACTTTTCTAAAACTAATTTTCCACGTGAATTATGCCAATTTTTAGTGATATATTTCTTTCCAATATTCTTTTGTCAACCATTCATTATTGTATACATGCTACACTCAAGGACAACCAGTACACAATTAAGAAAAGAAGACAGAAAAAGACACTTGATTACATATAATATAAAATTGGTTAAGTGGCAATTGAACTGCCACCACAAAAATATAATCATTTAAAAATAACGATGGAGAAATCGGTCATTGATTAGTGTCGATCGCAAACCCAAATTAAGTGACTATAAACGTTTTAGTGTTGCGTCTGTTCCCGAAATTGACTACAATGAGCTTGCCAACACACACAAATTTATGTCTGAATAAAGAATTTTAAAAAAAGAAGAGAAACCCAAATCCTTCCAAATAAACAAACAATAATTAAAATATAGTATTTATTGATCCGACGTTCTGAAGTCTGTAGGATTGTTCTGTCATGTTTCTACTGCACACACATCCTGCAATATTTATTTTATCTATGCACGCAGAATTTATACTAACGAAGAATATATATATATATATATATATATATATATATATATATATATATATATATATATATATATATATATATATATATATATATATATATATATATATATATATATATATATATATGCACTAAAACATTATCAGACAGACAGACGGATGGATGGATAGATTAGATGGATGGATGGATGGTCAGATGGATGTGTATATATATATATATATATATATATATATATATATATATATATATATATATATATATATATATATATATATATATATATATTTATTTATAGTGTGTGTGTGTGTGTGTGTGTGTGTGTGTGTGTGATCTAATTTTGTAACAACCGCGGCTTTAAACCAATTGTAAAACGTTTTATCTTTTTTTTTATACTGTAGTCATACAGCCGTAACAAGCACTGACACAGAACGGAGACATAAATATATGCAAATCTAATGTGTTTGCTTTATACTTAAATATACAATCAGAAGAAACACTACGTTTTGGCATTCATTACTAAATATTTAAATTGTGAAGTGTACACTTTTTATAATGCCACTCCTGACTTCGTTAAACATTACAATAAAATGTTTTCACTTCACTCATGAAATCTTTCCTTATATACTAGAAAACGTAGACATTACATATATATTTTGTATGGGTTTTGTAAAAATTCACACAATTCTATTAGAATTTGCTTTCTCTATTTTCTACAGGCGTTAAATAAGTTGTGCAACGTATTATATTAATCATAAAATTATAATATACTATTGTTTTAATTGGATTCAAACTAAAATGTTTATAATGGCTACAACATTTTTTTTTTTGGGTGGGGAGGGTTTACATAAAGTGTTTTTCGCATTAGAACGCAATGTAGAACTCCTCTCTGGCGTATTTAAAGTTGTATTATCAACAAATAAAGGAATAAGGTTCAGATGTGAATTATTATAAGTATATGCATGGTTGTTTATTGATGGCTATAGAAAAGCGATCATCGGATATCTGACGTATACCTTTGTTGACATCTTAATTACTGTATGGCAAGTAGAAGCATGCTGCCAACACACAGTCGCGTATTATGGAGATTCATACGATAAAAAATTAGAGGTGTTAGTTGAATAAAAGCAACACTATTAATATCAGGTCAGGCAGAAAAACGAATCGTATTTTTTGCCACCTGATATGTATGTATTAGTTTTAAATGATCCTACTTAAAGGTGAGGTGTCTAATATCTGTATAAAAATACACGGTTTGACAAAATAAATTGTAACAGTCGTATGTCAATAGTGAACAACTCGATAAAGCAAAGAAACTGTTTTTGTCCTATTGAGAAATGTAAGAATGTAATCACTGCAGTGAAGGCATACATTGGTTTTGATGGTCGCAGATCCAATTAAATTGATAATGAAGGGAAAATAACACACACAAAAAAAGAAGTAAGACTAAAATTCAAAGTGTAGTAAGTCTCACATATTCATTTATCCTACAAGAAAGACACACACACACACACACGCACATACACACACATACATACATACACACACGCGCGCGCGCGCACGAGTAATTTATTTGATGCGAAAAATGCCTTTCCCATGTTAAGTCTTAAGACGATATGTTAGACGTGTGTACGCTTTGTATGGATACAAATGTTTTTTTTTATATTTTTTTTTTATTTGTAGACTGGCCATTCTGCATTTTAACGCTCTTTTGAAATAATTAGCATTGACAGTTGTACATGTTTCACAGACAGATTTTTCATAAATGTGTTTGTGCAATTTCCATTGTATTGTTGTATGATTAATTACATTGAGATTCGGCTCAGAAACAGGCTGGTAATACAAAATTAAATTCAGAGGAAGAGGAAACTTGGCCTATTGTTTCTTTCGTATAAATTTGAACAGCAGAGAATATTGAGTGGTACTGGGGCGGTCAATTTTTGTGCATGCTTGTTGTGTACCCACCCACATTCACATAATGAATGGGTAGTTTTAAACAATTTCGTTATTTCTTTAACTTTGAAAAAATATTTTTTTTTACCGTTTTACGTTTTATTTTAAGCGAAATTTTAACAAAATGAAAATAAAGCTTTAAAATTAAGTTTAATTCTAAACGAGTTTAAGAATTTGCTTTATAATTATTTTTAAAAAAAATTGTTGTTTGATACATCAAGTTTAACACACGACGAAATTTTTCTGATGAGACGTTTCGTTGTCATACATTATTTTGATATAATTTCTTTTCATTTTTCATTTTATTTATTTCATTATGTGTCAGTAGTACTTTTTAATTTGTTCTTTCACGTTTTTAGCTAAAATTGTTATTTAGTTTTCTGCAAATAGTTTATTTTTTTATTGTAAAGATAATTTTTATTGGGTTTTGTAAAATTATATTATATATTTTCATTTAATATCTTCTTCAGGTATTAACTAAACTTCGTAACCTATTATACACAATATACTATCATATTTATGTTTAAAATTACATTAAAATCAATCAATTAATTTAATAAAATCAAATTAATCAAAATCCATTTATATAGCTCTCTCGCGTATTAATCAAATCCATTTCTATACCTCTCGCACGTATATAAAAACAAAGTTAAAATTTCTTCATAGCCATTAAATATTTTGGTAAAGCCTCAGCATTCGTTTCACTCGTTTTGACTTTTTTTTTCTCTTTAAATGTATGTATGGTTTGATTATTGTCACCATCAAAGTTAAATTTACATGCATTGTTAATCCTTTAAATAAATTATTTAATTTTAATTTCGACCTTTTATTAACCAATTGAAAATATAGTTAATTGAGGTCACTGATACAAGAATAACACTCAAAATTATCAAAAACTTGGCATTGCTCGTAGAGACTCTAGATGATATGACTCCCCCACCCATTGTTATCAGTATTGTTGATTTAAATATATTTTCATATAATTTATAATTCTTCCAATACATAGAGCACAATAATCATTTAATTCTGTAAAGTTATGTGTTGTCTTAGTATAGAGTTATGATGTTATATTATAATAATTTGCTGGTCCAAACTCTCGTATGCAAGCATGGGAATCAAGATTAGCATCAATCCCAATCATACTTAATTATCTTTTTTTTCCCTTCAGATATTTCAGATAGAACCTAGCAAAGCTGATTTAGATATATATATATATGGAATAACACATTCCATATATATATATATATATATATATATATATATATATATATATATATATATATATATATATATATATATATATAAACACACACATACATACATGTATATATATATATATATACACACACATACATACATGTATATATATACCATTTACTAAAATCCACTTCATCATTAAAATTAGAGGATGGGAACTGGAAACAGTGGGACAATTCAAATATCTTGGTTCCATAATCACCGAAGAGGGACCAAGAGCAGAAATTTTATCACGAGCAGCACAAACAATGACAGCTATGTCAAAGCTAAGACCCATCTGGAGAGAGACAAGAATATCTGTCAGAAAACTAAAATCGGACTATTGAGAGCACTAGTCATCTCAATCTTTCTGTATTCATGTGAGGCCTGGACTCTGACAGCAGAATTACAACGAAGAATCCAGGCACTTGAAATGAGATGCTACAGAACCATTCTTGGCATCTCTTACATGGACCACATCACAAATGAAGAAGTGCGAAACACCATCAGGCACAAAGTAGGCCATAATGAAGACCTCTTCACCACTGTCAAAAAGAGACAGCTGAAATGGTATGGCCATGTAGCAGCAGAGAGGGTGAACAGACCACGTTTTCAAGCAAAAATAAGGCTTACAGATCATGTTTTCGAGCAAAATATGGCCTATAGACTACGTTTTCAGACAAAAAATAAGGCTTCCAACAAAATCTCATTTAACCAAAAAAAAAGTCTCCATTTTTGCAAAACGGAGATTTTACGATTTTTTAATCAATTTTGCTCGCAACGATGTGGTCATCCACCCTCTCTGCTGCTAAAGTTTTCAGTTCTGGGTTAATAATTCTTTTACGATTTCAACCGAATATTTGATCCAGTCCGATACGATATCGTGTCCGAGGATCATGTAGATTTATTGTTGCGAATCCGTGCGGAGTCGACTGAGCATGACTAAAGAAATCTCGAAATTGATTGAAGTCCATATCAGAGCACCATGTCTGCCAAATATTTCTAAGAGTATGAGTATCAACTCCGTTGAATACAGCAAGAATATTGCAGTTATCTCTGATGACTTTTGGAACCTGAGTGTAGCGTTGAGTGACATATATCACGTCAGTGTTTTTATGCCTGCCTCTGGAAAAGATCCTAGCAGGATTTTTTTGGTTATCCAACATTATATCGTCGTATACGACTAAATTGTTAATATCTCCATCAATATCATCAATACTCGGTGCTTCATCGATATCGGTTATAAAATCAATGGCGTTCTCACCCTTAATTTCTGATGCATTCTCGTTAAAATCCTTTAACACTTCATAACATCGTTGATCATCTACGCTAGGGGCAATTAAATACAACTTATCCCACTTCATCCATCTCATTATTAAATTGAGCAACAATTGCGTTTTACCGGATCCAGATGGCCCGATTATAATCATCCGGATAGAGTTTGGTAGCGCTGCATGATGCTTAACTGGTTCTCTTGTTTTAGTCGCTGAAAAATCAATTATATCCATATTTCTATACATAAATTATGGATCTATATTGTATGAAGTGTAAAACGCGTACTAGCACAAATGATGTGACGACGGTTACAACTAAAAATAACAGATCAGCGCTTTCTGGTAAATGCGTGCAATGTGGTACAAAGAAATTTAGATTTGTGTCTATGAGATCTGATTTAAAAAAAAACGAGGAGGTGATATCGCAGCCAAATTGGCAAAGCTCCCTGGAACCCCATGGGCAAAGTACCCCGGAGAAAAGCACCTTCCAGGATATAGCTACTGTGGACCGGGAACCAGACTTGATATCAGACTCAATGATCAAAATCAGTCCCGACCCGGTGAAGAACCAATAAACGCCATTGATAAGGCCTGTCACCTTCATGATGTTGCTTATAAAAGCAGCAACCTGCAACACAGGCATCTAGCAGATGTGAAATTAATTCATGCGTTAAATGCTATTCCTGATAAATCCTTCAAAGAAAAATTGTCTTCATTTTTGATAAAATCGGCTATGAAAAGTAAATTGATGTTAGGTGCTGGTAATTAATAATATGGAATCAATTTATTATTCCCCAAGAGGATACTGGAGGGGTAAATCAGCAGTCCATAAACTCGCTAGTGCTGCAAAAGTGAAAAAAACCACTGCGGCTAATTGGTTATCCAAACAGGCACTATGGCAAATTTATCTACCACCGCCTAAACAAATTCAATTCTCGCATTTTGATGTGACCGCTCCTAATGAAGTTCATCAGGCTGATATATTATTTCTGCCACATGATCGTGGTTACAAATACGCTTTAACCGTAGTTGATATTGCAAGTCGATACAAAGAAGCAGAACCGTTAAAAACAAAATCAGCCACTGAAGTTGCTTCTGCATTTGAAAGGATTTATCGACGAGGTCCTCTGCGTTGGCCAAATCTGTTACAAGTTGATCCTGGCAAGGAATTTCAGGGTGTAGTGTTATCAACAATGAAACATCACAATGTCACCATACGACGAGGGCATACTGCGCTACATCGCGATCAGGCCATTGTAGAACGATTTAATCGGACGATTGCTGAGCGGTTATTTGGATATCAATACGCAAAAGAATTCATTCAAGAAAAGCGATCCCGTGAATGGGTTAAAAGATTACCATCTGTGATTACTGCACTGAATAACGAGATTACTAGAACAATCAACATGAAACCTATCAACGCGATTAAAATAAAGTCAATACCCGTACAACCACAAAAAGATTTCAAAGAACCAATTCTTGGTAGTAATGTCATTGTGAGGTACTTATACGAACCAGGAGAGCTTGAAGGGGGTAGAAAAAGGGCTACTGATCCTATTTGGAGCGTCACTACGCATAAGATATCTAGTATAACACGATCAACTGGTAGACCTCCAGTCTATAAACTGGATTCAACTGCCCCTCAGCGGGGTTTTACTCGACAACAACTACAAGTGATTCCCGAGGATACTCAATTGCCACCGCATGGTCTTAACTAGCACCGTTGCGTCTATTGCACTCAAGACAAGTCAACATCACATTGTTTCTGACATGACCGAGATAGTTATTTTTTCTGTCTACGGTGAATTGGCGAGGATCCTTATCCGAATACTGCCAACGCATTATACAATTGCAACTCGCGCAGTGATTATTCTGTTGTTTCTTCAAAGTGATTATTAATTTAGCATCAATATCAAATTCTCGTTGTTTTTTTTTTGTCCTGTTGTTTGTAACCGGAGAGTTTTTTATCAATAATTTTAACATCAATATCATCCATTGTTGTGTCATTATCATCGAAAACAACTCTTCGAAGTTGGTTTATTTTTCGTACTCTGGATACTGCGAGATAGACTAAATTCGACCATTCGATGTGATTATCCACCATCCAAACAATTGTATTCGATATAGTCAATCCCTGTGAAGAGTGTATTGTTGCTGCGTATCCTAGCGTCCACGGGGATTTATTAGCACGCAATGCATTTTCGACGACGCTGATATCAACCAGCACAATATCATTTAATACGAGAATTTGTTTTTCACTCTGTCCTGGAATATCAACTTCAATGTTCTGTTTTCGTGTATCCGATGGCCTATAACAAAGGGGTACTGGAAGCGTTGCAAATTTTTCTTTATGCAATTCAAATAGCTTCATCTGAAGTGTGTCCCTGACTATTTTTCTACTTGCAATTATCAAATCGTTTGGTCTCCATGTTTCCCAGAAATCATTCATTGGAGTTTCTGAAATCACTTCACGCGCTATTTCGCATTGGATTCTATCCGGTTGTAATCTAATTAGCGCTTTGAATTCTCGTAATCGTTCATCAATTGATCTATAATCAGTGGTAATTTCTTCATAATAGTCTACAAAACCCCTTAGCCATTCATGTGGAGATGCACCGACAAATGGTGGTGGTTGGCCGTGATCACCGCACATGACGACTTTTGTGTTTTTGTTTAACAACCACTCAAGAAATTTTTGTAATACATCTAATGAGACTGTGCATATTTCATCCCAAATTATGATTTCAGGAATGAATTTATCACCCTTACGCTCAGGAGTCCATTGGTCACCCTTCCATCGAAAGAAGCTGTGATAAGTACAGGCATTTACCCCTCGTTGTTTCATCTCTCTGGCGAGTCTGTGAGTCGGTGTTAGAACAATCATATTTGACCGACGAAATAATTCGATTGCACGAGTTGTCTTTCCTGACCCACCACAACCGTTTAAATAAACTGTCTTATATCTACATATTGGATCAGATACCGGTGGTGCATTAGAAAATTCTGATTGAATTTCAATACGGTTACAACAAAGATATTTATCATCCATGGCAACGTCTGCGGATTCACAATACTCATGTAGCATCTCCTTTTTAAATCGCCAACGCCCCCAATTTTCTTCGGGATCTGTGAATGCCGCTACAGCTGATTTGTACTTATTATGTATATACATCGAATCAGTGGCTACTCTAACCGCGGTATTAGGAAATCTATTTATCATCGAAAATAGATTAATAGAAGCATAGGCTAGCATTGAACTTCTCAAATGTGTGTACTGGGAATTATATCCATCACAGTAGGTAACAACCGTACCTAATTTCTCACCATTGGATAGAAAAGCATCCTTACGGGATACAAGTTTTCCCTGTTTCATTAAATCCGCTACAATAAAATCGTATTCAGCGACATCTATGATCAACCGCGAAGAATATTTTGCATTGTCGTATCGTCCACCCTGGGTAAATTTACCGATTATTCTTCGTCCGAGATCCTTTGCTTGTTCTTTTTTACTTTCAAATAACTTCTTAGACCAATTTATGATTTCTTCTTCACTGAAATCTGGACACTGTTTTCGTAGTTCGCTGATTATACGATCTAGATCGGGTTGTGGTAGCCAAACTTCTTTCTGAGCTCGATAGCATATAATAGCCTCGGAAACAATCAACGATATTAGCATACCACAATCAATCATATATCTCAATAGCACTATTGGCATCCAGTGTTTTTCAGATAGGTGTCTACCGAGCCAAACATAACTACACGGATGTAACCCTGTAGCTAATTCAAATGATATCACACGAGCGAATCCGGTTAAATCAAAATCAGGCAATGGTCCATTAATCGCAACACGAGTCATTTCATGCGTGGGGTGTCCAAATCGTTTGAAGTACTCAGCGCATTCCCCATATCCGAGAAAACTTCCGGGATAACACGCGGCTATATCAATTGAAATCATACCATCACGTAAGTATTTCGTATTCCACAGTCCTCCATGACCAAATTCGACGCAACTCAATTTAACATCCTCGAGAAAATCACTTCGTGTTGGACGCCATGAGTTTTTTTCTCTTGCGAAGTGAACTACCACTGATGGAATAGTAAAACTATCCGTGAGTAGTTTTTCATGGGAATTCTCCGGTGAAAAATCACTAGCGATTTTTCTCATTCTGTTATCTAATTCTTCAATGCGATATAATTCACCATTTGGTTTTACAAATTGATCGAATCCTATTTCGGGATCTTCATCACTTCTAAGTAACCACACTGACACAGGATCATCTTTACACAACGCATGAATAGCATCGAATAATCTCTCTTCATAGAAAACATCCCCGACGAACTCCTTAGGGATATATTTCACGGTTCTATCTCGTGGAAATATTGTTACCGCAGGTGTCCACGCGTGTTTGTTATGATCAATAATCTGTGTTGGGGCTCCTCGCGATTGATATTTCGGTTCGTATAATACTTCTCCGGTTATTGCTGTTACTGATATTGGGAATTTTAATGATGCTTCTAATTTAGCTATATCAGAAATCTTTGCACCATGCTGTTTCACTGTCAGTTCCCACTCGGTTATTTTCCTACGTCGCAGATCAGTTAGTTTATTTCCTCGGGATGCATTTGTGAAGTGTTCTATTATTCGTTCTGCTACACAATTCAGTGAACTAGAATATTTCATAGGAGCTAGTTTTGCGATATCGGGTTTATCATTTAACGGATATATCCCATAAACCATTGCTGTTACGGGATAAGATCTTTCGTAGTATGGCTTATCGATTCCGGTTAGAATTCCTGGTTTGGAATCTCTACTCACAATGACAGCTTTTTTATTCTTGAGGATTGGTTCAAATTTATCCCTAATAATCCATTTACCATCGACTTCGATAATGAATTTGATTCGGAAAAAATGCCGTTTTTCCCCAACACGTGAAATTATCACTGCTGCTTTTTCATCACTCATGGTAGCATCAACAACACCATCAATTCGAAATGTTGACCAACAATAAGATGCTCCATCACGCTTGAATTCATTAAAACAGTCTCTGATTTTACTAATCATGGCTTTGTCAAGAATTGTATTCTTTGGTGTATTAGAAACTATATCGAGATTGAATTGAGCATCTTTCCAGGGTAATCTCTTGGACGTTTTTTTTGGTTTATCGAGATTAAATTTAGGACTTATTTTCAATAATCTCTTAAACTCTTTCATGTTTCCGTCTCTTGGACGTTTGAGATTAAATTTAGGATTAATTTTGTTACGTTTTTTTGGTTTATCGAGATTAAATTTAGAACTAATTTTTAATAATCTATTAAACTCTTTCATGTTTCCGTCTCTTGGACGTTTGAGATTAATTTTGTTACGTTTTTTGGGTCTATCGATATTAAATTTAGGACTAATTTTTAATAATCTCTTAAACTCTTTCATGTTTCCGTCTCTTGGACGTTTGTTACGTTTTTTGGGTTTATCGAGATTAAATCTAGGATTGATTTTTAATAATCTCTTAAACTCTTTCATGTTTCCGTCTATTGGACGTTTTTTGGGTCTATCGAGATTAAATCTAGGATTGATTTTTAATAATCTCTTAAACGCCTTATCAGCATTTTTCGAAGGCGTTCTCCTTAATTCCCTCATGCTATAATTAAAACAAGCATTTAAATGAAAGATTTTTATATAATGAATCACTGCAAGTGGCTTATGATTGGATCAATAACCCCGTGTAACAAATCATGCAGAAATGAGTTCTGTGGGTATCATATGCAAAGCTTTCGTCGTGGAAGCCTTGGTCCGTTACCTTGTATTCTATGTGGAGTTGGGGTCAGGGGAAAATCTCAGTTGTGTCTAAATTGCGGTGGTAAGCGATACAGGGAATTGAAGCGTTATTATGATAAAAGAATAAAAAATGGACAATCAATCAGAAATTTTGACCCTGAAAAGGTCCTTGACCCTGACAACATCAAGGATAAAATCATAAGAACCCCTCAAGACTACATTGAAAGATTCATTATTGAACCAAACGATGAATTAGACAAACAATAGTATAATATATAAATAAACCAAGAATTCAGACCACACCCTGTGATCACAAATTATGAAGCATCCAGTGATGGTGTTGTAAGAAACCGCAGACTGAAGAAACCAGTTGGTGTTGTGAATAATCAAGGGTATTTGATGTTTGGTGCTGGAAAGAAGAAATATTACTGCCATCGTTTCGTGTACGAGTGTTTCCATGGATTGATCGAGGATGATTCTGTCATTGATCACAAGGATTCTAATCCGAAAAACAATTCTTTATCAAATCTGCAGGCTATCACACAAAGTGAGAATACCAAACGAGGAAAGACTGGCACTTGTTCAAAAAAAGCGAGACCAGTAAAATCTTTGAATACAACAACTAACGAAGAAAAAATATTTCAATCATTATATGAAGCCGGTAGGCACTTCGATATTTGTAGAGCCTCAGTACGATTTGTTGCAGAGGGGATTTATCGATCGGCTATTTCAAAGGGGACTGGACAGAAAATTCGATTTAGTTACGTCTAATGCGTCATATTTTTCATTTAGAAATATATCATTATTATAGAATAATGAATTCTGAAAACATGAATAGCATCATATCCGAGATTTCAAAATTGAAAAGTTGGGATATTGAACTATCAGATGGGTTAAATCCTGATCAAATCATGTCTGATTTTCAGGATATAGAATACGGAGTTAGCACTAACAAGTATATGCTACCAAAGAAGTATGCGCTCATCAAAAGAATTCAGAATTCTATTCGGGACTCTCTCGCATTTTCCAGTGACGTAAGTGTGTTCGCTCCGTTGTATACCATCGTAGAACGAATACGAAAAGAATTGGGGTACGAATACGAATTGAAAAAGGAGGTTAATTCTAAAGTCAGAAACCTACGGGCGTTAATTCAAGAAAATGAACAATTTTGATTGACCATTTATCATTATTTGATTGTGACCGTCCCTCATAGAGATTTTAATTTTTTTTTAGCATTTTTTGATTAAAAATGTCAAAATCAGTGAAAATATTTCACACTGAATAAAAATTGTTGAACGGCTCAGATTGATCAATAAAAACAACAATGCGGAATCGGCACATTACATTTTATTATTATATGAAAAAGTGCCGTTTCCGCACTGATCGTAGAAGCTGTTATAGGATGAAATAACGCTTCCATGATCGTGTTAAAAATTAACTGACATGTCTGACATGTAACAAAAAGTGTTTTCGTCTGTTAGGTCGGATTGAAAAATTGTTTTGCAATTGAAAAATTGTTTCTGATTTCAAATAATGGTCAATGAAGCATTAACAACCCGATTGGCTCGTGAACGACTGGATGCAATCAGGAGATTTGTACCAATTCGTGACTCTGTACGGAATAAACTACAACAACGACAGAGTCTTCAGACTGATTTTGCTGCGGGATCTGAAGAATTGTTTAAACCAGTAACCACAGCAACGAAGGAGATAGAGCGTGCTATACTGGGAGATGTTCCCGAGACGGGGAAATCTGTTATGGGTGAACTCGAAAAAATAGCAGCGAAAACTGAACAAACAAAACAAATGGAATCAAAAGAAATAGTAGATGATTTACGCGTGATATTTAACGAGGCGGGTTTAGCAGCGATTAATAAGACTAATTCAACAGAAATTCCTGCGCTTGTTGTTACGTCCTATGAAAACAGAAAAAATATGTTGAAACCAGAACATCATAAGTTTGTTAGAAATTTAGATCATTGGGCTGATATATTCTACAAAATCAAAACTGAAAAAACAGGTAGAATTAAGAAGAAGGATAACGCATCATATATTGAATATATCAATGCGGTGGGTATAGTGTATAAACAATACGAAGAGTTTAAACAACAACAAAAACCGCAAAAATTGCGAGGAAGGCGACAGCAACCTGCAAAGAAAATATCTTTTTCACCTAAAAAACAACAACTACCACCTGATCGAGATGATGTTTCTAATTATTTACAAGAAACCGATTTAGAAAAAATGAATGAAGCAACTGGTTATAGCGGAAGTGGATTGCAAAACGCTAGCGTTGGAAACTCTTCGAGGGAAAATCCTTGGATTTCATGTCCTGGTAGTGTTCTCAGTGATATATCACGATTAGAAGTTCTTGTAGGAGGTTTCCGAGCTGGAAACAACTCACCGGAAATAATTAATGAAGCATCTGATATCTGTAGACGTTTATTTCAAGGTGGTATCATAGATATCAGCACATATCGAGATTTCATTGGCGAGTTAGTGGAGGATTATCACAGTGATTAATCACCGGGATTGAATAAAAACGCTAGCGTTTCCAATTGAAAAATGGTTTCTGATTTCAAATAATGATCATACACTACAATCATGATAAACCATCCACCGTCTACGTAGTTAATTCACGGTTTCCGGTTTATAGAGCATACTACGGAGATGGTTTAGGCAATACCATTGCAGGGTTATTTGCGAGAATGGCTCCAAAAGTGATGCCGTTAGCTAAACAACTAGGAATGAAAGCCATTGATGTTATTCGTGATAAGGGTATTAGTGCTGTTGGAGATTTTGCTGGAAAAGCGTTTTCAACTGCGAAGAATAAAATAACATCATTAGTGAGACGAAAAAAGAAACCGGTACCATTGCCATCTACAGCGGAAATGCCTGCAAGTGTTAGTAGAATTATAAATAACGCAGTAGACGAAAAATTAGCGTCGATGGCTTTAACCCCCGACCAAAGCAATATTGCAAATATGATAGCAGGAAGTGGCTTTAAAAAACTACGACGATGAGAATGGAAAAATCGTTTACGATTTCACTATTTAGACTCTGATAAATAGAATAAAATGTTCAAACAGTCACCTGATCCAGCGTTTGATATAGATGCCCCAGTTCGCAAGGATGATTCTGTACGCGATTATCAATATTACGCCTATCATGCCATAGTCTCAAATAGTCGAGCAAGAATTGAACTTCAAGTCCATGATACCAGTAAATACTTTTTGCCCTGTGAAGCGTTTATTGAAGTAGAAGGAGAACTTGTAACAGCTGATGATACTCCTGCTGTACCAGCACCGTATCCAGATGGTACTCAAGTCGGTTTTGTCAATAATGGTATTATGGCGTTATGTGAGAGTGCTAGATATCTCATTGATGGAAAAGAAATTGAGTCCATAGATCGCGATGTTGATGTGGCTACAACAATAATCGGGTTAGCGAGATATTCTGATGATTATACAAGATCAGCAGGACCCTCTATGATGTTTGCAAAAGATGGTAAGAATACCGCTGGAGGAAATCCATTTGTTGTAAGACGACCAAAAAAACGTGATAATAGTGATGCTGATGTCGAGAATATGATTATAAACAACGACGTTAATTTCAATCTAGGAGCCGCAACACGTATTTCAATGTTGCAAGGAGCGCGTAAATCATTTTCATGCGCGATTCCACTGCATCACATATTTGGATTCTGTAGAAACGTCCGAAAAGTTATCTACGGGGCGAAGCATACAGTATCGCTTGTACGAAAGAGTGATGATAATGACGCAATCTGGAGGATTCCAGCAGATGCTGCAAATCCCAATGCTGATGCCGGTAAAGTCAATTTAACAAAAATATCATTGTGGATGCCAGTGTTGACTCCAGCAATCACCGCAGAAGAACGATTACTATCATTTATGGACCAAGGAGGAAAGTCGTTGTTGAGTTGGCTAACCGTGAGTACAGATGTTAAACAATCAAATATCAACGGGTTATTCACGTGGAATCTAGCATCAAAACAAGGTGTTGCTGCGCCACGTCATATAATTATTGCGTTACAGGATAACACACGAGTTGGCAATCAACTCTCCAGCCATATGATATTTGATCAGTTAGGTGTGAAAGACGTCTCACTGAGAATAAACGGCCAGCAGGAACCATCCGAGGATATACAACTTAATTACACCGAAAATCATATTGCACGAGTTTATCATCGTCTGTTGTCATTTATGGCACGCGATCAAAATGTCGATACTGGTTTGCAAATATCACAATATGATTTTAAAAATCTGTATCCGATCTATTACTTCTCACTGGAACATCTCGATTTGATGAGACAATCTGTTGTTGATATACACTTTAGAGCTAATGTGACTCGTGGTGCTATTGCTAATTATAGAGCGGTTGCTGTCATTCTCAGTGATAAATCAATGCTACTTGAAGGTGTTGGTGGAAGAATGAGAGTGGTAGATGCACCAGTAGAAAATCTTTGATTGATTTTCTCGATTTTTCATTGAATTAGAATCAATCAATTATGTATAATGTCATATAGTGTTATTAGTGTTGCGTTCACTCCTGGTCAAATAAAAAAATTGCAATCGGAATCAGCTAAAAAATGTGGAACCACAATCACGTTGAAACCCAACCAAATGACTGGTGGTGCAAATAAATTATCACTGACAACTCGTCAAATAAAACATTTCAATGATACACTTGCAGCCAAAAAAGGTGTTCAGATTACTCTCTCTGCGGCTACTATCAAAAATATGATTAAAACAGGCGGTATATTCCCGTTGTTAGCTGCGATTCCAGCATTGATTGCAGCAGCAGCCCCAGCGGTGGCTAAAGCGGCTGCATTAGGAGCCGTTGGTACTGCAGCAGGAATGGCACTAAAGAAGGCAACTGGGAAAGGATATAAAAAAAAGGGAAAGGGTCTAAGACTACCAGGAACCCCGTATTCGTGGTACAGCGGAAAGGGTCTAAGACTACCAGGAACGATTTATTAATTGAGGAACCTATGGTTCCCATGTCCAATTTTGATTTAATGGATGCTGCTAAAAAACTAGCGATTAAAAACTTCAGAGGTGTCTTTATGAAAGATCAATTACCACATCAACCAAACAGCGTTGAAACCGGAATCATTAATTTAGATAACAGCACCGGACTTGGTACTCACTGGGTTGCATACGCTATTGATCCACGTGGGATTGTCTATTTTGATTCATATGGATTAGCCCCACCAAAAGAGTTTATGCGGTATATAAAAACCCTTCCAATGAAGACTTGGTATTCTACGCTACCAACACAAACGATGATTGACCCACCAATATGCGGCAGCGAAGTATTAAATGTCCTTGACGCTATTTCTAACTCCTTGAGTAACCCAAGCGGAAAACCACCACATGTTGTCGTTAATGAATACACTAGTAATCGCTGGAAATCGAAACGATTTTAGAGAGAGAAAGAGTTTTACAATAACATGATTGATATTTGGGGGAGATCTTTGAAACCCAAACCCGATGGCACTGCACCACCTGATTCTGTCAAGGATGTAAAAAAACTAATCAAAGATGAAATAGCTGAGACGTTGAACTTAACAAATGTTGATCCTAATGAAATAGTTGTATTTCAAGACAAACAGGGTAAATTGAAATCCAGTGATGTGTCATTGGATGATATTTTAGTTAAACAACAAAACGCAATCGAGAATACTATCGCGTTATTTTCGGATCAGGGTAAATTGAAAACTAGTGATGTCTCTCTGGATGATATTTTAGTTAAACAACGAAACGCAATCGAGAATACTATCGCGCTATTTTCCGATCAGGGTAAATTGAAAACTAGTGATGTCTCTCTGGATGATATTTTAGTTAAACAACGAAACGCAATCGAGAATACTATCGCGCTATTTTCCGATCAGGGTAAACTCAAACCGGGTGTACTCGTTTCGACGATTACAGATCGATTAAAAACTCTCAACGATGAGTTAAACAATTCTGTGTTTGTACTAACAACACTTGAATCTAGAATTGAAGAAAACGGAAAACAGTTTTCAGTTTTTCGTAGAAATATCATTGATAAATTTATTGGAACCCAGTTGGATAAAATTGAAATAAAACTCCCTGATATTAAAAAATCCATCGATGAGACGAAAAACTTCATCGAAGCCGTCAAAGGTGATTTTTCGAGGATGATAACAATCATTGAAAAAACAAAAATTCCTCATGAGAAAACCAACAACGTAGTATATACAATCCAACACGGATCATTTGAGTGGACACCTGCAAACAACAAATTAGATATCACTGCAACCGTTAAGGGTATTTATCGATTAACACTAGTAACACCATTAACTCAATTTAATATATCATCGTCGAGTTCATCCGGGGTCAACAATACGATTTCAACGATCATCGACAAGGATACAACTGAAAAGTTCACTATAACAGCTACTGATAAAAATTTGATTGGGGTTTCAGTAACCTGGTATGTTGAATTCGTAGCGGATTTAAGTAAATAACTAAATTGAAAGGAAAATCGTTCGGATTTCACAATTGAAAACGCTAGTATTTTTAAAATAACAATGATTTCATCAACTCAATGTCGCTATGATCAGGTCAGAGAATTTTAAAATAGACTCAAAACCCTCACTGAGGAGTATCAAATAAAAATAAAAAAATACCGACGAAGAATCACCGCAATTGATGTTATTGTGTACTCGGTGTCAAGCGTTCTCGCTGGCGCCGGAATAATACTTGCATCGGTTACAATGATTGCCCCGGTCGTAGTTCCAATTTGCATTTCTGCGGTGGCTACAATCGGGGGTATATCAACCGGGATAGCAAAAAAGATATCATCATGCAGCCAGAGTAAACTGCAGAATTACTTACTTCAATTTCATATTGCATCAACCGCATATTCGCAGTTATCATTGATGATATCATCGTCACTCGATAATACGATTATATCAGATAGTGAATTCTCAGCGATGGTCAGTATTTTTGATTCCGCGATATCGAAATTAGAGCGACAACATGAATATAATAACAATGACAACACCGATGGAATCAGAAAACACGAACCCGAAAACCAGAATGATCTCAATAACCTCAACATTACCAGATTGTGAGTTCTCAGTGATGGTCAGTATTTATAATTCCTCGATACCAAAATTAGAAATAAATCATGAGTATAATAACAATGACAACACCGCAGGAATTACTTCAACGAATAGTGGAGAACACGAACCCAGTACAAACAAGCATGATATCAATAACATCAACGAATCCAGAATTCAGTGTGAATTTCCCCTCTCCGATCCCAGTGAAGGAGATAGCGCTAGCAAAACTACGAGTGTATCACAGTTGGCCTAATATCAGATCAAAATCATTTGGTGGTCAACAACCCAATAATTCTTTAGTGTTTGCAAATAAGAATAAACCCGACGGAACCCCAGACTGGAAAGTTGTTTCGATACCAACAGGGTCATACCAAATCGAACAAATCAATGATGAATTCGCGCGTAGAATAAAATCGATTACTGGAAAAGAATCAAAAATCGCTATAACGGTTCATGAACCGACGCTATCATCCGCGATTGAAATAAGCACAGAAGGATACGTCGTAGATATCTATCAAAGTTCTATTAAAACCGTACTAGGATGGCCTGAATTACCACCAGGGGGAAAAACCGTTGATGTACCAGAACCACAAAAATCTGATTATATCACCGACAGAATAAAACCTAAAAATCCAATAAGGAGTTATAAAAAATACAACATATTTATAGAGTTTTTTGGGTTAGCATACGAACATAGGGCGGAGGGTGGACCATTGCAGGGATATAATTTTGTTAACGAATCTGAAATCATTAAAAATTTCACAGCAATGAATAATGATTTATCGCTGTTGTTAATATCTCTTAAATCCGGCTATCTCAGCCGAGATGAATTTATCAGCGTCGTAGAAACATGCAATAAAATTATCGACGATATGGAAAAATTTAATTCACAAATTATTCAAGTAATACTCGATGATAAAAACCCCACATCGAGAACAGGATTTGCAAATCAATATAAAATCCGCGTTGAAGATATCCCAACATTTAAACTACCAGGATATAACGTACCGGAACTAAAAAAACTTCTCAGTGACACCATCGATATTGGTTTTAAAATAATTCATGATGCATGGAAAAAAACAGCATCACCGGAAATAAAAATCCTCAAACATAATAATGACCCAGACGGTGGCGGTAGGCATATCGCTCCGTTCAACGTGAATATATCCTCAGTGATTGCGCTCAATTTAGTATGTGATGTTATCGAAGGAAGCTATCAAATTAATCTCGAACGTTCAAATCAAGCTCAGCAAGGATATATTCTTTATTCATTTGCACCAACAGCTCCTCCAGGATTCCTAATTATTGAAAACCCAATTAATCCTGTCTACATGCGATGCCATAATAATTCGTTAACGAGAATTAATTTCAAACTTACCGACCAGTCAAATAATCTGATTGATTTACAAGAAGAGGTGTTAGTGATTAGTTTGTTTGTGAGATCCTAAAGACTTGATCAAATCATTTATTATTTTTTGTTAACCCAGAACTGAAAACTTTAGCAGCAGAGAGGGTGGATGACCACATCGTTGCGAGCAAAATTGATTAAAAAATCGTAAAATCTCCGTTTTTGCAAAAATGGAGACTTTTTTTTGGTTAAATGAGATTTGTTGGAAGCCTTATTTTTTGTCTGAAAACGTAGTCTATAGGCCATATTTTGCTCGAAAACATGATCTGTAAGCCTTATTTTTGCTTGAAAACGTGGTCTGTTCACCCTCTCTGCTGCTCATGTCATTAGAGCTAACAGTCTATCCGCAACAGTGCTGCAGGAGAGGCAGACAGAGAAAAAAGTGGAGTGACAACATCACAGAATGGACCAGGAAAAGTTTTGCAGAGACACAGGCATTGGCATATGATCAAGACAAGTGGAGGGAACTGGTCAGATGTTCAGCAGCACAGTGCCTCAACGACCACACTAGGTCAAGAGACATGATGATGATGATGACTCCATCATAATCATGGGAAATGTCATTGAAAATCAATGGTAAATACTCCAACTCCCCCACAACTATTAACAAAACTTTGTTGGCATGTAGACTTTCATCTTTACGCACCCAAAAAATGTTCACTGTTGTAAGAAACATGAAACTTAAAATTTATGTTCCTAAGTCACGTGGTTCCTTTTTAATCTCATCCATTTCCGTTACAATGTATTTCCATCCCATCATGTACACCGTCTATATATCTTCCAAATTTACATAATCCTGCAAATCAGGGGCAGATCTAAAGGGTTGGAGAGGAACTGATCACTGCCCCAACCCCTCCCCCAAGAAACAAGAGCAAAACAGCCTGAGCATTCACATGAATAAGTTTTTTTTTATCTTGTTTTTAAACTTAGTTAAAATTATGCCTTGAAAATTCTTCAAATGCTGGAGTAATCAGAGCTATGACTCCATGGACCCCTTGCCTGCTTGATTAGCCTTTCTCCCTCTTCCCCAAAGATATTTCTAGATTTGACCATGTAACCTATTCATTACAGTCTTGATACAATTCTTTTTAAAGACCATTATACCGTTTATTTACTTCCTGGTTTGTGTACATTTTACTATCTATTAAGACTTTTTTTAATTTTCCTAGTCTTTGATCACTGTGATTTAATATTTCTAATTATTTTCCTCAAAATACTTCCATATTTAACTGTAAATACATCTTTTTAAACATTGACTCCAAATCCTTCCACATTTAATTGCTGTTGTTTTTTAATTTGATGTCATTTTACACAATATGATATGCTATACATGGCACCCATTATAACTTGTTTTGGAAGAACAGGTAAGAACTATGAACCGTTAGAAAGGTACTTGTAGCTTCCTCAAATATCTGCATTTAGTGAGTCCATTAGAACTCATGCAGACAGAGGTGAGATCATAGTGATCACAAACTCCCAAATTAGTACATGTAGCTGCAAAACATTCTACTGGAAACACTTGACATGTCAACCTCGACAAAGTTTTAAAACTTGTATATCTGTTTTATACTTTTGAATGTTCTAACTCTTTAACTAAACCATTCTTAATTTTATTAATTGTCATCAGCCTAAAATAAACTCTATGGCCATTAGACAATTTAATTATACAAATGATGCTAATCTACAATCAAATATGGCTGGAACAAAAACTGCTAATCAAAATTGGACTGAAAATATCATGTAAATAAAGGCCTTTAAAATTTCTACAAAATATGATCTGCCATCACTGAAATTACTAACAATGTTGTTACAAATGATGCTGATTTACCATTAAATATGTCCACTGATACTACATGTATAAACAGAAAATGCTTTAAATAATTAAAGCATGTTTGCTACAAGATGCATTAAATAATTATCATCCAACCAGTCTATGATGTTCTTTAAAAATCACAGTTTGCAGGAGTACGTTTTGACATATCAATTTGTAATTTTACCCTGGTCTTCATTTTGTTTGCCAAGTTGTAGTGGCTCCATAGTAAGTATGCTAGACTCAATAACGAAAGAGTGTGGCTTTGAATCCTACCATTGGATCAGCCTGAGTTAGCTACCATAGTGTGTGCATGTACTTGGGCAAGGTATTTTACTCCAATTGCCTTTCTACTAAATGACCTACTTGTGTTGGTGTGTCCAAAAGTACATCACCAGACCAAATCATTCACTTTGCCTGCCATTTAGAGAGGTTTTAAGAAGCTTTGCCTTTGGTCTTTAGCCTCAATGTGCACGTCTGCTTTTGATTAGATGGGATTTGTCTTCATAAGGGCACTGGCAGGATTTCGCCTTCAACACTAAATAGCCAGGACTGTGTTGATGTGCAATCAACCTGTATATATACCAGTACAAATATACATGCTTAAATTCCACTCAACAGACTTTAACCAAATCTGACAGAAAGTGTCCTATCATGAAGGTTTTAAGTTTGTAGAAATGCTGTTACTCTAAATGGAAAGACATTTCCTAGTGCCTGATAGAAACCACAAAACTGAATTTGACCAAATCAAATGCTGCCATTACTAAAAATATGAAAACATGTACACAACTTTTAAGCAAGAGGCACATGTGGGTCTGATAACAATCACCTGGATAGTTGCATCATTTCTATCCATGCTAGGATGTTTTCTATGAAATTTTTTCTGATCTGTTTATCAGTTTTTGAGTAGTTGTTTAAATTTTTGTTCCCTCCATTTCTAGTAACAGTGGCCATATTTTAAAGTGGAATAGAATAAGTTAAATCATTTAAAAGACCTTTACACCAGGGTACTTAATTTTAAATTTTGTTAAATTCTCTCCTGTGGTTCTTGAGAAGTTTTATATACCTTTAGTGACTGTATCCATATTTGATTGCTTGTGAGCAACATTTCAAAGAGGTTCATGCCAGGATCTTGTTTTTTAAATTAAAATCTGGTCAAATTATGTTCAGGGGTTCCTGAGAAAAAGTTGGTTGAATGCTGATAATCAACGTTTTTAGAGATTACAATCTGCCACTTTATGATGAGCTCAACTGTGATTTTGCAAATGCAAAGCTGTGCACTGATGTGGTTGAGTGAACTTTATTGAGATCTTGCTAATACAAAGCTGTGCACTGATGTGGTTGAGTGAACTTTATTGAGATCTTGCTAATACAAAGCTGTGCACTGATGTGGTTGAGTGAACTTTATTGAGATCTTGCTAATACCAAGCTGTGCACTGATGTGGTTGAGTGAACTCCATAGAGATCTTGCTAATACCATGCTGTGCACTGATGTGGTTGAGTGAACTCCATAGAGATCTTGCTAATACCATACTGTGCACTGATGTGGTTGAGTGAACTCCATAGAGATCTTGCTAATACCATGCTGTGCACTGATGTGGTTGAGTGAACTCCATAGAGATCTTGCTAATACCAAGCTGTGCACTGATGTGGTTGAGTGAACTCCATAGAGATCTTGCTAATACCAAGCTGTGCACTGATGTGGTTGAGTGAACTCCATAGAGATCTTGCTAATACCAAGCTGTGCACTGATTCAGTTGAGATATTCAACAATAATAACCAATAAAGTTATTGTGCAGAATAACAGCTGAAAATCAGGGACCATAACTCAATGCACTGATGATGTTGAGTACTGATGATTAAACTGATTTGAGATTGTCAATATAAAGTTTATTCTGCAAAAGCAAAAGTGGGTATATTTGATGGCAAGTGATCACTACTGTACCAAAAAATTGATGACAGAATGCTGAGTAACAATTCAGTTCATTTAAGGCCTATTTAAATATATGTTTGCATGCTAAACATGGTTGACACTTTTAAAAACCTAATACCCAATTTATTGTGTAAAAATAAACTGGAATGGCTTTAAGGCTAGATGGGCAGCATGATGAAAGGAAAAAACATTAAAAAAAATGTGGAGTCCCTTCCACCCATCTCTGGTCTGTCAAGAGTCAATCTTCTTGACCCAAGCTTACTTGAATAATGACTGCGGAATGCTTATTTATGAATTGTAATGTATCATTATGCTGAGAGAGAGAGAGAGAGAGAGAGAGAGAGAGAGAGAGAGAGAGAGAGAGAGAGAGAGAGATTTGGCAATAATGATAAATACAATGTCTGAAGCTCAATCATCAGTAAAAACAGGTTTTGTGGTAATTTCCTTTTAATGCTGATGAATTATATGCATCATTAAACAATACAGTACCATTATTTATTCATACTAAAAATGTTTTATAAAATAAATGTTTAACTGTATGCATAACAACCTACAAACAACAAAAACAAGAAGGTAAAATAAATATTTTAATTAGGAATGTACAATATAAGAATCAGAAATGAACTGTGATTTGTATCACTATTACATAATGGATAGAAAGCATGCCAAAATAAGAGTAATGCAAACAACATGATACACTCATGAATACCTGGGTCAAGTTTCATCAAAATAATTGCATCAAAGGTAGACTGGATAATAAAACAGGCCATAACTAACATTATCCAGAGTTGTGACTTTGACTGAATATGTGAAACCTGAGACACTACCAAGTATAACCGACTAAAGTTTCATTAAAATATTTTAAAAGGGTCAAGAGTGTTACAACTATACATCGATGAAAGTCACTGATATATATGTTTCCTTTGCAATGACAATGACCTTGAAGTAGTGGCAGCTGTAGTCAAGATATCTATGCAGCGTGCTGATTAATAAAAAATATTTTCAGTCATTACAAATATTTTCAGTCCTAAAAAAAATATTTTCAGTTGTTTAGATGTTATATTCTGGACAAAGAATCAAGTCACAGAGTTACATTTTCCCTTTCAATGACTTTGACTTTGTCGGTGATCAGCTATGGTACACAACACACTGTCTAGCATGTACTTGAACTATTGCAGAGTTATGGGTCAGACAAGCATATACACAAGATGTTTAACTCCATGCCAAGGAATTTTTATCCTCAACATGTTAAAACATCAGCAAAATGCACCTTTTTGGTAAAATCATTGCCTGGATGTAAAGCAATCTCCAGAAAGAATTAGCATGGTCAGTTTTGTTTAATGAGAGATTATTAAATTCTTGAAGAGAAACCAGAATTCATGATAAATGAGTCAGCATCATGCCACGGCTTTACTTGCTGGTTGCACTATGCTAATATGAACAAAGATATTTGCAGAAATATTAGAAACACCAAGTCTGGAATGTTTTTTTAATATAAATTTGTGATCAATGAAATATTAAATACTTAATATCTTCATATAATTAATGTAAAGAAGCATTTTTACAATGCATACAAAATACTGAATTGTACTGTCTCTCTCTCTCTTTCATTTTATATATATCTTCAAACAAGGTGTACTTAATCCAAATTGTGCTATGTCAATGATGCACAAAGTAAGCCTCTCTAATCTGTCGTGTATCTGACAGTAAACCAGTCTGAATTATATTGTGATTCTAACATTCTCTGCAATGATTATTTATTTATTATATTATCTCATGAGTAGATGATAATTGTCATGTGTACATAAATACATCTTAAATGACATCACCATAGTAATAATGTCAACACCATTAGCAGAATGAGTATATTATTCGATGATTAATAAATATAAAGTACATGTGTTTAAAATATGGTTAATGGCAGTTCAGACTTTTATCATATAATGATGATTTCTCAACTACTATCTCCAAAAGAGTGCAACATATGTTATATTATAGTATTTGCCTACATCATCATTTATTTGTATACCCGTGAGATTTTAAAAATCAAAGCATGAAGGATATGAACAAAATGCACAAAACTTTGTCAATTTATTTATTAATTTTTGTTTATTCGTAACCCAATTGTGGCTAAGTGTCCCCTAGCACTCTCATCATTTTTGTATTTTAAATATATATATATATATATATATATATATATATATATATATATATGAGGTAAAAACTGTATAGTTTGGAACCAATATTTGTAATATCTAGTTTTAAAACTTCTCAAAAAACTAAACAAAATAAAAAGGAAATGGGAAGTAATACTTATGTGCCGGGTTCAAAAATGCAACTCCTAAAGGTTACGAAAATTAAGAATCTTATTCAGATCTTATGGAAGATTCCCATTTCTTTTCATAAATCATCAGGTTACAATTATAAATTGATGAATGAATGAATGACTTGTACATTATTTTGTATCTGTGATGCTTTCATTTTTAAAATCAGTAGTGCGGGTACAAACCAGGGTGGGTAGTGAAGGCAAATATTGTTAATAGGAATCACCACAATAGTTGAGACAATCATCTTTTCTTGCATACTGTTGTGGTTCCTATAAAGCTATTCATATTTTTTCTCAAACTTTTACAGCAGATTTACAAAGCAGTGAAAATTGTTACTTGCATATAAAAGAAAGTAACAATAAAGTCTAAATGGAAAACAAAATATTTTTGGACTTTTGCATAGTATAACAAAGAAAACAGGAGTGAATCATGAATCAATTTGTTCTGGAAAGGAAACTGTCACTAAAACTTCTAGCTATTTCTTACAAATGCAACTTCTTCCAGAAAATGCAACATAGCCTATGCTGTTTATTTTATGCCCAAGTTAGTACATAGCATAAGTAAAATAGTCTTGGTACATCTAAACTTATAACTAAGGTACTCAATTCCATTCAAAAAGTGGACAATAAAGGAAATATATTAGCAACCTATTTAGTATGACATTTAGCAGGTAGCAGTTAAAATGATTTAGCTGAGTTAAAATTGTATGCATTTGATCGGGCTGCTATTGCAAATCAAATCCAGATGAGGCTGATCTTTTGCTGCTGTCCCAGACAAGTGCTTCAAAGCTGATGGATAACTCTGACTACTCTGACTATCCTGCATGCCTATATCATGACCTCTTGTCAGGAACTGGGATTTGTGTCACCTTGGTCCACTGGCTACATAATACAAACAATTAAAACAATTCATTGGTTAGAGTTATGATACATAAGGACAAAAAGTAAAGGGCGACTGGATTCAAAAGCAGGATATAAAGTAACTGGTGACATGATTTGTTAGGAGAATATAAAGTAAATGGTGATATGATACATCTGGAGGATATAAAGTAAAGGTCGACAAGATCCAAGAGAAGAATATAAATTCAAGAGTGACATGATACATAAGGAGGATATAAAGTAAAGAGTGACATGATTCAGCTGGATGATATAAAGTAAAGAGTGACATGATTTATCTGGAAGATATAAAGCAAAGAATGACATGATTCATAAGGAGGATATAAAGTAAAAAGTGACATGATTCATGAGAAGGATATAAAATAAAGAATGACATGATTCATGAGAAGGATATAAAGTAAAGAGTGACATGATTCATGAGAAGGATATAAAGTAACTGGTGACATGATTCATAAGGAGGATATAAAACAAAGGGTGACATGATTCAAAAGAATATAAATTCAAGATTGATATGATACATTAGGAGGATATAAAGTAAAGAGTGACATGATTCACAAGGAGGATATAAAGTAAAGAGTGACATGATTTATCTGGAAGATATAAAGTAAAGAGTGACACAATTCATAAGGAGGATATAAAGTAAAAAGTAACATGATTCATAAGGAGGATATAAAGTAAAGAGTGACACGATTCATAAGGAGGATATAAAGTAAAGAGTGACATGATTCACCTGGAGGATTTAGATTAAAGAGTGACATGATTCATAAGGAGGATATAAAGTAAAGAGTGATATGATTTGTAAAGAGGATAAGAGGAAAGAGTGACATGATTCATCTGATAAGCTGAATGATCTACATATGAATAAACTCTTTGCGTGCAGAAAATTTTTAAAGTGGAAAGTTGTTTGTAAATTATGGAATCTGCACATGTTCTATGAAATAGGTAATAGGTAGATTATTAAATGGAGTTAAAATGAAATTCAGTTTGTACACCACCACAGTTGTCACATATTTGAAACATGTTTGAATGTAATATATAAGAAAAATATAATAATACATGTAATAATAATAATAATAATAATAATAATAATAATAATAATAATAATAATAATAATAATGACTTTGTATAGCACTTTACAACATCTATAATAATATGACTACAAAAAAAAACACCATGAAATTAGAAAACAATAAAAATACTAAAAATATTTAAGGAAGGAAAGATTATTAGATCTTTAAGTTTGTTCTTGCAGTCGACAAAGGTGCGTTTTTAAGAGTACTCTTGAAAGGGATCACTGTGTCTTTGTGTCTAATTTCAATGGGCAATTCATTCCACGTTATGATAACTTGATATACATAGGAGGTCATACCTGTTCATGTCATGTGATTCACAGTAAAACTATATAAACATTAATTTATTTGGTTTTAAATGGCTTTTTCAACAATTTTGATATCATGCCATGGAAATGGAAGCTATGTGGCTTTCTTGAAGACCTAGTGAGACAGCTGATATTGGCTGTCTTGGACAGGTATCAAACCTGCAACTCTTGCATAGAAGTCTGACATTATACCAGCTGAGCTGTTACAGCTCCCTTTAAGATGGTTGGCAACAGCTTGCACATATTAATTAGATGCTGTGCACATAATAATAATAATAATAATAACAATAAT
Source organism: Unio delphinus (assembly GCA_029339505.1). Lineage (NCBI taxonomy): Eukaryota > Metazoa > Mollusca > Bivalvia > Unionida > Unionidae > Unio > Unio delphinus. Next base: position 2,505,779 of record JAQISU010000153.1, read on the forward strand.
AATAATAATATTAATAATAATATGATTGACAACAACAGCTAACACATTTTAATTAGGTGATTCACACACACACACATATATATATATATTACACATGTTTGACATATTTTAAATAAACATAGGAATTTTTCATATGACTTAGCTTTATGTATGTGAATTACACATAAGAAAAATGGGGGATATATTTTTAATCTAACACAAGTCTAGTAATATTGCTGATATAAAGAAAAGAGGAAGTCCACCATTGCAAGTCCCAAGCCATGACGTAAAAGGAGGAGGGTTAGGCATGGAGCTAGCAACATGACCTTGTAAAATTCAACTTGCTACAAAAACGCCAACAGAAGATTAAACAGAAAACGAAAGCCTAAGGGAGGAGATGGGTCACACCTGGAGTCAGCTCAAGGGGAGGCACAGAAAAAAGTCTCTGGTGATCTTTTGTGGCCGACCTATACCCCGGCAGGAGTGATGGGCATAACTAACTAACTAAAGTAAAGAGGAAACAAGAAATAACATAAATCATCCAAGTGGATCTAAAATATGAAAGCAGTTTACTGTGTGTGTGTATAACACACACAGACACATATGTGTGTGTGCATATATGTATGCCAACACACATACACTGTTCTATAATCTGCCATCTATTCTATATATTAAGCACACATCAGATGTGTATTCTATAATTCTCAGTCCTTCAAATCTATTAAGCACACATCAAATGTGTATTCTATAACTTGTCATCAATCTGACCAATAGAACAAATAACAAACATGAAGATAATAGACCTGGATATATGTTTAACTAAGAGGGTAACTTTCAAATGGAAAAAAAAAAACAACAGACTTATCTCTGACACTTACTTTTTTGTAGGATATTCTGTCTTGCTTTAATAAAGGCCATAATATCAGCATCTGCTTTTGGATCTCCTGTTAAGGGTATTCCAGAACTGCTGTGACTAGACCTTGAATGCAACAAAGAAACAGAACTATCAAGATAAGAGACACCCTTACATCATTAACAAAACATTTTTATTGGAAAGGATTAAACAGTATTGCAAACCCTGCAGACTGGGACAATATATTGGTAGCCAGTTCATCTGGTCAGCTGGATTTTGGGCATATCAAATGTAATGAATCCAAAACCTTTATAGTTTTATGATATGAAAGAAATATTAAAAACCATATGAAAACTGAATAATTGTGAAGTGTTTCTTATGACCATTTAAGAATGTGAGTGATCTGACAAGGTAAACAACTCATGTTTAGTCTGCATATGCAAGATGTTCATAACTCCAAATATAGACTTTCTGCATCTGTGGAATGTTGGAAGATACATGCTACTTCTGATCCTCAAAAAAAGGAACATTACACTATCAAATGAAAACAATAGCTGGGTTATTGAACTTGCTTGTTCATTCCGCTTAGCATCATGAATGATATCAGCGAATGTAGGTTGGTAAATTTTCACATAAGCCAGTCATAATACTGATAAATGTACTGAATTTATTTTGTGCACAAATGATTTCAACATCATTTGTACCAACATACAGAGCTACATTATCCATTCAATACATCCTGAAATAGAGTGGTCTGTGTACTGGAAATCAACCTTGTCTGCCCTGGAATTAATTGAAGTATTCATTACAAAGCAGTTGTGGGAACTGTTGCATGTCACAGGTAAATAAATCCAGTCTCTTCAGCAGACAAATGATATCACAAATATGCAATAAAAATAAAAATGTAAATTAGTTTTTAAAATAACTATGATTGATGATGATGTTTTAGTTAGGTAAATTAATCTACTTTTCAGTATCCTAAGGTGAGAATTCACTGAGTTACAGGCATAGAGATGACTCATGATGCTTAACGGAATGAAAAATAACTGTTAAACAGCATTCTGCTGATGTGGATTCATTTGTTCCAGTTTCAGCAATCATATGCTGGAACTTGTCTTTCCACAGATATAATCTTTTGAGCAGCTGTAGGTTGGATACCACAGACACATCTTTGGAGGCTGGTTTTAGTTACATTACTGTCATCTATGAAAGTCAATGGATCCTGCTTTTTATTCAGACTATAATTCAGACTGGTTATCAATGGTTAAATTATGATGGCCAGACTCTAAACTAGTTATGTCAGGATCTGGTCTATTTTTAGCTTCATCTCCTGGTCAGTAGATATTGGCCATGTTATGCTGAATTTAATCAAATTTAATAAAGTTGCTATGTGTTATAAATCTCATGTTTTGTGTTTCTTTTCTTACATATATCTGATTTAATATATATTTGTTTTAATTTAATATTCTTTGTTAGTTTTAAATTCTTTTTTATTTTTCAGTACATGCTATTGTAAAGTAAATTTATTTACTAGAGATGATGTTTTTTCAGAAAATTGGTTGACCTAATTTTCATTGGTAAACAAGTAATGTTGACCTAGATCCTGACCTTGATTCAAGGTTGGTTAAAATCACGTAAACAGGTTTTATTATTATTTTTAAATGATTGGTTGTTGTCAAAGTCAAGATGGGACTAGTGAATTAGAAGTAAACATCCATTTATTCTTAAAGTAAAATTTAATGGTTTTTGTTAGGGTCATGCTAGGAATACATGACATAAACGATCACTTGACTCCTTTTCTCGCCCCCCCCCCCCCGCCCCTTTTTGTGATTTTACAATTTGGGGATGTTTATCACAACTGTATATTAGAATATGATATAATTTATGTTTTAGTGAAACATATTCAGTTCTGGGCTTTTACAAGTGATGTTAAGTTATTTTCTTTCATTGTAGCCAGTTTTTCAATCCATGTTAACAATTCTTTAGATCATTTAGGTTTTAAAGGATAAATTCATATCTCTGGAAAATATTTGATGTGTTCATATGTAATTCTTAAACAAAGACAGTTTATCAAAATATTATTTGGATTTCCAACACTGGATTTCCAAATCTTGTGATGGCAGTGATCCGTAATAGTGAGCACTTTAGACCACTCAGACACACGGGGCCTCAGGTCTCATCACTATAAAAAGCAAGCAACAATTTAGTTAATATTATCAGTCATTGTTAAAGCAATGTTGTAGAAACTAAAAATCTGAATGATACATAATCAAGGGCCATAATTTCTATTAATTATGTTATGGAATGTTATAAATCACAATAAATAGAGGTCAATATTAATGTGGTTACTAAATTTGGGCAAAATTCAAGAAACCTTAGTAAAGTTGGGATTGACCATAGCTCCTCAAAATTATATTGTGGAATGCCAGAAGTGAAATTCATTTAAGACCTCATTAATATAAAGCTGCATGCCAAATTTGGTTCAAACGTTATAATCCTTAGATAAGTTATCTTGCTGAAAAAATTCAGGATGACACAACTGGAAGGAGTAACTCCTGTAAATGGTGTCCCAAATTTCTAGAAATCAAAGTGTTTCAAGGTTTTATCAGAATGAAGCTGCATGCGAAATTTGAAATCCAATAATCCTTGGAAAAGTATTCCCAAGTCAGGAGGATGTGCTATCAGGGGGAATAACTCCTCTAACTGATGTGTGACAAGCTGGAAATAAATGTCTGATCAGTATAGAGCTGCATGCCAAAGTCCCAAAAACTTTGTGAAGTAAATCTGGGAAAACAAAATTCAGGAGAACAGTAAATCAGGGGTCCCAACTTCTGATAATAAAAAATTGCCAATAAATCAAGTTTTTTTGGAGGTCTCATCTCCATCAAGCTGCATGACAAGAAAAAAAGGTTACAATAAAAAAATCTTTGATACTAATAACATTTTTGGAAGATAAAGCCATGTTTTTCCACCAGAGATGAGGGAATGCTGCATTTGTGAGAAATGTGGCAAACCAACACTTTTTTTTTTACCATGACCAGAAATGCATCTTATTCCCTTTGATCAAATATTTACAACACTCATCAAAATTCCCTTCTGACCCTCCTCACTTGAATCAATAAATTTGCATCCAATTAGAGTGATGTAATTCGTTTACTCAAAACAAAATCTAAGGTAGGTATGATGGGAATTTGCTGGCATTCTGTGGTTACACCTTGTGCCCAATATTGCTCATCTATCCACTTACCACAAGACTGAAGGGGCCATGAGTAGCCGAGTGGTCTAAAGCACTCTCCATTACGGATATGGTGTTAAACCCTACAACAACAACAACAACAACAAAATCACATTATCACATGATAATGAGAACAGTTTTTCTGACTTTTATTTGTGATGCAGAATGAAGTGATGAAATAATTTTGTTTTTGAAACATTGTTGACTTGTTTATGACATCCTTATAACAAAGTAATAATTTAATCAAACATGCACTCTCATAAATTATATCCCTTCATGAAATTTGATTGGTTTCAACAATATACAAATGGTAGTACCTTGCCATTGTACTGACTCCCGATCAGTACAATCGGAAACTAATTATATGGTAATTTTTTTATTTCTTTTAATCAGAAACTAAAATTCAATAAATTGCTTTTATAAACATTCATATATTGATCTAGGTCTTCTAATTACTGAACCAAACACAAACAGCCTTGCCTAAAGTAGAGCTATATCAAGGGCCATTAACTCCTGGATCCAAGCCCACTTATTGGTGATACTGCTGCTGTGGCCAATACATTTGTTTGCACAATTTCCTTAAATGGCTCATGCAGCACAATCCTTATCAACAATAATTGCAGTATCTTGCAGAAACCAACAGATGGATGGATGGACAGATGTAATTACAATAAATCTCTTCTGACTTTGGATATAACTACAATTGGGATCTGCTGACATTGGATATAATTACGATTGGGATCTGCAGACTTTGGATGTAATTACAATTGGGATTTGCTGACTTTGGTTAATTACAATTGGGATTTGCTGACTTTGGATATAATTACAATTGGGATCTGCTGACTTTGGTTAATTACAATTGGATTTGCTGAATTTTGATATATTTACAATTGGGATCTGCTGACTTTGGATAATTACAATTGGGATCTGCTGACTTTGGATAATTACAATTGGGATCTGCTTACTTTGGATATAATTAAAATTTGGATCTGCTGACTTTGGATAATTGCAATTGGGATCTGCTTACTTTGGATATAATTAAAATTTGGATCTGCTGACTTTGGATAATTGCATTTGGGATTTGCTTGTAATTGCTGTAGGCTCTGCTGACTTTATCAGACAGTCAATAAAAAGTGGCTACAAATACACAAACTTTGTGTTTTGGAATTTTTAATGTGACTTTAACAATTTGTATCATAATGCTACAATGTATCTAATGTGGCAGTTTATAAGTGATATCCAGCACTGGGGCATCATTCCAAATAAATGTAGCATCATGTCCCACCCAGTCACATTATCCTGACATCAGGCTGACCAGTCCTAACACTAACTTCATAATGCTGAACACCAAGAGAGTGCCATAAGTCTTTGGTATGACTTGGCTGGCATTTAAACCCATGACCTCCAACATCTGAGGCAGATGCATTAACCACTTAGGTAGTCTACTTTACTTTTTTGACATGTTAGCTGCAGATCATGTTTTTTTTCCTCACCTTGTTTTATCAGATGCAAGTTCTCTAGGTGGTGGTCCCAGGCCATCTGAGCTTTTTATAGGCCTCTGAATTGTGGCAATGTTCCCTGCCACACTGCCTCTCAGTTGTCCAAGTTTTAAGGAGGAGGAGGAGGAAGAGGATGATCTATTGAACGGGTCTGATTTTTGGAAATCTTTCTCTGGGGTTATAGGAGGTGTCTGCCATGCTGATTTCAAAGTATCTACACGAGGAGGGTTATCCTTTAAGAAAAAAAGGAATAATTGATTTGTTTGTTACGATATAAACACTTTTAAAATACCAGTCTGGGCATTTGCATGAAATGATATCATCAAATACAGTCGAACCTGTCAACAGGTGTCGCCCATAGGAAGAAGTAAAACTGGTTCACATCACTAAATTGTTTTTTTAAACAAAGTCCATGCACTGAATTTAATTATCATTTTCATTATTATTGGTAGTATCATTACTTTCATCAAGTGTGTGTGTGTTTGCATGCAAATTTGCATGTGTATATATGTGTGCATGTGTGTGTTGTTCCCATCTAAATTTATGTTCCAGACAGGATTAAAGTATCCTGCTCAATTTAAGCCATCCTGTAAATTGAATCCTCACTGATTTGAAAGAATTACTGATCATAGTTTGTAAAATAATTACAAAAACTATCATGCTGTCAAACACAACCTATCAACATTTTAGAGTTACACTGAGAGTGTGACTGGAGCATGGCGAGCACAAGATGGATAAGAAATGTTTACACATTAATTCACATGATATGCTTTTATCTAAACATTGTATTGGTCATCAAACAGTGGTATAAAAAGGTAGAGAGAAACCAATGTTGGTTAGGAAAAACCTGGTCACTGACTGCAGAAGGCAGGTGAATATTACATGATATTTTTATTGGCAATTTTCCAGGAGAATTTAGAATGACCATTGTGAGCTGGTGATCAGTATTTTAAGGTGGCTGTTAGATTAAGTTTGACTGTATTTTACATACTGAACACTGATAAGGTTCTAATGAAGCATTGAATGCAATTTAATGCAAGAAACATTGTTTCTGACAACATTTTGTACATAAAGCATGTTTTTCTAGGTGTATGTAATTCAACAATTTGACACCGTAGGCTAAAATTATGTTTTATGTTCATCAGTGACTTGATGAGGATTGGACACAATTTTTTCTTAATGTGACACATTTTTGACTTCGTTTAACAGCTTGAAGCCACTTTCTGCTAAATAATACTGAATGAAAATATATTATTCTTTTCTAAGTCTTTGACTTTACTACTGATTGTAATGATACAGTTTGATGGAGAAAGCTATAATAAGCATCAGTATTTGTCCATCCAAAGAATTTCATTTTGAAAAAAATAGCCTTTAATTCCTTAATCTCTGTATAATTTTGTTCTTGGTAGCTCACACTTTAAATATTTACAGTCAACTCCGTTTATATGCATAGCATCAGGACCGGACTCAAGATATGCATATAAAAGGAGTATGCATTTAAGAGTAATTCATGTATATTTATAATGTACTTGTAAAATGGAAACTCATCTAAACAAAGCTCATATGCTATGTAAATGTGTTTAAGTATATTATCAGCTACGTTTTAATTTAATTTTAATTTAATTTAATTCCAAAATACATGTAAATTAAGAAAAACACTATAATTAAACTGTTATTGCCAAAGTTATTGTTGACAGTGTGTATCACTCTTTGGTAGCAAAATAGTATTTGGGTCGCTACTAAAATTAGTTCCCTGTAAAGTAATACATTTACATAAAAAGAAAGACATTAAAGTCGTTGCAAAAAGTTTGCAAGTTACTTGGTAAAAAAGACCAAAATTGATTTTTGAACACAGTTGGGCTGGCCAATAGTCTGCAATTTATTAAATCTGTGATATAATTCACACCCATTTGCTTCCAGAAACGCTCTAATAGTCTCTAGACTTTTAAGCTTGGTTGTGGTAAAGACAAATCATTGGTAGATTCCTCCACTTCATCTGGATCTGAATCTTTTTTTTCTTGCTGGACATTTGAACAGATATCAGCATCTGAGTTTTCTTCATCAGTATGAAGGTGTTTATCCACCGCCAGATAGCGACTGAAATCATCTAATGCCATAACAAACCAGTGTTGTCCTCATCAGTAACGTCTTCAGTTTATGCTGTGTTTTTGACAAAATTGGCATGTTGATAACAATTGGTGATGGTTGCTCTTGAAATTTGATTCCACTTCTCTCTCTGTTGATAAAAGGCATCCAGTAAACTCAATTTTTGGCCAATTCTGCAGCACTTCCTTCACTTCCATTGTCTATGATGTTAACAGCTTGACGCAACAATAGTGATCAGTATTGCTTCCGGAATTTAGCGATGTTGTCTTGATCCATCCGTTGAATCAATGGGAGTAGAAATAATAACCTTCATTTGTCAAGTCAAGATTATGACTGTGAGCAGCACAATTGTCACACAAAATTGAGAATCTTGCCTTTTCTGCCTAACATCTGTTTATCTATTTTCTTTTGTTTATCTATTTTCTTAAGCCATTCTTGCCTTATGTTCCATGTTTGCCATATGTTTTTGTTTGCTTCATATGGCACTGGTAATATCTTAACATTCTTAAAACAATGTGGATTTTTACTTTTGCCAATCACTAATTTTTCACTCCCATCCACATTAACTGCAAGCAGCAGAGTCACTTGATCTTTTGCGATTTTAGCCCTGGATACATCAGCACCTTTAAATGAAAGTATTCCAACTTGGATAGCTTTCCAAAAAAGCCCAGTCACATCGGCATTCACAAATATCAGCTGATTCATAATCTTTGATCAAGTCCAGGAGAATGTCAGCTATTCATTGTTCATCAGCCAAGTCATCAGCGTCTTGCTTCTCCCCATGCTGCTTCTAGAACTTTTAGAATTGCGATCTTTCAATCTCTCTGGCCAGCCATTTGTTGCCTTAAAATATGCAATGCCTAAGCCGTGTGCTATGCCATCAACTTTTACTAGCAACAGTGGGATACAGATAAGCATCTGTCGACTCCTCGCTTGGGTGAACCGACGCAACAGGGCTTCCTCGACATCTTCTGCATTTCCTACCCTTTGATGCTTTCTGTTAGGATTGCTGTTACTCTGCCACTCTTCAAGAATCTTTTACCGGTAATTATTTTTCTGAATTTTCGATATTGCAGTTTGGTTAACACCAAACAATTTGTGCAATCGATGACTGAATTTCTTTACTATCTAACTTCTTTATCACTTCCACATGATCAACCAATTATAAGGTCTCTTACATGTGCGCTTAGCCGTTTTATATTTTAAGCTGATGAGGGCAGAAGTTAGACGGAGCAGCAGTCAGGAATTTTCTATGATCTTTGGGATAGCAGTCTACATGTATACAGCCCTGACCTCAACTTTAGATGTCTGGACCATGTTTATGCAATTAAGCGGTGTCACATATGTATAAAGTCAATGATTGAGACCAGCAAATTGTATGCCATTAACCAATTTATGCATTTAACCGATATACATTTATTTAATAATGATTATTATACATATTAATGAAGGAAAAAGAGGACCAAACTTTCACTATGCACTTAAGTGATCTATGCAATTAAGCAGTATGCATTTAAGTGGAGTCAACTGTACTTTATAAAGTGGTTAAAGATACATGGAGTTTGACCTTATTAAATTTCACTGAATACTATTAAATTCAGCTTTGTTGTGATAATTTTTTAAGTTTCAATGAATGTATTTGTGGAATGCTACTACAGACATTTACTTTAAAACAAAAATGTCACTATATAGAAACTTTACCAGTTTCCTCTCATACCAAACCTAATTGCTTGGAAGTGGAATCCAACTGCAAACTGCATAGATATAGATCATTGTATAATATGCTGGTAGATGTAGGTTTATGCAGTTTGTCAGCAGTAATAACCTATCAGTGCATTATGCAAAACAGATTAGTGTCTATGTTGTTTTGCAGCTGGACTAAAGTTCTAAAAATAGTATAAGGTACTTCTATTAATAGCAGGGAATCGGTTTACATTTGCCTATAAAGTCTACAGGTAATGTCTTATGTATTATCTGTAAATTGCCTTTACCTGTAACTGAGAAGCTTGTTCACTCCACCACAGTTCAAAATCTTTTAGTAACTTTACTCTGGACTTCTCCAGCAAGTGCTGCAGGTGTTCTATTTCAGTCTTCAAATTTCTCAACTTATTAAAACTTTCTTTGTACCTAAAATATAGAACACATAGAGAAAATATAGAACACATAGAGAAAATATAGAACACATAGAGAAAATATAGAACACATAGAGAAAATATAGAACACATAGAGAAAATATAGAACACATAGAGAAAATATAGAACACATAGAGAAAATATAGAACACATAGAGAAAATATAGAACACATAGAGAAAATATAGAACACATAGAGAAAATATAGAACACATAGAGAAAATATAGAACACATAGAGAAAATATAGAACACATAGAGAAAATATAGAACACATAGAGAAAATATAGAACACATAGAGAAAATATAGAACACATAGAGAAAAGATTGAACATCCTATAATTAATTACTTGTTAGCATTTCATTTGAAAATCATTTCTGTATTTGTAGCTGGAGGGATAAAACTGTCATTGTCTGGAAACCAAACATCCATAGTTGGTGCAGATTTAAGATAATTTAATTCTGTTTAATGAACCATTTATACACTTCTTTAGCTTTAGTAATAGATCAAAGTCTAAACTACAGTAAAACCTGTCTTGAGAGACCACTGCTATGAGTGACTGTTTTGGGAGACCAGAATCTGAATGCACAGATTTATTGATTATATAGTGTTATGCCCTGTTATGAGAGACCACCTGTCTTGAGAGACCATTATTTTTGGGCAGAAGGGGTGGTCTTTCAAGACAAGTTCTACTGTACTGTCTGGAGTCAGAACAGTATATTGGGAGAAAGAAAATTAAATAATTGTGTTATGGTTAAAGTGATATTTTGCTTCAGATTGATATCATATGGTGTTATCATTGGAAGCCTTTATAAAAGCTCTAGGTAGCTTTTATTAAAAATCTGTTGCTTAAGTTTTGACAGAAATGTTACAAAATAATCACCATTTAATGACATATATGCAGCATAGGATGTGCAAAGCAAATGAACTATATACAAATCTACATCTTTGAAGTACTTCTTTCCTTATGAACTTAGCTAGTCTTAGGGATGCTGAAGTATTTGCTTGACTCATTTTAATCATAGTATTATGACCTCAATCGGGTTTTTCTAATAGCCAATGAGAATGAAACAATATCACTCCCTTCCATATTTAGACAAAAGTTCCATCCCTTGCTTTGTTTTTATCTGGCCTTTAAAAAAAGACATGAGGCACCAATCCTGCATTAACGTTTTTCGTTTCTAAATACTGTCTCAAAAACTCCTTCCTATTCATGTTGCGCATATCATCATATCTCGTCATCTGCCATCTGTGAGTTCCCTGATTTCTTTGCATTATGATGATCAGTTGCTGTAGTTACCTTACCAGCATGGTACATTTTGCACAATGTTTTATACCTCCTGATACACTGTAAGGTAAAGTTTGTTTCCATGAACTTTCCTTAAATTTCTCTTTCAACCCTCCATAGTTAATATAGGAACATGTATCCTTAACTGGGTCATGTAAACATGCATCCTTGTCTAAAACTGGGTCATGTAAACATGTATCTTTATCTAAAACTGGGTCATGTAAACATGTATCCTTGTCTAAAACTGGGTCATGTAAACATGTATCCTTATCTAAAACTGGGTCATGTAAACATGTATCCTTATCTAAAACTGGGTCATGTAAACATGTAACTGGTAAAAATGCACATTGATGTCGCAAAATGTTAATGACATCATATGCCATTCTGTGTCATCAGTGATGAGTATGTTATTGACATAATATGCCATTCTGTGTCATCAGTGATGAGTATGTTAATGACATCATATGCCATTCTGTGTCATCAGTGATGAGTATGTTATTGATGTAATATGCCATTCTGTGTCATCAGTGATGAATATGTTAATGACATCATATGCCATTCTGTGTCATCAGTGATGAGTATGTTATTGACATAATATGCCATTCTGTGTCATCAGTGATGAGTATGTTAATGACATCATATGCCATTCTGTGTCATCAGTGATGAGTATGTTATTGACATAATATGCCATTCTGTGTCATCAGTGATGAGTATGTTAATGACATCATATGCCATTCTGTGTCATCAGTGATGAGTATGTTATTGATGTAATATGCCATTCTGTGTCATCAGTGATGAGTATGTTAATGACATCATATGCCATTCTGTGTCATCAGTGATGAGTATGTGATGAAATAAAATTAGCAGAAAGAAATTTTCTACTTCTTGGGAAAACAACAGTTTGCATTACTTACAAATATTTTGAGTTTTCTTGCTCAGATTAAATATCACAAGGAAAAACTTAAAAATACACTGCAAAAATAACATTGAGACAAGATATTTCTCTATATTCATAATTTGGTATATTCTGACAACAAATGTATTTACTGAAAACCTCAATGGTTTTGCATTTCCTATTACATTCTCATAAAGACTGTACATATAAAACCTGGTTTGGTTTGTATTTCTACTTGATTATATTCTCATAAAGAATGTATATATAAAACCTGATTGGGTTTGTGTTTCTACTTGATTATATTATCATAAAGAATGTGTATATAAAACCTGATTGGCTTTGTATTTCTACTTGATTATATTCTCATAAAGAATGTGTATATAAAACCTGATTGGCTTTGTATTTCTACTTGATTATATTCTCATAAAGAATGTATATATAAAACATGATTGGGTTTGTATTTCTACTTGTTTATATTTTCATAAAGAATGTTTATACAGAACCTGATTGGGTTTGTATTTCTACTTGATTATATTCTCATAAAGAATGCATATACAAAATCTGATTGGGTTTGTATTTCTACTTGATTATATTCTCATAAAGAATGCATATTCAAAACCTGATTGGGTTTGTATTTCTACTTGATTATATTCTCATAAAGAATGCATATACAAAACCTGATTGGGTTTGTATTTCTACTTGATTATATTCTCATAAAGAATGCATATACAAAACCTGACTGGGTTTGTGTTTCTACTTGATTATATTCTCATAAAGAATGCATATACAAAACCTGATTGGGTTTGTATTTCTACTTGATTATATTCTCATAAAGAATGTATATATATAAAACCTGATTGGGTTTGTATTTCTACTTGATTATATTCTCATAATGAATGTATATATAAAACCTGATTTTGTTTGTGTTTCTACTTGATTATATTCTCATAAAGAATGTATATATAAAACCTGATTGGGTTTGTGTTTCTACTTGATTATATTCTCATAAAGAATGTATATATAAAACCTGATTGGCTTTGTATTTCTACTTGATTATATTCTCATAAAGAATGTATATATAAAACCTGATTGGGTTTGTATTTCTACTTGATTATATTCTCATAAAGAATGTATATATAAAACCTGATTGGGTTTGTATTTCTACTTGATTATATTCTCATAAAGAATGCATATACACAATCTTAATGCACAGATCGATTTTATTATATAAACACTTTTATGAGCAACCACCTGCCAACATGACCAGCCACAATGATGTCTTGGCAAAATATGCATTTTGACATTGCTATGGATGACCACATCAGATAAACTCCACTGACCTCTATTTAATCCCTGTAAAAAGTGACTGCTTATGCTGTTCTAAATTTTCAAATAAAAATTGGGGTACCAATGTCTGAATTGTTTTGTAGAAACCAATTTTTATTTTTCCATTAGAGCAGTATTGACTGTCACAAAACAACAATTTTTGTCTTTACTTTAAGTGCAAGCCTGAAAACAAAGTCTTGCCAGGTCTGTGATGTCACACTAATTTGAATTGTGTGGAAACCATGTTTCTTTTTCAGTCCTGACATCCGATACCCCAAAATCAATAGCTTTCTTCCTTACTCACAGTACAAACCAAATCATAAAGTTTGATAAAGGAAAATGGTGTAAAACTGAAGTTATTTATGGATAATGGTGACAGATTGCTGAATGGATGGAAGAACAATATCAAACAATAAATCAACTGAAATGACAGGTGGTTGCTCATAGCAGAGGTTGCTCATAGCACTTTTTTCTGTATATACAAAACCTGATAAGGTTTGTATTTCTAACTGATTAAATTCTCATATGGAATTCAATGCCTCATTTTTTGTGTATGCAAATTTACACTGCATGAAACATCAATTAAAAAAATTCATCTAACATTTCCTAGTGATTGTAACAGTACTCATGAAATACATTTTGGATACCCTTGAACAGATTGTTGATGACTTCAGGTTTCAATCAGTTTGAGGCAGATCTTGATATAAATTATAATTTATCCAACATTTCTTTCACAAATTTTAGCAGATATTTTTTAAATGTATTTTTCTAAGATTAACAGCACAGAAACCTTAAGTCAAAATCACTCATGCAATGTTGAAAAAAAAGCACCTTGATTTCTCTGTTTCCATCTCTTTTCTTAATTGTTGTTCCATCTCATCAGGTTCAGGATCGTTGTTGCCCACAAGTCCTAAGGTTGGAAAATAAAAGATTTTAAAGAAATTAAATTTGAACAATATATTGCACTAAAATTATCCACTTTGACTTGCTAATTTATGGTGAAAAGTGCAAAATATAATAAACTTAATCAGATCATTCTGCAGCAATTCAAACAATGTAAATAATCCAAATAAACATTTAGATAACTTTATGAAACACACACATACTTAATGCTAGTAATTATTTCACAATAGAAAAATCTAAAATAAACAAGAGTAACATGAATGGTGCATTATATACATTTCCTATATTTAACAGTCTTCAATGTGGCCATAAGTAAAGCATGTTACACATGTCCCATATTTTATACTCTTCTATGCAGCCATAACTAGGCCTTGCATCATCAAAAAGCTAAGACATTTCATTCTGCTTTGAAACTTGTTGACACTTTTGACCTTGGATGAAAGCCATACAGTATATAACAATTTGATCATGTGACTGACATACAGGCCATGCCCTTCATCAGTCACAATGACTTTGACCATTATCTAATTCATAAATGTTTGTCAAGATATGTGGACATAATTAAACTTATAATGTAAAAGCCATCTTCCTTATATTAGTCAGTAAGCTTGATCTTTGAACTTTTGATCATACAATCAACAGAATTCCTTCCTACTTTTTTTATATATGCCATCTGCAAACTTCAGTGAAGGCACAGGACTGAGAACTGAACTTGTTTTGTAGAAATCAATTTTTATTTTTCCATTAGAGCAGTATTGACAATACAACAATTTTTGTCTTTACTTTAAGTAAAACAAAATCTTGCCAGGTCTGTGATGTCACACTAATTTGAATTGTGTGGAAACTATGTTTCTTTTTCAGTCCTGACATCTGATACTCCAAAATCAACAGCTTTCTTCCTTACTCACAGTACAAACCAATCATAAAGTTTGATAAAGGAAAATGGTGTAAAACTG
Organism: Unio delphinus; assembly: GCA_029339505.1. Lineage (NCBI taxonomy): Eukaryota > Metazoa > Mollusca > Bivalvia > Unionida > Unionidae > Unio > Unio delphinus. The sequence goes on from JAQISU010000153.1 coordinate 2,520,948, forward strand.
AAGTTATTTATGGATAATGGTGACAGATCGCTGAATGGATGGAAGAACAATATCAAACAATAAATCAACTTAGCACATTTTTAGTTACATTAAAATGTCTTGGTCTGTTTGATATTAGTGTGCAGTACAACAAAATTACTTTATTAATGAACAGTACATAAGTGCACCCTCTTAAAGTATTCTCTTTACAAACCTTTTCAGTTTGATTATCCAATTATTAAATAACATTTAGTCTTCACTTTTTGGTATGTCGTTCATACATTGGAAAACTGCACTTCCAATTGCATGAACATTTTCAAATCATCTGCCACTCAGCAAATCTGTGTAACAGGATTCAGACAATGATCACATAGAGTAAAATCAGGGCTGTGTGGAGGATGTGACCAAATGTTATGTTTTACTCCTTTAGGAAGTTTGTTATGATGGCAGATGTATGCATTGGTGCCTGACAGGCACAGGTACCTAGACAGACAGGCCTTTTGCATAAAAAGAATAATGCATTCAAAACTCTCTTGAAAGTTTGACTACATCAAGCATTTTTTGGTATCTGCTCACTTTCTCTCACCCAAACTTTATTATTTCTCTGAAGTAAGGTTCAGAAAGCAAATCTGTTTCATCCCCTGTGACAATCTCACTCAAATGTCTCTGGTCATTCTTCATATCTGGTGAGTAGCTGTTTGGCCATTTTAACAGTCAGTTTTTCATCAGCCATGAACAATTGTGGGTCCCATCTTGCACAATCATTTTTGAGATTGAGATGATTCTTCAGAATGTAAAAACAGCTCATAAATTAGTTCCAATGACAGCAGAAATATCTTACAAAGAACATCAAGCATCTACAACAAATGCCACTTTTAGCAACCACTTCCACTAACCAATTGCAGACGACAGTCTTTTAGAAAGTGGTCATCTTCCATGGATTCAAGACCAGCTTTTAAAAATGAAACCACCTCATAACTATAGGCTATGACAAAAAAATTACATCCATGAATTTCATCCAAGTTGGCTTTGTTATCAGAGAATATCCAGATTTTACAATGTGCTCTTTGCGCAGTAGCAAATTGTTCTTCTTTGACAATTTTATATCACTGTTATTTACCTGTGTTATGTCACATACATTTATCTGGTGTCCAGTGTGTTAAGTCACATGCATTTATCTGGTGTCCAGTGTGTTAAGTCACATACATTTATCTGGTGTCCAGTATGTTATGTCACATGCATGTTTCTGGTGTCCAGTGTGTTATGTCACATGCATATTTCTGGTGTCCAGTGTGTTATGTCACATGCATATTTCTGGTGTCCAGTGTGTTATGTCACATGCATATTTCTGGTGTCCAGTGTGTTATATCACATGCATATATCTGGTGTCCAGTGTGTTATGTAACATGCATATTTCTGGTGTCCAGTGTGTTATGTCACATGCATATTTCTGGTATCCAATGTGTTATATCACATGCATATATCTGGTGTCCAGTGTTATGTCACATGCATATATTTGGTGTTCAGTGCATTGTATATATAGTTATAGATCATTTTACAAAAGACTATTTTGTCTATCAATTCATTTTTTTAAATATATGTTTAAGGAAACAAAAAATTGTAATAAAATATTCAGAACTTTTAAAGTTTTTACTTCTCATAATAAATGAATAGATGCGTTAGTGACATGCTTGTTAACTCAAAAGAGGAAAATTTACCTTGCATGGCCATCTGCATTCTATGATGTTCTATCTTGGCTTTAACATGATCTAAAAATACATCACATGAGAATCTTAAACATGTCCAAAAATGTGAAAATTTATGCAAGTCAAGTATCAGAACAAAAGTTATGAATAACAGAAAAAAGTTTCAAATTTTATTTACCACATCTACAACTAAAGAAAACAAAATAGACAGTCATTTTGGCTTGACCTAATTGCAGGAATTTACAAATCTACTTGCACAGCTCCTGGAACAAGCTTAAATTCAACTCAGGCAAGGTCAAGTTTTCAAAGGTACTTACCTGAAGGCAAGTTAAAAAAAATGAGAGACAGAAAGAGAGAGAGAGGCAAAAGAAATCATGTTCTGTTTGTTCATAATGCTTTATGTTTTGTAAGTTAATAACTTGTGATCTTGCTATAGTACATATATCAGAATTTTTATTTTGTGCTTATATGTATTGTATTCTTCTAATACATAACTGGAACATTTGTTTTATAAACTGTATGTCATTTATATTTTAATAATATTTTAATCATGTTATTTATATGTATTTAGATTTAACAACTTTCAGATCCTATCCTTGCCTCAGGCAGTTTGTGAGCTTGAGAATTTTAAGCAACTTGTTGGTCAAAGATTTGATGCTTGTCTCTGATTTTAAAGCCAGTTGTTGTTGTTGTAGGGTTTAACGCCATTTTTCAGCACACGATAGGCTATACATGGCAGCCAGAATTAATGATGGAAGAAGAACCCGGTAAAACCCCTGAAAGAACCACTGACAAGCTACTGGCAAGCATTCTCACATAACCACATTAGCCACATCCAAGACTTGAACCCATGCAGACAGAGGTGAGATGGCAATGAGCCGTAATGGAGAGCACTTTCGATCACTCTGCCACTTGGGGCCCCTGATTTTAAAGATAGCATGAGTTTATTGTTAATAATATAACTCATGAGATTTCTTTTATAGGCATGTTTGGAAATGAAAGGCACTGATCTCTGAGGAATTTTTTCACAGAATGATTGAAAACAAAATTGTTGCACCTAAAAGCAGAGTTGATGATCTGTTGTTTACATTATAAATTATAGGGGACTGATACATACTAAACTGCTTGGCAAACAATTAAATATATAAAATTATTATTCACAATCTGAAGTCAGCTTCTTGAATAATTTGATTTATGTATGTGATTTCAAGGTGACTAGATGATAATTGTTAACTTAATCTATGCAATTATTGTTACAAATCCTTCAGTTGTGAGTATAAATAAATTATTACAAATAGTCTAACTTTCATTAATTGTTGTTGAAGTTGATGAGTCTGCTATTTCATCTAAGCAAAACAAGGAAAAAATAACCAGTATGATGTTACAACACATTCAAGAAAGTTCCAACCATCATGGATTAATGAGTAGAAAGTTCAATTAAAGTCAGCTAAAACTGGGCAAGTTAACCTTTATAAAATGTTATAAATACCTGTATTACATACATCTAGAATTTTATAAAGAAACAACAAACAAAACAACTAGCTAGTTTGGCCTGACATTTTTGGAATTCTTGGCATCATGACATTTTGGCATCAAAATTACAATCACAAGTCAAGTCCATTTGCAAACAAGGACTGTTTAACAAGGGGACATAACTACCATCTATACTTGCATGTAAGACAAGTACAACTAATAACTGCACAGAATCAGATTTGGCATCACATAATGCACCAGCAAATCAGGTCTATATTGTTTGTTTTACTCATTAGTCATAATAAATAGTATAGATCCAGACTGGCTGGTTAATATATTCTTCCTATTATTTGTATGTTATAACCCAACTATCTTGTACCACTGGGGGTTGTGTGATGAATTTTGCTTATCAGATCTTTTTTTCTTTTGTCATCACAATTTGTCATGTCCTGTCTTTGGATCAGTTATGGAAGAAAATATACAAAAATAATTCAAATTTTTTCTGAAAATTATTTCTATGACACATTCTACTCCTAGATGATTAATTGTCCCTGAACAAGCAATCCCAATAGAAAAAAGCATAATGTAGATTTGAATTTAAATAGTATAAATCTCACTGATTTGTGTTCTGGACCGATTAACAAACTCCCCAAGGGCTTTGGCACTTGCATATCTTTCCTTCAGTGCCTGCTTGTTTTCCTCAATGGCATCATTATGGTCATAATCCCTCCGAAAAATTTCAAATGCTTCCTGTCTACCAATTGACATATCACCCACTGAAAGCAAATTCAAAAATGAGATGTCAGAAAATGTGCTTTTGAATGATAGTCCTTCCTCTGTTGCTTAAAGAAATAAATCAGTAAATAATAATAAACTTGTAAATAAAAAGCCTGAAGAAAATGAACTTAAAAAGGAATCATTATGCATTCATATAAAACACCGCATATATTAGATTCATTGATCTAATTTGTGTTTTACAGCTATATTTAACTTATGTTACCCTATATTTTGTTTGCCTGCAATGCAGGAGTGCACAATCCCTGGCCTGCATCCAGCCCTTAAGGCAAATTAAAACAACACAGAAATCTGTCCATGAACAGTAGTTATATTAAAGAAATTAGTAATTATATTAAATATATAACAGTAATTATATTAAAGAAATTAGTGTTTGTGGCCCTCAAGCGGTCTTAGAAAATGCAATCTGGCCCTTGGCTAAAATATGTTGTGCACCCCTGCTGCAATGAATTGGCTATTAATCCCTCTGTTACCTATATTTTGCATGCCTATGATGAATTGGCTATTGATCCCTCTATTACCAATATTTTGCATGCCTATGATGAATTGGCTATTGATTCCTCTGTTACCTATATCTTGTGTGTCTATGATGAATTGGCTATTAATCCCTGTGTTACCTATATTTTGTGTGCCTATGATGAATTTGATATTAATCCCTCTGTTACCTATATCTTGTGTGTCTATGATGAATTGGCTATTAATCCCTGTGTTACCTATATTTTGTGTGCCTATGATGAATTTGATATTAATCCCTCTGTTACCTATATTTTGTGTGCCTATGATGAATTGGGTATTAATCCCTCTGTTACCTATATGTTGTGTGTATATGATGAATTGGGTATTAATCCCTATGTTACCTATATTTTGTGTGCCTATGATGAATTGGCTATTAATCCCTCTGTTACCTATTTTGTGTGCCTATGATGAATTGGCTATTAATCCCTCTGTTACCAATATTTTGTGTGTCTATGATGAATTGGCGATTAATCCCTCTGTTACCAATATTTTGTGTGTCTATGATGAATTGGCGATTAATCCCTCTGTTACCAATATTTTGTGTGTCTATGATGAATTAGCGATTAATCCCTCTGTTACCAATATTTTGTGTGTCTATGATGAATTAGCTATTAATCCCTCTGTTACCTATATTTTGTGTGCCTATGATGAATTGGCTATTAATCCCTCTGTTACCAATATTTTGTGTGTCTATGATGAATTGGCTATTAATCCCTCTGTTACCAATATTTTGTGTGTCTATGATGAATTGGCTATTAATCCCTCTGTTACCAATATTTTGTGTGTCTATGATGAATTGGCTATTAATCCCTCTGTTACCTATATTTTGTGTGCCTATGATGAATTGGCTATTAATCCCTCTGTTACCAATATTTTGTGTGTCTATGATGAATTGGCTATTAATCCCTCTGTTACCTATATTTTGTGTGCCTATGATGAATTGGCTATTAATCCCTCTGTTACCAATATTTTGTGTGTCTATGATGAATTGGCGATTAATCCCTCTGTTACCTATATTTTGTGTGTCTATGATGAATTGGCTATTAATCTCTGTTACCTATATTTTGTGTGCCTTTGACGAATTGGCTATTAATCCCTCTGTTACCTATATTTTGTGTGACTGATGAATTGGCTATTAATAACTATGTTACTTACATTTTGTGTGCCTATGATGAATTGGCTATTAATCATTGTGTTACCAATATATTATGGGTGCCTACAATGAACTGGCTGTTGATCCCACTGTTAGTTTATGATGGGGGAAAAATATCAAGATACCCTTGAAAGGACTGATACTCGACTGGCTGATGAAAATTATCCCCCATTAATCCCCCAAAAAAGACAATTCTTGTCATTCAACTGCTGTGTACTAAATAAACAATATTTAATATTCTTTGATAAACTCCAACATACCAAATTTCTTTGCTATGGCCACTAACCTTTAACCTGATGTCATGAATAAAAAATTATTCAACTTGTCTCAGACAACGTGAAGATTAACTGAAGAGCTAAGTTTGGGTAAATTTATAATTAATATTTTTTCAACAGAAAAAAAACATTAATTATCTTATATCGTTCAAGGTGTTCATCAGATACAACCATAAATTGGGTTGAAATGGCATATTCCCACAACATTTTCCCCTAAATCTATTAAGTTATTACACAATAAATACATTGCTATCAATTTATTCATAAGTGGTTGTTATTCTTGACCCTTTTGTGATTTAATGTATTTTTTTCATCATTATAATCGATGAAATAGTCAACATTCCCTATGCTTCATCTACCATTTGTACTGACTGGTTTAACAATCCTGATACCTAAGTTATATTTTGACTGGTTCAAGTAAAAATGTATCAGTCAGGCAAAGACAGGGACTATTATCTAAGGAAACTAACTAAATGTAATGTATGATAAAATTTATGATTAGAACCATCATTAATGCTCCATTTTCTCCTAAAATAGTTAAATTGGTGAAAACGAAAATCAAAAGTAGTAAGTTAGATATTAGCATATTTCAATGGCTTGCAAATTTAGGAAATTTTAAAGGACTTTTTCTAATTTTCAAGGCTTTTTCAAATATAGACAACAAGTTCAAAGTTTTTCAAGATCTGTGTAAACTATGTAGTGTTTTTTCTGACACGTATATACTATATTTCAAATGCATTATGAACAAAATGAAGATAACATTTGTAGTGGCAAATAATGTCCAAAGAAAACAACAAAATAATGTGATTTTAAAATCATCATACATATCAACAAAATTATAACATAAATTGGCCATTTTTGACTAAAGAAAAAAGCATACCTGTCAATTCTGAGTGGCTTAAACTAGCATAACTTCAATTATGTTGATGATATTTATTTACAAATCAAGGCACCTTAATCACAAAAGAAATTTTTAAGGAATGGCACCAATAAAATAGAGGTTCATAAGCCTGACTATTTTCAATCAACTTACAAATCTTGGCCTTTGTCTTTTCTTCTTTTTCCTTCTGCAATCTATGTTTTTCTTTACTCCATCCCCCATGACTGGGTGTTCTACTGGTGACATCAGAGGTCCAACTTTCTGAACGGTTGTGGGAGGACTTCTCGTGCCCATTGACCTGTTGATCTGAGCCACTTCTAGCTGAGGGTGGTCGGTGACCAAACCTCTCTAGTTGTGAAAACGCATCGGCAGCACGTTTCTTCTCTTTCTTTAGCATGTTTACTAGTATATCTTGTGTTACTTGGTTAAGGCAACATGTCTTCAAAGTGACATAATTTTATTTCTTTTCAAGGATGGCAATCAAGGAATCTGAGAGCCTTGAGGTAATGGCTGAGAAAAGAGGAATGAATAATCTAAACATTCTACTTTATTCTTAATATGACTTCCATATAATTCTTTTCTTTATGAAACTAGAGTGTAAATAATTTTTGTCAAATTTCTTGCATTTAGTCTAAAGTTATACATCTTAGTTGAACCTGATTTTTTAAAGAAAGCATTCCCTATCAATCTACATTATTCACAGTTTTAGAAATAAAATCAAGAAGAAAAGATGTCAATATAGTGGACTTACTTGCTTTGTTTTGAACTTAGAATTATATTCTTAAAAGAAAAAAGGAAAAACTATTTGGAAAAGTGAAGTTCTGAAAATAATGATGAAAACTGCAAAAAAACCTTAAGGAAGATAATACAAATAAATGTAAACATGAAATTTAATGATGTTAAAATAAAATAAAATATAGGACAAAAATATATAAAATCATTAAACATATATGGTAAAAATTTGTTACAAAAAAACACTCTTGCAGGGGTGCCAATATTTTTTGTATTGGGGGTGCAAACATGCAATGTCCAGCTATTAAGTTTTACTAATGTAGGCCAAAACAAGTTTAGATCTCAAATCAGGAGGGAGATGGGATGCAAGTACCCCACTTGCCCCTATCTGCATGCACCCATACACTCCAGCAAAAAAGCCCAATATTTTTTCAGGAGGTACATTCACACAAAGTTCCTTAACTGAGTTTGCATTTAAAACTTTTGCCTCTCCAGGTGAAAGTTGAGTGACCATTCCAAATGAAGGCTTGTTAATGCAGTTGATGCATTCCATTTTACAGCAGCATGTCTAAGAAAAGGGCATAAACGTATGTCATTTGCATCCAGAGAGATAGAAAGACTTGAAATGTGTCCACTCAATATAGATGCTCTGCCAAGAGGATGCAACTGAAGAACAAACGTCTCAGTGAAATAATATCCAGAATTCCATCAAATTCTGTCTGACAATGGTAAAAATCAAACATACCAAATGTGATTTCAAAATATGAAGGCAAAAAGTATCATAATTGAAAATAAGAACTTTGAAACAGACCCAGGCCTTCCCAGAGTAAACCGTTATACTATGTTTGTTTTCAATCTATAAAGCCCTTCAAAAGACTTTAGTGAAAATGGAAGTACAAAGTCAAACATGGATGAAATAATTAATATAATTTTGCTGGAAAAAAGTGAAATTCAAACCTTAAATGTGTTTTCTTAAAGTAATGTCTCAGACCAAATTTGGTTCCAATGCATGAAATCTTTCAAAAGTTATCTAGCAAAAATACAATTTTTGTGATGGATTAGAGGACATGACATGAAGGCTGGATGTGGATAATACCAAAAACCCTCTATACCAATACAATGAGGACATAAAAGGAAACTTTTAACAATGATTACTTACCTATAATTTAAATCTTTGCTCTCTGTAGTGTAACAGAAACATACAATTAAATACCTTTGGAAATTTCTTAATACAGCCATGTGAACATCATTGTAAAATAATACAAAGGGTACAAATGACACAGATTTTTGCACTCAAAACAAATTTTGGTAACAAGTCATGCTAAAAACCAATCAAATAGTTTGTAACTCCATCATAAAGAAGAATTCAAAAGTTTAGTTCTTTTGTAGGATACTTATTTCATTATCTCTTTGCAAGACGAGGTCCTTCAATTTCTGTGTTTCAGCTTTGGCATATGGGCTCATGTCTGGACTGGAGATTGGTTCAGGGGCTTTTGAAGTGGCTGTTGAGGGCACTGATGGCCTATCCAACACTTGTTTCTGCAAGAAAATACACCAATACACGATCTTTTTCATAACAGTCATCATCCATTTTAAGTTTCTTAAAAAAATGTTATACTGAAAAATATCATAAAACAAAACAACATAAAGGTCCAGATAGATTTGATTTTATGTACCAACCCTATGATACTGAAATTTACAGCATATTTACATGTATATTTTAAGTTTTCTAAGCTTACATCCCCATATAGACCATATTGTGACTTATGAAATAAATCTATTTAAAATCTCTGTCCAGGAATAGCTACCTAGAGACCATATTAGTTGATATAAAGTCTATCTCCAGGAATAACTACCTAGATGCACATTAGTTAATACAAAGTCTATATCCAGGAATAACTACTTAGAGGCAGGATTGGTTGATACAAAGTCTTTGATTATTTGATCCAAATCTATGTCCAAGAAACACTACCTAGAGACCAGGTTAGTTGATCCAAAGTCTATATCCAAAAATAACAAAGTCTATATCCAGGAAAAACTAATCAGAAGTCAGATTAGTTGATAGAAAGTTGATATCAAGGAATAAATACAGTACCTAGAGACCATATTAGTTGATACACAGTCTATATCCAGGAATAACTACTTAGAGGCCGGATTATTTGATACAAAGTCTGTGTCCAAGAAAAACTGCTGTGAGGTCAGATTAGTTGATACAAGGTCGATATCCAGGAATAACTACCCTGAGTTCAGATTACTTGATACAACATTTATGTCCAAGAATAACTGAGACCAGATAAGTTGCTACAAAGTCTATTTCTAGGAATAACTACCTAGAGGCCAGGGTAGTTGATACAAAGTCTATGTCTAGGAATAATTACCCTGATGTCTAATTAGTTGATACAAGTCTGTGTCCTGGAATAACCATCCATAGATCAGATGAGTTGATACAAAGTCTATGTCTAGGAATAACCATCTATAGATCAGATGAGTTGATACCAAGTCTATGTCTAGGAATAACCTTACCTAGATGCCAGTATTTAAAACAGTCTGGTAGATATTTCTATACATGACTTTTAATCAGTATTATGCAATAAAAATAAAAAAAATGCCAGTTTTAAACCTCATATGCACACTATTTATTCCATGACTCCTGGTTCTAACAAGAAGACCAGTGTTTGCATGTTGCGCCTGTGCTTAAAGTATCAATGGAAAATGTGTGCCTTGACTCCATGATAAATGAATTGAGCAAGCATATCACAAAATGCAGTCATAATGTGAAAATGATTCATCCCAATGTTTAAAGAATTGAACCCAAACCTTAAAGTATATTTTCTAGGACTCTGACCATGACATAAAAGGTCAATGGTACAAGCACACATGTCACAAAATAAATTATCTTCAATTGAAAATGATTTGTCACAAATACGAAGAAAATCAAATAATAGGTGTAGAAAATACATGCAATTGAAAAAGCCTGAACTAAAACCATCATGTCAATTTTAGTATGAGAGTGTATTTAAACTCCAATATAATAGAGGCAAAATGAGCAAGCATCAAGTAGAATGAATTGTCTTAACTTCATAATGAATCTATCAAGTGGTTTAGCTGATGTGAGCAAATGAAACAACTTTAACCACAATCTTAATTCAAATTTTGAGTTCAAGGTAAATGGGGGAAACAAGGACATCAAAGAATTAATTGTCTTTGCTTCATACTGATTCACTCCATGTACGATACAAATCTATCAAGATGTTTAAGAATTATATGCAAAAAAGATTATAATCAAAACCACAAAAGATAACTGTTGAAGTTGCTTGTGCTCCACCTCACTACTCACAAAAGTATGTTTGACGATAATCAACTTTTCTTCCATTATTGCATCAAAACTTTTGAATTTATGATCAGATATAAAAATGTAACAATCTCTTTTTTCTACACTCTTTGTATTTTCCACATGAATTTATAAAAATTAAATATCTGATATACAGGTACTTAAAAAAACATAAATAGTGACTCAAAGTAAGTCATAATTTATACACAGGGAAGCAAGTTTTAAAGCTAAGTATGAAATGTTTACATAAATGTGCAGATAATAAAATCACCTACATTAAATATGTTGACATTTTTTAGTTTGTAACATGCAGCAACTGGAAAAAGAACAAATCAGATCTGTTGCCACACAATACTAATGAGACCAAATGAACAGGGCAGAGCCTGATTATCAGTACATTATGTTACTTCAGATCTTAGTTAATGCTATTCAGAGTTGGGTAGATGTTATGCATGGGTTAATATAGTGTGATCATAAAATGTAATGGATCATGTTTCTAACCTTCATAATGCTGAAGCAGGCATGAATTTTACGCATGTCAGCTCCAACATTGATAATAGCATCTGGATCGCTATCCTCTAGGTAAGCAGTCACAGCAACTTGGCATCTAAACAAAAATATCAGCGTTCTTAATATAATTTTTCGCTATAATTTATCTGCTGCAAAAATTTAAAAGAAATATTACATACAATCCAATAAATTAATATTAGTAAAACTTATATATATAATCCAGTCCAACTGCAAACTGCACAGACCCAGATCTGCCACTACATAATCCACTGGCATATCTTGGTCTATGTAGTTAATAAGGAAGTAGTAGAACAAATAACGTGGATCCTGATCTCCCTCACATGATGTGATGGCAAATCTGTGTCTGTGTTGTTTGCAGTTGGACTCAACATATAAGCAAGTATGCATGGTATGCACTAAATGATCTCTGAAACTTTCAAGATGGGAGTATACATAATAAGTCTGTTAGAAATTCAAAAGATTTATTTCCAAGTCAGGATCATTCCTAATGTGGCCACTTATATTTTCATCCCAACTTTAAGTTGCTATACATCAATATTATAATTTATTATCTGATGTGCATTTATAAAGATAATGGGTTTCATTTTTCAAGCATCCTAATGATGAAAACATATCATACATACTTGCTTGGAAGTCATATCCAACTGCAATTAACAAAGATCATATTCTGACAGTGCCTAATGCAATGACAGATCTGGGTTTCTGGTGTTCATGTTTCTAATTACTCCAAAAAAACTATATAGAGCCAGATCTGCTGGTACACTATGTGATGACTGATCTGGGTCCATTCCATTTTGAAGGTTCCTACTTATATGCAACCATATATAGCAATTTATTGTTGAGAACTCTCATAAAGCTACCAATAAAAACATGTATAAAGTATATACCAAGATCACTGTCCTGCTGCACAAAGTAATAGCTAGTTTACAATCAGTGAATAGATTAACCCCTTGATGTGATTTTATAACCAATGAAGCATCTACTTCACCCATGTATATACACCAGCAAGATACTTACGCTCCTCTTCTGACAATCATAAGCTCATTGTTCCCACTATGAAAATGAAGTCATATGTACAACATTTTATTGCATACCAGGGCCCGGTGATGTGGAATGAATTGCCCATTGAAATTAGACACAAAGACACAGTGATCCCTTTTAAGAGTGCTCTTAAAACTCACCTTTCTCGACTGCAGGAACAAACTTAGAGACCTAATAATGTTTTGTACCTTAAAATGTTTTCAGCATGTTTTATGTTTTCCAATTTTGTGTTTTGTTTTCTATGGTGTAGTCATATCATTACAGACATTGTAAAGCGCTTTGAGCTTCTAACGATTAGGCGATATACAAAGTCCACATTATTATTATTATTATTATTACTTCATGTACACATAACAACAAAACTAGGAAATCTTACTGTGAATAATTGTATTGTATTGATCATTTTCAGTCTCCTAAATCTGACCCATTCTGACCCATAAGCCATCTTAAATCTTGGATAGTACTGTAGTATCATTTATTTTCGTTGGGCTCAATTTTCATGGTTTTGTAAAAAAAAGGCATTTTCGTGGGGACGTAAATTCGTGGTTTTGCCTGTCAAATTTTGCATATTATAAGGTAGTTAATTTCATGGTTTAACCTCTACAAGTACCCCAAATAAAGAATACAAAAGAATAAAACGATGCCGACGCAAACGGCGGTCACATTAATGTTTAAAACAATACTACCACCTGTATGAGTACATATCTAAGACCCGGCAAGTTCAATACTTACAACGTATTTTTGACCAAGTGATTAACATCTGTCAAAGCAGACTCAGCCAACAACACTAAAACAATACTTCCACCTATGTGAGCACATATCAAACACCCGTCAGAATTAATCAGTTTCGCCATGTTTTCGTTTGAGTGTTCAAGATCAAAGGAAGCCGACGACGCCAACAAAACCAGACCAATCAGTTATTAAAGTACATTTGAATGATCTCTTACTTAAGCCACTGTCCATAAAGTTGCAATATCAGTACTTTATGACTATCATGGCGTTAACACAGTGGCTTAAGAGTGGTAAAATTCAACTTAGATCACCCTCGGTTCCTGGACACTGTAAAAAAACACGGGTCGGGAATTGGGGGGGATCATCAACCTATGTGGCTCATTTTTCATTGGGGATTTAAATTCGTTGTTTGTGGCAACCACGAAAACCACGAAAATTGATCCCCGACGAATATTGATGATACTACAGTAATTACTTAGCACAATTAGAAGTTAACTCAAAAGGATTTAATCCTTTCAAAACATAAATTTTGAACCATTCCTTCCTCTGTTCACACAAACGTTTCCAATCTAGAAAACAGACATTAGGAATGGAAAAGTCCAATGTTAAATCCATGCTATATTGGGGAAATGGAGCATCCTAAGAGCCTAATTAGTGTAGGGATACCTTTCAGCCCCATAAAAATCTATATGAACAAAATCAGCAATAACAATTACATCCCAAAATATATTAATGAAGATACAAGTGGACCATGAGCAGGCTGATTGCACACAAAATCATTCACTATGAAAATTTTAATAAACACATAAAAACAGCATCAGTAGAAAATGGACAGCTGCATGTGCACATTGTAGCTAAAACTAAATCTGGAACCTGGCTAGTACAGACCATTCTCCTGTGCATTCAACATAAAATCAACCGTTCATGATGCAACATAAAATCAACCATTTATGACACAACATAAAATCAACCATTCATGACACAACATAAAATCAACCATTCATGACACAACATAAAATCAACCATTCATGACACAACATAAAATCAACCATTCATGACACAACATAAAATCAAGCATTCATGACACAACATAAAATCAACCATTCATGACACAACATAAAATCATGCATTCATGACACAACACTATGCAGGAGGAACATGGAGAAAATACATAATGTCTTTTCAATCACAATATCACTTTATGGCTAACCATTTAAAACAATGTCATACTTCCTTAAGGAAAATTCAGAAGTTTGTCAAATTCTTTATATCCCTACTTTGGGATGCCTATTTTATTACCAAATAGTTTCCAAAACTTAACTACCATTGGATCCATCTAAAAAACCATTAGGAGTTTATTTCTTTGTGATTCTATTACCGACATGTGAAAAACCTCAGCTGCTTATCACCAGGATAACATGTGACAAAAATGCAAGTGAAAAAAGTCAACAATAAAAACCATCAATGGATACCAGTGGATACAAAGTTTCCTACTTTAACATTAAAAATATCATACTTTTACACTTTAAGACTTTTGACCATGGTTATCTGGAGATTAGTTTCCAATGGTAACATCATGTGTATGTGTGTGTGTGTGTGTGAGAGAGAGAGAGAGAGAGAGAGAGAGAGAGAGAGAGAGAGAGAGATTTACATTTTTTATTTAGCTTTAACATTTATCTAGTCATATCACTATGATGTCTGCATTGTGGCAGTTTATACATATATCTATGACTGGTGCATCATGTCTAACCAAGTCACATTATCCTAACACCAGGCTGACCTGTCCTAACACTAACATCTTTACTGCTGAGCACCAAGTGACCAAGTGAGGCAGCTGCTCATACCATTTTCAGAAATCTTTGGTATGATTCAGTTCGGGTTTGAACCTGTGACTTCCTGCATCCAAGGCAGATGTTCTAACCATTTTGGCCACAGGAGCGGTGGATAACATTATATTATGAATCTTAGACATATGAGGAGTATCTGATGACAGTTTTTCAAGTTCCTGTCTATTTCTATTACTTATGTTTTTAAGGCAAAAAAAGCAAAGTATGCATCTTAAAAATAGCAATATTTAATATTGAAACATACACAGAAAAGGATGGGGACAGGCATGTTTCATGATGTTTAACATCTTTAATCATTGTTTATCACTCAAAATATCTCTCGTGTCTGCTGTGGCATAATGCACAAACAGATCTTGGCCTACATGGTTTATTATACTGACAATTTACATTGTAGATCTAGACCAGTTAGTGCAATATCCAGGTCTACACTGTTTGCAGTTAAATATGCTGGTCATTAGGTTCTTTGTTCACCAATTTCTCACAACTACATTGTTTACAGTAGAGTGATAAAATCTTGCATAAAATCTGTGGTGCGATATGCTCACCTTTGCAGATCCTCATCAGTGAGTTCATCTGTCCGCTGCTGGCCTGTTGCCAATGCTAGCTCCTCCTTCAGCTGCTGTATCTCTCGCTTTAGATTGAGGATCATCAACTTTGGATCTAATTCTTCATTCACAAGTACATCATTTTTTATCATTGCCACTCGCTGTGCAAAACGGCAGGTTGATATGGACTCCTGAAACAGACAACCAAGATTTACCATGACAAACAGCTGTAGTGTCTCTTCTTCTCCGTTTAGGAAAACTTGCACAGTATCCTACCTGTATACTGTTGCAAAATTCAACTTAATCTAGTAGAGAGAAGAAAAGCACATAATTGCAGTTGGTTTTTTAATGCTTTTTTATCTTTAATTTTTTTTATAATGTAGTATGCCTGAACATAAATTTTTTTTCTGGCATAGCTAGAAGAACATTTATTGTAGGTAATTATATTATTTACATCAATGCAGCTTAAAAAAAAGAAACATGAAATGGTTTTGAAGTAAATGTATAGCACACATCCAGAAGCAAGCATAAAGGTGTTTTTCACTCAAGTTACACATTGTATAACAGGTATTGTTAGTAGTGGAGGCATTTTAGAATCTGAATAGTTTAAGTGCGAGATTAAATAAATAAATACTATCAAAATGTATCATCAATTGAATGTTCTAAGACTGATATTACACTATTAAATACTATCAAAATGTATCATCAATTTATTGTTCTAAGAGAGAGAGAGAGAGTTGTTACAAATAAATACCATCAAAATGTACCGTCAATTGAATGGTCTAAGAGTGAGATTACACTAATAAATACTATCAAAATGTATCATACATTATCTCCTCCATAGATCTATAATTGCAAACATATAAGTAACTTAAGTCTCCAATTATCTGACAAAAACACTAAATTTCATCTCCATAAAGATGTTACACTAAACCACATATGTTCAGGCCTAGTCTTCGGACAGTACAGAATGCGAGAAGACAACATATTACTACATTATATATAAAGCCATTTTACATTAATCTTGGGGTCTCTTTTCAAAGAAAGATAAATATTTCAATAAGATTGCCATCATATTTTTGATGATATTAGATTTAGATGAAAATGTTGTTATGAAATCATGAGAATGCATGCAGTAGGAACAGCGGTAACTCAGCTGGTATAACATCAAACATAATGCAAGGATGTTTGATAACTTCCCAGAATAGTCCTGGTTTGCTGCTTTTGTGTCTTCTGGAAAAGCACTTAGTTAACATTTCTTTGGCATGAGATAGCTAATAATGTCTTGAAAGTGCAGTTAGAAAAACAACCAACCATCTGTAATCTTATGATTGTACTTACATCAAGGTTTCGCTTCTCCACAGAACAGGTGGCAATCATGGTAGTCATACAGTTTCCTCCCAGACTGTCTCGCAACACAGAAGTCATCATGGAGTTTCGATAGGGAATGTGCTGGCGATTTTTCTCCGATAAGGAAATGATGACCTGAAGGTATGATAAGTATTAGCATCTCACCATAATGTCTTGTTAAGTTTTCAAAGATAGTAACAGGTCTTGCTAAATAAAAACAGAATAAATGAAATTCAGTAGTGTTAGAGAAGTTTTGGAACATGGAACTTTTTCATGAAAAGAGGAACCACAAGATAGGAAAAAACACTGTTAGCTTACTATTTTAACATGGAGTACCAGTTTTCGTGGGGCATTAATTTTCATGGGCTACCAGTTTCCATGGATTTCATGGTTGCTTCAGACCAAAAATTTACAAACCAATGAAAAATGATCTTTCTGTAGAAAACATACCCATATATACTAACTTATAAATCGAGTTGATCTGTAAACAACAAAGATTCTGTGCTACTGCTGTTCTTGTTGTTTCTTCTTAAGTTTGCATTTGGCTACACTTACAAATCAGTACATATGATAAATTTTTTTCACCAAACAGCGAATTTAAGTCAAATCAAACCATGCAGATTAATACCCATGAAAATAAGTGAATTCATAATAATATCTGCCTGTAATATAGAAGAAAATATCATCTGTGAAATTAAACATGAGACTCAACTATGCTTGATATCAATCACCAGGCTTGCCTATCTTGGGAGTTAACCATTTCAATAGGCTGGTTTATGTATATGACATCAATTAACTATCTCACCAATTTTATGTCATCTTGATTTTACCTATTTTACTAAAGTATGATGAAATTTCTTTCTAATGATAAAATTAATAATTAATATGTATTGTCTCTTGTATATAATTAAAATCATCCAAGATGTATGGATGTATATCAATCCATTGAAATAGGATGGGAACTGTAGTCACCTGATCTAGAATGATAACATGTCCAAGATATCTCATTAATATGCACAGAACTCACTTACTAAAGTGTTGACAAGCTCATCCAATAAGATGCTGAATCACTTCAATAATATGCATCCAAAAATATATATAAAGAGTATCCAATAAGATGCTCAATCATTTCATTAATATGAATCCAAAAAATATATATAAAGAGTATCCAATAAGATGCTCAATCATTTCATTAATATGCATCCAAAAATATATATAAAGAGTATCCAATAAGATGCTCAATCATTTCATTAATATGAATCCAAAAAATATATATAAAGAGTATCCAATAAGATGCTCAATCATTTCATTAATATGCATCCAAAAATATATATAAAGAGTATCCAATAAGATGCTCAATCATTTCATTAATATGCATCCAAAAATATATATAAAGAGTATCCAATAAGATGCTCAATCACTTCAATAATATGAATCCAAAAATATATATAAAGAGTATCCAATAAGATGCTCAATCACTTCAATAATATGAATCCAAAAATATATATAAAGAGTATCCAATAAGATGATGAATCACTTTATTAATAGGCATCCAAAAATATATATAAAGAGTATCCAATAAGATGCTGAATCACTTCATTAATATGCATCCACAAATATATATAAAGAGTATCCAATAAGATGCTGAATCACTTCATTAATATGCATCCAAAAATATATATAAAGAGTATCCAATAAGAAGCTCAATCACTTCATTAATATGCATCCAAAAATATATATAAAGAGTATCCAATAAGATGATGAATCACTTCATTAATATGCATCCAAAAATATATATAAAGAGTATCCAATAAGATGCTCAATCACTTTATTAATAGGCATCCAAAATATATTAAAACAAGAGCAAACCAGCAAAATAGGGCCTCAAGAGTGGTAACAAGATCAGCCTATCTGATGCAAATCACCGCATTAGCAAATCTTGCTCATATATAAACTGATCCAAGATCTTAATGATATCAAGCTATATTTCATACTTTATCAAAATTGGATAAAAAAAGAACATAATGAGTACTCATATTGTAAATTTACTTGGGATTTTAGCCAAGGGAGCTTGAGAAATCATGAAATTTAGGTTACTTCCTTCTCAAGAATGAAGAAATACAAATGTAGATAGTAAATTAAAACTTCTGATCATGTTATATTAAAGCAAGAAAATTTAGAGTAGGTCTCATATTCACCAAATTACTGAATCTGTGTGTACAACCTACATTTGTTTGAAAATTGTTCTTATAATAAACTGTAATAAAATCATATTTAACACCAGTCTAATTGAATATGATGCAAATTCTCAATAATTTGCAATTTAATGAGTTTATATTTTGTAACCAATTATCTGAAAGTTGAGTTTTGAGTAAACAGTTATGTTGAAGATTTATTTCACACAATAATACCTTACCTGCTCCAAATAGTGAAGAGACAAATTGATATACTTGGCTTCAGTCAGCAAAATTCCATTCACTCCACTCTTTGATACTCTTTCTGACCTAGAAATCAGAGCAGTGGATGTGAGTACAAATATTCACAATATCAAACAAGTTGTTGCTGTTGTTGTTTTAGGTTTAATGCCAGCTTTCAGCACACGATAGGCTATACTTGGCAGCCTGTATTATTGGTGGAGTAAGAATGTGGGAAAAAACCCTGGAAAGAAACACCGACCCACAAGAAGCTACTGGCAAGCTTTCTCACATAACTACATTAGCCGAATCTTAGACTTGAACCCACACAGACAGAGGTGAGACGGCAGTGATCTGTAATGGAAAGTGCTTTAGACCTCTTAGCCACTTAGGGCCCCATCAAATAAGTAAGTCCAAGATACGATTGTTAACATAGGTCAAATAATTTATTAACTAAATATGTTAGTAAAAGATGTATCACAAAGGACCCTGCTTACTTCATTTTTACCACTACTGCCTTAAACAGAGGAAACTCTGTTGAGAAAACCAGTTAGGGCAAGACTGTTATTCAGGGGCCACAACTTCTCTAAATGATTATGTGAATTGTTTTAAATCCAACTCATCCAAGGCCAATATATGAATATTGACTGACAAAGGCCTTAACTCTTTCCAAAATGGAGGTGACAAAATCCATCAAATGTACATATTGGTCTATGAAATAATAGTTTCTTCAAGCTACATCTGAACATGCTGAATGGTTCTTTATTTATACTGATTACAAGAAAAAGATCAGGTAAAGATAACTCGGTTCAAAATCGAATTGAGTGTGTGTGAGTTTGTTTGGATTTATAAAGTAGCTTTATTAATTTTTCAAAATCAACTAGAGATGAAATCCATAAATTTACTTGACTAGGGTCATAATTCTGTTTAAAAGGGAGTAGACAAGGCAAACCACATAAAAAGCACATGGAAGTCTATGCGACAATATTTGTACCAAAGTACATTAATAATGTTGAATGATTCTTAAGCTGTGATGGTAAGAAGTATCTATCCATTTAAAGGTATGAAGCTGATGTGACCAAAACCACAAATGGCACATCTAACTCTGTATGAGACAGTGTGTATACCAAATGGCACATCTAACTCTATATGAGACAGTGTGTACACCAAATGGCACATCTAACTCTATATGAGACAGTGTGTACACCAAATGGCACATCTAACTCTATATGAGACAGTGTGTACACCAAATGGCACATCTAACTCTATATGAGACAGTGTGTACACCAAATGGCACATCTAACTCTATATGAGACAGTGTGTACACCAAATGGCACATCTAACTCTATATGAGACAGTGTGTACACCAAATGGCACATCTAACTCTATATGAGACAGTGTGTACACCAAATGGCACATCTAACTCTATATGAGACAGTGTGTACACCAAATTATAGCAGAATATGTTGAATAGTTCCTGAATTATGCTGGTTACATGAATCTGCTGCTGTGGAGATTCAAAAAATAAATTGATCAAGTGCATTACTACAAACAGTAGTAGGTAATTCCCAAACCAAGTGATGTACAAGAATGTTTATAGTGGCTGCATGAATGGATGAAGAGACAAATGGATGGACACCTGCAATGTTTGAACAGAAAATCTATGAAAAGAAAACAAATGAACAGTATGAAAGAAGGGAATTTACCATATCCAAAACATTTAAAAAAATTATTTCTTTTTACAGCATATATACAGAAAGCATCATTTCATGTTCGTGCAAATGATGTTGATGATACATAAAATATGGCCACCATTACTAAAATAAAACAAATCTTTCAATAACTTCTCAAAAAGTTCAGACGTTGAAAAGAATTTGACTGAATTAGATTAAAAACATCCTGGCATATGAATCTTTCATATGTGAACAAATCATTGAAATGACGTTAATCTATTATCAAATATGACCAGCATTACTAAAATTGGAGAACAAAATTGCATGATTAATTTTTCAAAAACAAAACACAATTTGAGCAAATTTGACAGAAAGTATTCTAACATAAATTCTTTAAGTTGTATAAAAAAAGGATGCCCAGACAAATATTGGTGCTGTTACTAAAAATAAAAAAAAATCATTCAGAATACTTTTTAGAAGAATAAAAAACATCACAGAATTCAAATGAGTTTGATAGAAAGCATCCTAACGTGAAATTCCCATAAGTAAACACTAATGAGACTAATCAGCTATCAAATATTTCACAAAATCATTCTGGCATTGAGGGTCTTTCAATTTAGTATAAATTAATCAGCTATCAAATATTTCACAAAATCATTCTGGCATTGAGGGTCTTTCAATTTAGTATAAATTAATCAGCTATCAAATATTTCACAAAATCATTCTGGCATTGAGGGTCTTTCAATTTAGTATAAATTAATCAGCCATCAAATATTTCACAAAATCATTCTGGCATTGAGGATCTTTCAATTTAGTATAAATGATGCTAATCCACTATCATGGCTGCAATTACTAAAAACAGAAAAACCATTTAAATACCCAGCAAAAAAGCACCAAAAGACCTTCAAAGTTTGCATAAATTATGCCAATCTGCCATCCAACAGAGTTGACATTACTAAATAATCGGAAAATCTTTCCATGTCAGAGAAGTACCCTGGTCACAGCAGCACAGTGCCTCAACGACCACACTATGTCAAGAGACTGATGATGACCCTGATATTTGGGGTTTGATGCAGATGATAGCCACATATGCACACTTTATACTAATTTGTACAGTTCTGATTATGTTTACAACTGGTTGCTTTTTACTAAATTTTCAATGTCTTCAGCCACATTATGGTATTACAAGTATTTCCTTCTTAAATAGATAAAATTCTTTCTTTCTGCCTTTGCCATTTTTCATTATTCATATACAACATACAGATTTAAATCATTCAAATGATACCATTTTTAAAATATCATTTCAATAAAATCAGAAAAAAAGGTCCTAACAAGTCTAACAATTTGAAATTTTCAAAATTAAACTCATGTTGGATCTCTAGCACCACTTTAGTTTTTCCTAATACACTATATGTAAGTTACATAATCAAACTAAATTTCTCAGTATGCACCGGAAAGTCAGATTTGCACATTCAATGTGGAATTAGTATGATTACATACTAGATCTATTACATTCAATGTGGAATTAGTATGATTACATACTAGATCTATTACATTCAATGTGGAATTAGTATGATTACATACTAGATCTATTACATTCAATGTGGAATTAGTATGATTACATACTAGATCTATTACATTCAATGTGGAATTAGTATGATTACATACTAGATCTATTACATTCGATGTGGAATTAGTATGATTACATACCCTGCTAGATCTACCAGATGAAGCTTTGCCCTTCTGATGGTGGCTGATCCAGATTCCCGGGATGTCAGATGGATTGTGAAAATACAGTGAGATCGTGTGGATGCCTGATTCATTGGTGTCTACAAGGGGTGAAAGATACATTAATTATTGCATCAATGAAATTACAATGTTGGAAACCCTGAGACCTAAATTGATTCAAAGAACTACATTTTTTCAGGTAGCTAAAAACACAGAAGATTCTTCATGCTTGGGATGCAATTCTACAGCAAGTTTATTTCACAGCTATGCTATTAGCTTTTAAAAGTTGTGTCAACAGAAGCATTCAAGGTGATGTGCAATGTGCTCAGAGGCAAATTTAGCATGAGAACTTGGAGCCTGAAGGTCATGGCTAACTGCATGACTTTGGGATTTATATTTAGGCTGAATCTAACTAAAAATGAAACATGTGTGATATTTTGTCTAATGTCACATTATCTAAATTCAACTGAAACAGGTCATTATTTTAGGAATCTGATTATTCTGCAGTGTCAACCTAGCAATATCAAATCAAACTGTACCTACTGTCTAACATTTCCAAGTATTTTATGTGGCTTCTTATGACAATGCTTAAAGATTGGATAGGGACACAAGTGAGAACTTTAGCGAGCTGTGTCATTGCTGCAGGAATAAAAGGTAGACTTAGTAAGCTATGGCATTGGATATGGGCATAAAATGAAGTGGGCTACAAGCATAAAAGTATCTAGTGAGCTGTGTCAATCTATTGGGGATCAAATCGAGGACATAGTGAGTTGTGTCAATGCATTGAGGATCAAAAGGAGGACTTAGTAATTGGTATCAATGCATTGGAGATCAACAACAGTTCATTAAAATGTGTGCATTTAATACATTACTCACTTTGATGACATAAATATATATTCAAAGTTTTATAAATTTTGGATCAGAAATACTGCCTCCAGAGTGGTAACAATGCCAGCCAATCAGATGCAACATTATATCAGTAATATGTATGGATCTTGCTTATTATCAAATCCATCCAACATCTTAATGATGTAAGTCAATATATTTTAAAGTTTTATCAAACTCAGACCATAAACATGGCCTGGATAGTACTAACAAAATGGGCCAGTCATATGCAAGACTCCAGCACTGATATGAATTAATAACCAACTAAGAACTTAATCATATAAGCCTGTGCATCAAGTGTGATCAAATATTGGATCAGAAATATGGTCTAGAGAGGCAGCAAACTCAGCCAATCAGATGCAAGATCACCTCATTCAAGATACTATAGATATAACATATCTTTAAAAAAAATATGGCCTCCAGTGAGGTAGCAATTTCATCCAATCAGATGCTATATCACATAATTAGTATGCATGCATCTCACTCATCACTGAACTGAGATACTAACAATATAAGCATATATTCAATGTTTTATCACAATAATTTCAGAAATATTGTCTGAAAGTTGGTAGCATGATGCTTTAAGCATAACAGATGGCAGACTTCACACAATGGACACAGGGACATTCCATAACTCACTTGGCCTTAAGGACAGGTAAGTAAAACATCTGTTCCTGTAACAAAGTAAAAAGGGGCTCAAGATTTTACCACATGACTGTAAGGTATATTCCTTAGCCTAATACAAAAAAGAGATTAAAAGACTTTTCCTTGAAAACATGGACCCTACCTCTGCTATCATCCTGTTGGTGTCCCCCAGAAAGAGGAGGTTGAGTGCCTCCTCCTCATTGGTGGCCTGGTGGACAGACAGATTCTTCAAATGAATGTTCTGATCAGAGTCCTCCATCAAAGTTACCTTGCTGTAAAATGGAAGAAAACACTGCTGATATCGATATACAACACACACACACACACACACACCATAGTACATTTTTTCTATAAGTGTATCCACAAATCTGATGAAAAATAGGTGTATTATAATATTATTATAATAAATGACCATTCATGTCACTGACTTAGCGCAATCTTTCGAGGAAAAAAATCTTTAGGAAAAAGTTAGCTTTTGCGACGAAGCTATACTTTTGTTATGAACCGATTATTTTTATCACAATTACAGGTAGTGTCTTTACGAAGAATAGCACACAATTTGACATGAATGGTAATGGTAGGGATAGGGGGAGCAAGCGAGTGGAAGAGAAAAATAAATCAATTTTGTATGTGATGAAATGAAATGTTTTTCATGTTGAAATAAGCAATTCCTTAGTGATTTATGAACATACTGTTACACGCACAGGGGTCTCACTAGAAAGAGCAGTGTCAAACCCTAGCGCAAATCCCACTGGAAGTCATGTTTTCCCCAAATTTCCAAAGACTTCCATACACTTTGAGTTGTAAATTGGAAAGCCAGACATGTCTGCTTTGATATACTAAACTTTACTCTAATCAAGTCAAGACCACAGATAAAAAACTTGCCAAAAGTCCATCAACCACACGTTTGCCTGGTTTTTCTTCATAATCATCAGATTTCCGTACCGCCACCCGGTTATGCCATTTATCCCCTTTTTCAAAAGGTACTATTTAACTATGCCACCTTAGGCCAGTCAATAAACGCTTTTATCGGCACATTACTCCAATATAAATGCATCTATTTTCCACTATGGACACATAAAAGGTATCTACCAAGTCCCTACTTATTGATTCCATTGAGTAATTTACCTGTTTCCTACCATAATTACTGCCACCTCAACCAAAACATTACTATACACCACTAGATTTTAATATGGACTATGCTACAGAAGGACAGTTATTTGGATTGGACCTGAATTCACTACTAGCGAACCATGGCATTGTTCAAACTCACTAACACTCGACTCCATGACATTTGCTCCTAGTATTTGGCTAATTATTTCGGGCTAGGAATATTTCCATGGTGCCGAATCCCAATAATCACACAAATCTAAGATTTGATTAAAACGGGGTGCTATCAAATGCACATACTCCAAATTTATTACATTATATATATATATATGTTGTCAAACTAAGTACAAATATATTGTCTAGCAGTTAATTTACAAGTATAGAGATTGTTGCAATTTTTATAGTCAGAGAGAGAGAGAGAGAGAGAGAGAGAGAGAGAGAGAGTGAGAGAGAGTTTATGGTCAGTGGTACTGTTACTAAAGTACTACAGTATGTACGCAACACGTATAAATTTTTCATAAAAAGGAAACTCATACACACTTGGTCTAATCTAATATTGCTTAAATAGAATATTTTATTATTATAATTTTGCACTGCATATACCGAATCATTTTATGTGTACTTCTTGTATACACTGCAATCATGTTGAGTTCATTTTTCCATTCTCTGAAATGATTCACTGGACAGAGGGAAATCGTAGTTAGTATTATCTAACAGGAAAAGAAGTGTAATGTAGGCAAAATATTGTGAAATTATTTAACGATTGTTTTGGATTTTGTCTTTTGTATTTCTATTTTTAGAGAAAGTTGTAGTAGAATGTGTCTCGTTCATCATAATAATTTGCCTGAACTAGACAGTTATAAGAGGAAATTAAAAAGCGGTCATATATTTTCTACATAGTGTAACATAAACATTAATTTTTGTAAAGAATGGCTTGTACACGATTAACATAATGAGAAATCGAGGTGTAAAATACTTCTAAAATATATATAATGCATTTTAGAACATTCAACATTCCGAATTTTATAACAAGAACTGCATAATACGTCTCTTGCAATATTATGTATTACGTTTAACAAGTAAAAATAAGAGTTTGCAAGTATTTTCAAATTATAATGAGATTAAACATTTATTAAAATGACGACAGTAGATATTGCAAGAATACCCAATAAGAAGTGAGAGATCATGGTATCCAATGGCGATGACATGCGCAAACCACAATGTGTGCATGTGAGGTGGGTTCACACAAACTGGCTGTTGCGCTGGAGCAGGGCAAGATACACACTCATGGCAGGAAATGGTTCACAACATTGGTCTGCTCTTTTGGTTTTTAAAATCACGTACATGAATGAAAATGATAATTTACAGGTGTGTTCCTTGTGGACACCAACATTTAGTGTCCACAACGTAGGTCTTTACTTGGATCAGTGTCCACAATGCAGTAAATGCGAGTGCACACACACACACACACACACGCACATGAATACATACATAAATACATACTTAGGGGCCCAGAGTGGCTGAGTGGTCTAAAGCTCTCTCCGTTATGGATCACTGTCATCTCACCTGTTTGAGTCACAGATTCGGCCAATGTGGGCATGTGAGAAAGCTTGCCAGTAGCTTCTTGTGGGTCAGTGGTTCTTTCCGGGCAGGGTGGGGTGGGGTGTGTGTGTCTTCCCAGGTTCTTCCTCCACAATTAATACTGGCTGCCATGTGTAGCCTATTGTGTGCTGAAAAATGCCATTAAACCCTACAACAAAATACATACATACATGGAAAAAAGTGTAAGTGAGTAAGACAATTCATTTCTCTTATTTTTATGTGATATTTAAATAACAAGTTGGGTCATGTGAGCTTTTTGTATTGTTTTTTGTCAGGTTTAACACAACCGTTTCAACATATTATAGGCTGTACAGCCAGGAATCGCGCTGGGCTTCGCCAATGTCGCAAATTGCAATTTTTTTCCCTTATTGGCGACAAAAATATCCCATCTGGCGATTTTTTTGCCGACAGACTTTTTGGTTATTTAATTTGTACATACAATCATGGATTGGGACTGAATAAATTAAATGAGAGAATGAAAGGAAGCCACAAACTTGACTAAGCAATGCATTGGAATTAATTTGTTACACAAACGATCCTTTGTTCGTATTGATCATCCCATCTTTACAGTGCATTGTTACATCATAATCTGCTTATGCTGACATCTGGGCTGAGTACTGTATGCTGTGATACAGTCAATCATGCTACCGTACTATACCTACAACTGACCGACTTCTGAAGACGCGAATAGAACAGAAACAATTTAATTGAATGGCTAATCCTTCTGTTGTTTTTTTAAATATACCAATACAATAGTTTTTCTGAACCTTCATAGAAAACTGATAACCTTTGAAGTACTGACTACGGTGTATAAATAGAAAGCAAATGGAAAAAAATCTAAATTATAATTATATCTGTCGCCAGTGCAACATTATCATGAGCAAACGCAAGTTAGACGTTGCGATTTCATTATCTCATCCTAAGTTACAAAAATTAACAGCGTTTGGATTTAGTGCAAATTCATCAGACAAAACAATCACTGAACCTGATGATAAACCTTGCAGTCCAACATCATCTACATGTAGCGCTTCAAGTGCAACACCACATTACAATGAACAGGGCAACAAGTCCCGAAAATTTCAAGACAGTTAGAAACTTGGGCGTCCGTGGCTCAGATATGATCCAAAGTTAAAGCAGATGTTCTGTGATGTATGTATCAAGGCAAAGTTTGTAAATTCATTTACAACTGGCTGTGATATTTTGAAGAAGGAGTGCGTCACCAAACATGAATCCAGGCGGGGTAAGTAATATTTTTGCATTTTACTCATTGATCTTTTCCTTTTGCCATCAATCCCACAGAGACTTAAACTCCACAACAAGAAATAGCAACAAAAAAATCAAGTTTGCATAATTAAAAATAATTATTTATTTCTCAAAATACAGGAGTGAAAGAATCCATAAATTGGGTGTGAATTTATGCTTATTTATACGGTCCAATATTGCCAGTTGTTAACTCGTGTAAGTTTCATTCGTGGGAATGGAGATCCTAGTTTGCTTGTTGAGAAAATTTATACAGCATTCAGTGATCATTCTTGGGATTTAGGAAGCAATTCACTACAAGCTCTGGGAAGCTAGCCATAAAGAACGGGGGGGGTGGGGGTGGGGGGTGCATTTAATTATGGAATGCATGCAATTGACGGCCGCATAATACGTCAATTATCTTATATTGCAATTTACGATCATAGGGTTTTATTGTTATTAAAATGTCAACTAAAGTTGATAATGCATTTTTTTCTTCTTCAGGTAACAACAGTCATACATGTGCACAAACGGTGATGTGGGATGCCAGCACCATGGAAGCAGCGAAGATCACTGCCATTAGCAAAAGCAAAATTGCTATTATCAGTGCTATGCGGAACACTTTCTTTGCAGCTTACTACAACCTGACTAATACAATTGTCCCAAAGCTGCACCAGTTGTGTATCACACAGGTATTGAGAATATTATATTATAGCTTGTTAACAGTAATATTCTATGTATTTAAATGACAGTAACATAAGGAAAAAACACATGTATAACCTTAATATATTCAATGTGATATTACTGTAGTACACCGTGATTGTTGTATAAATGCCACTTTTTGTTAATCATATATATATATATGATTAACAAAAATATTTATGGCATACAAAATTAATGATTATTTCTATTTCAGGGCGCCACCCAACTCTCAGACCTCAAAGTAGATAAGCACACATCGTATGACAGTCACGGAAGCACCAGTGAGTTTCAGCAGTCGTTGGCTGATGTAATAGTTGATGAGATGGCTACCGAGGTCAAGGAATCTCGTGTTTACAGCGTCATGCTTGACGAGAGCACAGATGTTTCAGTACATCAGAATTTGATTGTTTATGTTAGGTACCTAACTAATTTGGCTGGCAGTGTTCAACCAGTGACTCAATTTCTAGGTATTCATCAGCTTCAAACCGCAAATGCAGAATCTATATATTCAGAGTTGTTAGGTTTAATTCAGTCATTTGGTTTTAGTCTGGATAATCTGATTGGTGTATCAACGGATGGTGCTGCAGTCATGTTGGGTTGCAAGAGTGGTGTTGTTACCAGGTTGAAGGAGGCTACTAAAGGTTTGCTTGCAACTCACTGCATTGCACATCGGTTAGCTCTGGGTACAGGCGCTGCAGCTGACGAGGTTAGATACTTGGTTAAGTTTCAAGATATACTGAATAATATGTACAAGTATTTTGCCTATTCCCCTCGTAATATGTGTAGACTTGAGGCAATTCAGTCAGTGTTAGAGTCTTCTCACACTCGCTTGCATCAGGTATTCCACACAAGGTGGCTGAGTTTTGAAGGTAGTGTACAGGTAGTTGTTGTTAATTTTCAAGCTCTAGTTAGTGTCTTCTTGGAAGACAACTCTGCAAAGGCTCTTGCAATGTATAAGCCCATTGCTTGTTTCAAATTTGTTTATACAGCACACTATATGGCTGACATTCTCAGGCCTTTGGCAGTTCTGTGTCAAGCTTATCAGAGATCTGATATTGACTTTACCGAGGTTAATCCCCTTCTCCACTCCACTGTTGAGCTTCTTGAAAATCTGAGGTTAGAGTCTGGTAGTAACGTTTCTAGGTTTCTTTCTGAGATTCCAGCAGAACCAAGTTTAGATTCATCAGGTTTATGTACTTTTGAGTACAAAGGTCATACAATTAGTGATAATGCTAAGCAAAGGTCAGAGGCTGCATTGTCTTGTGCCAAATTTATAGATATTGTTATAGATAATCTAAAAGCAAGGTTCACGGAGGAGGGTGATTCGATAGTTTTGAGTGCTCTAACCAAGTTGTTTGATCCCTATTTGTATGGTTCACAGGCTATCAGTTCCATTCTTTCAGAGGTTTCAGGCATTGTTTCAGATTACTTGTCTACTTGTGGGTTAGGTAATCAGTCAGAGGTTAGACAGGACTTGGCTGGCTTTGTGGCTTATGCTAGGGTTCAAGTTCTCAGGAATGGTAAGGTGTATAGTTAAGGATTTGATTCAGTTGGCAGTGAGATCCAGGACAATATACCCTTGCGCATCTGCGGCTGCTGAGAGACTACTGGTGTCACCTGTCAGCACTGTTGACTGTGAACGAGGATTCAGTAAGATGAACCTCATAAAAACTGACATCAGAAATAAACTCAGAATCAGCATGTACCGATATGAAAATTTTGACTTTGAAAGTGCATTCAGCAAGTGGGCAGCCGTAAAATCGCGACGGATCTTCACGTAACACTTTGCAACATTTTGTTAATGCTTGTTGTAATTAAAGTATTCCTTTAATTAATCCATCTTTTGTCATTTTCATTGCCTTTTACATTAATAGACTAAATTAACACTTGGAAAAATGTACACTACTTGTTATGGTGACACTTTTTGAAAATTGGCGACAAAATATTGATGTTGGCGATTTTTTTTGGCGACAGCTTTTTAAAAGCCAGGACCATCCCTGTACAGCCTGTGTCTTTGGTGACAAAAAAACGACCTAATCATGAGCCTCTACCAGCAACTTTGTCAGATACCAATGTTAGTTGTTTTTTTGTTTTGTTTTTATATGGCTTAACGCCATTTTTCAGCACAATATAGGCTATACATGGCAGTCAGTATTAATGGTGGAGGAAGAAACCGGACAAAGCCCGGAAAGAACCACCCGACCCACGAGAAGCTACTGGCAAGCTTTTTTTTTCTCACATTTGCTGAATCTTAGACTTGAACACACGCAGACAGAGGTGAGATGGCAGTGGTCCGTAAAGGACAGTGCTTTAGACCATTCGGCCACTCGGGGCCCCCCAATGTTAGTTGAACCAAGACTCAAAACGCTAACAGGTGAGATGTGAGTGATCTATAAAGGTCAGCACTGTTTTGCACTGGGGTCATGACGATATGAGTTCTGCATGATGAATGTGGATTTAACATTATCATGGGGATCATGATAAAAGAGATGAATGCAAATTTAAATTTCTCTTCTAACACCAAAAAGACAACAAGCAACAAATTTAAACCAAAGATCTGAACTCAAAACTAATAACTTTTCACAAATTAATGTTCCTTTGAGCAATACATAAATATTTCCAAATTATTTTTATCACAGCTCTAAAATCTGTGCCAATGATCTTTTTTATAACCACTATCAAGGACACTAACAGCATATATAAATTGGTGTTGGATAAGGAAATTACCTATCCACAAGTGTATCCTATATTTTGTTTGTATTGAACATTAATTAGCCCTTTATCTGACAATTTCTCAAAACATGTAGAAAGAAAAAGGTTGTCTACTCACGGCAGATCCTCCAGCTTGGCTGCCTCATGTTTGGGATCCAGTAAATCATAACCATTTTCATTGTAGATCTCCAGGTAAGATATGTGCAGGGTGTAAGACCTTTCAGAATTCTAAAGAAATAAAAATTTAATAACTGCTCAACTTGATTGGTGATGATAAAAATGTAATGCCTGAATGAATCACTCAAATTATTTTGAAAATGTTGTGAAATTATATGCTTATGGATGCTTCATTCATTTAAAAACTATTTTACCCTGAAAAAGTAATCTACCGCTACTACTACCACTACTACACTTCTACTTCTCATCTCATATATGTTGTGACAAGAAAATAAGATGTCATCAACTTTTAAAGTTGACCGTTACCTCCTTAACATGTCTTGGTAAAGCATGGTTTTCTTCACAAGCTTGTCTTGTCTTGGTAAAGCATGGTTTTCTTCACAAGCTTGTCTCAGTAAAGCATGACTCTCTACATAAGCATGTCATAGTAAAGCATGGCTCTCTTTATAAGCTTGTCTAAGTAAAGCATGGTTCTCTTCAGAAGCATATCTTAGTAAAGCATGGTTCTCTTCAGAAGCATGTCTAAAAAAGTATGGCTCTCTTCAAAAATATGTCTTGGTAAAGCATGGTTCTCTTCATAAGCTTGTCTTGGTAAAGCATGGATCTCTTCACAAGCTTCTGTCTAAAGCAGATGCGTTGACATTAATGTCCTACATTTACGAAGATTTTCCAAACTATATGTATGTTAATGTATTTACACAAAATTTGTTTCTAATTTCAAGAAAGACAGAAAAATAAAAATAAATGCACTTCAAAGCTAATTTTATTATTTAAATTAAATGCAATTGCAAAATAATGCAAAATTAAACTGTGAGAATAAATGAGACAAGGAGGTAATGAATAGAAAAAAAGATGGATTAAAGATCATGGGCGTAACGAATGGGTGTAAACAATCTCAACGTCATGAAAATAGAATACCAAAAACTTGTAATTTCATGCTCTGCAAAAAGCTTAATAAAAGCATAAATGATAGAATCCCGAAATTCCTTTCTGACATTATGACATAAAATGACCAGCATGAAGAATGACCAAAGACAATTAAAAGACTTTGCTTATTTTCAAGAAATCCTGAGATGAAAAAACAATCCTATATATTGGAGAGGTATATTTTTTAAAATTATTTTTGCAGAATAAAAACAGAATACATGATCAGAAGTATTTTTGTGGGGCAGCAAACATGAATTTAAGTTTATTTAATGCTGAGGCAATTTGAGATATTTGGCCTAGACTGAAGTCTATCTATATTCCCAGACATCATATAATTTTAGACAAAGACAAACAAATTCAAGTGAGCATGTGAGCACATTATAATTGATGGTGCTAGGTATTTAAACAGTCCAATTAAACTTAGCAACTTTCTTACCTACTCGTACATGTCAAAACTCCTAGATTCCATTCATGTTTTCAACCTTAAACAGTTAACAAACCCACCAATAAACATGGCTACATTTCAGACTGGATTCTTCATAGACCTGATGATAATATTCTGCGATCCACCATCCAGATCACCTCTGCATTATATGCTATCTCAATGCATCAGTCCCTAACAGTCCATCTTTATTTGCTAAGAGAAACCTCTGTATGATAAATGGAACCAAACTAATGCATGACATCCAAGCAAACCTTACAACTTTCTTACCTCCTACAGCAGAACAACACAATAACTGCCTGTGTTCATTGCTTGAAAAACATGCCCCAGCCACCAAATGCAGAGTATCAATTCAGAAGTGTTCTCCATGGTTTAGCAGTGTTAGGGATGAGTTTCACACTGCTAGAAGAGACCACCATAAACCAGAGAGGCTTTGGCTTTTCACCAGACTCACTATTCATAAACAGAATATATGAAGCCACTAAGAAGAATGTCACAAACATAGTCCA
This sequence comes from Unio delphinus, assembly GCA_029339505.1. NCBI lineage: Eukaryota > Metazoa > Mollusca > Bivalvia > Unionida > Unionidae > Unio > Unio delphinus. Next base: position 2,554,599 of record JAQISU010000153.1, read on the forward strand.
TTTAGCCAAATTATACCACTACAGTACTACGATCATGGAGAGTTCCAGCTGCAAAGAGCTCTTCGAGATAACTAACAAACTAATGCCAAGGAACAAATGTACACAACTTCCAACTACCTCTCTCCAGTAGACCTTCCAGAATTATTTGCAAATTTCTTTAGTGACAAAGTACAAACCATTAGAGATATGCTTGACAACACAATTTCAATTGACTCGTCATCACTATACAGTTTTGATACAGAATTTTAGCAACAACCATTAGGAGCATTTGAACCTGTCTCTATGGATTTAGAACAGACAATCATGATGAAGATTGCACCAAAGTCATGTGAACTTGATCCAATTCCAACATCACTGCTGCTTGAGTGCTTAGACTCAATATTGCCTTCACTAACTGATGTT